>CM053596.1:57060088-57084892 GCA_028646575.1 Pseudocheirus occidentalis
CATATCACTTGTCATCCTTGCAAAGACTTCACTGAGTTTCAAATTCGATTTAGAGGAATAAAAAAGGCCCACAGAGGGAGAAAAGGGGGCTGTGGAGGCTACCCAACCCAGCCACCCAGGGCAACATGTCCTATGCCATCTCAACCCACCCAGAAAAATGCTGCCAGCCTAAACAAGTCAGGCAAAGGGCTGTGTTTAAAACAATACAAGCAGGGAAATGGATTCACCTGCCTGGGACTCAGGTGTACAAGGCAACAAAGGCACTGGATCGGGCAGCCAACAGCAAAACCCCTAGTTCCTGTGTTCTGGGGACAGTTCTATCTCATATAATTATATATAAATAGAGAGACATAGAAAATATAAACTCTGAGGGTGTAGGGATAAGGAAACTGGAAGGAGGTATGGGCAGCAGGCCCCAAGAAAAGCTGGAGAGCTCAGGCAGACTTTGTCTCCTCCTTCACCCTGTGGAGCAGGAACAGAACCAGGGTTAGAAAGACATTACTGGTCTACTTCATACACAGGATCCCGAGGTAGGGGTGGGGGAAGAAGATGGGATAGATGGTGGCAGGGCAGATTTGCTTATTTAATGACAGTTCTCGATTTAGGACCATTCCAAAGATCTCTACGGAAAGAGTAATGCAAACTTGCCTCTACCTATCCACCTTACTTAGCCTATATATAACAAAGGCATACACAAAATCAATTTATATAAGTCATAAAATGTACTAAATAAAATGCAGACACATTAAATACAGCACCATGATAAAAGAATTGTCAAGTCAACACAGATGAGCAGTACATTGTCCTCTCTCCAGCCACTGTACCCAGCCTATCACTGCTGGCTGCACATCACCCCACAAGCTATTCAGATGCCTGGATAGCAGGTAGGCTTTCTTTATCCCCTTACGTATCTGAGGATAGCAAGCAGTATTAACCTCAACTGGTCTTTGAACTTCTAAAAATCTTGAAGTATTTAGATCTACCTTTTCAATGAGAAAAAGAACTCACTCAGATGATGAAATACTGCTGGTAACTATTTGCTTATGGACCTTCCTGGTTTGACCTCAGGCTCCAGGCTCCAAGGCTTCTGCACTCTGCAGATAGCAGCTCAATCAGACCCTCATTCGACAGTTCATGAGACTCAATCAACTCCTCCACATCATTCTCATCCACATCTAGCTCCAATTCTTGTGCTAATTTTGCAGTTCTGTTACTCACTTCTTCAAACATTTCATCCATGTCAAATCCACAAGAAAATCGGGAAGGGAACTGTGGGCAATTTTACCAAACTCTCTTCATATGTTTCTGTTACATCTTCCTATGCCTTAGCAACATTCTAGATTGTACAATAAATATCATAAAACCTCCAAAAGTCTATGTCAAGTCCTTGTCTACATCCAAAGCTGCAACTGCTTGGGCAAATGTAGTGCATAAATAATATGCCTTGAAATTACCAATCACTCCCCTACCCAAAGGCTGTAATAATGAGGCACTGTTCTGAGCAAACAGACCTCTTCTATGTTTTCATTAAAACCATCCAAGATAGGGAGAATAACATGAAAACAGAATCTTGAAAGGAATGCCATTATCATTATAAAACTTTTTGACTTCAAAACGGTGCCTACATCATTGTTCAAAGATGAAAAAGGTTAGCTACACCTTTGGGTTACTCAAATAATGCACAGGTAATGTTGCCTAGATGATTCCTTTCAATGCTCACAGGGGTGGGGAACCTGCGGCCTTAAGGCCATGTGGCCTTCTAGGTCCTTAAGTGCAACTTCTTGACTGAATCCAAACAAGGATTTGTTTTGTAAAATTTGGATTCAGTCAAAAGGCTGCACTTAAGGACCTAGAAGACCACATGTGGCCTTCAGGCTGCAGGTTCCCCATCCCTGTTCTAGTATTTTCTGAGTGGGTCACAAGAACAGGTTTTAATTAGCAATCCTGGGTGCATTCCCTCCAAGCAGAAGAGTAACAATTTTTTTTCCCCCCCAAGTTTTATTTTCTGGCATAGCTTTTTCCTCCACAGAGATGTAGGATCGAGATGGCATTCTTTGATAAAATAGGGTGGCTTCATCTACATTAAAGATCTGCTCCAGGAAGGACCTTCATCTATTACTCTGGGCACCTCTTTCCTGCTTCAATTATCTACACTAGCAGTCTCTCTCAACACTTGTACACGTTATGAAATCCTGCATGACTTTTTAAATTGTGCAAACCAGCCACTGCTTGCTGTAAATACCTTTGTTCCTTGGTGGTACCTTTAAGTCTTCAAAGAGTCTTTGAGCCTTGGTTTGAATTGTCATCAAGCTTAAAGGAATATTCATCTGAGTCTGGTCTTCTATCCATATCTCTAGAATGGTACCTTCAAAATAGCTGACTTCATGCCAGCATTCTCATCCCTCACTATGGTGTTCACACTGACACCACAAAATTAAGTTCACATGCTATTGATGACAATTTCTGGCCTCCTTCACATTTTAATCTTCATTTCCAAGTCCTAAGCTTACGCTTAGGAAATGGTCTGCTTTTCTCCTCAAGAACAAGTTTGCCACCAGCCATGGCGAAAATAAGAAGGCTCACTATTGAACACACAGAGAGGCACAGTTATCACTCAGTGTCTGCTGACAGGCGGGAACTGACTTAGAGATGCTTCTCAGCTTCCCACTATAGTTTACACTGCCCACATCCTACGGCGCCTTATCATACAGTGTCTGCTTTGCGCTAAAGCATTTTTGTAATTTTTGGGGGGAGAAAACATGGATTTCTTTCAGAATTCTTTATGTAAAGTTGAACTGGCATAAAGTAAGAAACTGTCTGTAATCCATTAAAGGACCTTCTGTCAATCATGAAGGTTTCTCTTCATTATGTGTCAAAAGTAGGCATCTGGATAGAGAAGGGCCAGGACTTTTTGGAAACAGGATCAGTGCTCTCTCCACCCCCATTTCCAACTCTTTACTCACCCTTTGGCTTCAGGTTTCTCTTCCTTTGTCTTCTCCTCCTCTTTTGCTTCTGAAACAGACGATTTCAAGGATGACAAATTCCATTGCCCATTTCCTCTTACTAGATACTCTCCTAGCCCACCCACCATCACTTGCCCAGTACTAGAACTAGACCAGATTAGGGTAACATGTTATTAGTTCCTGAACACCCTAGGCAGAACTCTATCTCCACTTCCCTGCTGGGCATAGCTGGGTCAGCCCAAAAGACAGGTATTCCCCCAAGCTCCATCAGCTGCTGCCCAGTGCTGGAGGGACCAGACCCAAGGACAAACCGGTTTGACTAGTTTTCTGGGCGGCTGAGAGGAGATGGCCCCCCTGGGAAGTATGAGGTGGCAGGGAAAGGGCTTGGGTGGTATGTAAGAGTCACTATTGGCTATGGGGAGATGGGTCACATCAACAGAATGGGGGAGCCTGATGGAAGGTGAGTCAGCCCAGCTGTATTACAAGTCAGCTCTTGTTCTTTTGTGGGCCCTGACACTTCAGGGAAGAAGCAAGAGGCATGAGCAGCCCTGCAGAGGCCCTCAGGCACTGATGGGTTTGAGGCCTCCCTTCTGCCCTACCACTTTTTCTTGAGCTCAGGCACTGGAAGTTTTGCCCAAAGAACTACCCACCTTTTTTCTCCTCTGGCTCTCGATCTTTCTCCTCTTCCATTTTGACCCTCTTGGCTTTCTTGAAGTTGGATGAGTTCTTTCGACCACCCTCACCTTCCTCATCTGAGTCTGAAAACTCCTCTTCACAAGCAATCCTCTTGTCTGAGGAGCATACTGGGGGAGCAGTGGGGGTAGAGAGCAGAGACCACAGGTATGAAGTTATGCAACACCTCTGGCCCAAGAGAGAGCCTAACAAACATCTAATGCCCAATTCAATTCCTCTCCTGAAGGACTCCACCATGCTGGGGTGAAGACTCCTGACAATCGGGCAGGTGGAAGGTAAAAGAACTGACTCCTCAACCAGTGGCTACACAAACTGGACACCAGGATAGATCCCTGTGTTCCAATAAGGCAGCATTTCAGGTGAAAGGACATGTAAAAACAAAGTTATTCACAAAATCACATACAAAAACTGATAGGAATTTTAGAAATTTTACTTAAGAGAAGTAGTGACTTGCCCTTTGGATAAACCCTAGCAGCAGACTCTTTTGCTTCCAAATCCAATGTACTTTCCACTGTCTCCAGGCTCCCTCCCCACTCATTTCAGACAACAGTCTCCTTCCACCAGAACCTACTTGAAATGCGCTTGTCAGGATCTTCCTCCTCCTCATCTCCACTGTCCTCCTGTATGCCATCCTCAGGAATGGGCTGCATCTGGACCCCAGGGGCATGTGGCAACATCCGCAGGTTCTCAAACAACCTCTGCCTAAGGGTCCAAGAAAAGCAAGCACAATCCTGTGTCAGAAAGCTGGGGGAGGGACGGCACAAATAAGTGGGAGTGAAACTGTAGTAGGAATTACTCACTTGATCTTCTCCAAGTACTCATTGGTATTCTGGTTTGTCATGTTGGATGGGCTGATGTGAAGTTTGAAATCCGGTCCAAAGTATTCAAAGTAATCATTGTAGGGAAGTTCTGTTTTGAGAGGTTTTGAGAGAGAGGACAGAGTCATCAGATGTGGATTGTCCCCTGCTCTCATGAAACTGAGCCAATCTAAGTCCTCTCCAGAATGGTGAGGAGATGACTGGGGCAGGCAGCAGCTCTGAAGATGCTCTAGATTTCCAGTGAAGCTGCCCAAAAGGAGACCACACCACTAGTCAAAAGAGATGCTAAGATTTAGAGCCAGAGATTCAACTGCTTCACTTCGTAGTTGAGGACATTATGGCCTAGGAAGTTAAGTGAACTGTCCAAGGTCACAAAGGTGTAAAATAACAGCTGAGATCTTCACTGGGCTGATACCAAATCTAGCATTCACTCAACTGCATTATGATGCCACATTAGACACTTCTCTTTAATCCCTGACTTTTAAGACTATTTGTCTTGTACATGATTCAGGTCACTCACTTCTGAAAATTTCTAAGGTTAAATGTTAAAAAACATTTCTAATCAACAACTCTCCATATCCAGCCAGTATTTCCTGCTTATCTATCAGATAGTTCATTGGTCATTTAGTGATTCAAGATAATGGTTTATGGTAAAGGTATCAAACTTGGCTAGCACGGCTGACTAAAATGTTTTTATAAAATAAATAAAAAAACAACACAATGTTAATTTGTAGTTTTCTAAGTTAATATGTGCCTTTGGGAATCCATTTCCATTTGAGGAGTCTAACACCCCACTGGTCTAAGGGGTTCTGGCTTACGAATATTATGAGTAGTATATTAAATTCCCCTGGAGGTTCACAATACATTTTTGCTGGTGAAAGGGTGGTTTGAAGAACAAAAAAAGTTGGAAATCACTGGTCACGGGTCATAGGATCAGTGATGGGACACTACTTGCACTGAAGGCCAAAGGCCTTAATGAACTCACTATGTGATTTAGGTAAGTTAGCTTCCCACTTGAGGTCTCAGGTTTTCTCTTCTACAAAATGGGGGGAGAAAGGAGAAAAGGGGTTTAGTAGATTAAAAATAATGATAACAATTCACATCTATATGCTGCTTTAAAGTCTTAAAATGCTTTTCTCCTTACAAACAACAAATCTGAAAGATAAACAGTACTGGTATTATCCTTATTTATATAGATGAGAAATATGGGGCTCAGACAAAGGTTGAATGATTATAGGACACAGAGCTGAGATAAAACTTAGAAATCTTCTAAGACAACCCTTCCCTTCCTCCTTTTTTGTTAGTAGGCAAAGGCCCACAGAGGTTTAAGCAGCTTTCCCAAAGGTAAGTGACTAAGAACCCAAATGATTCCAAATGCAGTGCGCTTTCCACTCTACCACACCCAAGGTCAAACAGCAAATAAGGTTCCTAGTTGAGATTCTAACCCAGGTCTGCCACTCTTGTCATCAAATGAAATAGGAATAAAGGTTGTGAAACCTCTTGGAACAGTCCTAGATGGGTAACAACCCACACAGGAGGTTAACTGGCTGCCGAGGGAATATGAACTAGACCTATCCCCCCAGGTTCCACCTCATCAGCCCAACTTCAACATTACCATTGGGGATCTCTGTGTCCAATGCCACAGCTGTCTCATATGTCCAGCACCTGGCTACATTGCGGATGGTGTAGCCACCCCCTCCTAGCATCAGCATGGGTAGATTGAAGCTCTTGACAAACTCCACACACTTGGCATGGCCTAGGTAGAGCAAAGAGAAGGGTTCTTAAATTAACAAACATTTATCAAGTACCTATGTAGGTGCTAGGATTGGAGACATTAACACAAAAAATGAAATAGATTGCCCTCAAGGACCTTATATGTTATCAAGGGAGACAAAATGTAATCATTAAGTATATATAAAATAGACACAGGATAAATTTAAGACACTATGAGGTTTCTGACAGCCTTTAACTAAGAGAAGCCAGGACAGGCTTCATGTAGTAGGCAGTATCCGATGTGAACTTCTGAAAGAAGCTGTGTTGAAGGAATGCATTCCAAGCATGGGGAACAGATTAGGCAGAATCAGTAGGACTCTGCATTGACCTCTAAACTTCCATTTACCTTTAATGGTAAGGTTGAAACAACCTAGTCGGTCTCCAGACAGGGAATCAGAACCACACTGCAAGACCACTGCACTGGGCTGAAAGGTCTCCATCACCTTGGATATAACCTGAAAGGACATGCCTGGATCATTACTATGCTGAGATAACCACACTGTGTGTGGTCAAGGGTTTTTATTTACTAGTATTTGAGAAACAGGCCTAGAGATTAGAAATGGGTTGGCCAAAGCTATAAAGAACTAAGAAGAATCAGTAGGATTCAAACCCAGGTGGTCTGGCTCCAAATGCAGGCAGGGCTGCTTAGCTCTCCATTCTTCCAAGGCAGATCCTTCACTCTCCATTTCAACTGTTTCCCCCATGGAAAAAAATAATCTTGCTTCCTTTCTCTCCACCTACCTTTCCACCACTCTCCTGTAAGTTCTCTTCATGAATTGTCTCCATATTTTGTTGTCCTGCCTTCTCCCACCTCTTTCCTGCACTCCTTGCTCAGTTAGAACCGATTCCTCTCCCAGTTTAGTCAAGTCCTTTCCCTCCATGGCCAACTCAAGATTCCATCTCCTCCAATAAAGCCTTCTCAGGACCCTTCACCCAGATCTCTCTTTGGAGACCGCTCTTCCTTTCATCATAATTATTTGTCTTGTCTCCCCCTCAATCCAACCTGCTCTATTCTGAAGCTAGTCAATCTCCTGTCTGGCTCCCTGCATCTTCTTGCACTCACTGAGACTTGGTCCCCTTCTAGTTTCACCCTCATTCATATTCCCCACTCACCAATCGAGCTGGAATATTCTATGCCATTTCTGGATTTTCCTTCACTAAGTAACCTCTCCTCCTGTAAGATTCATTCAATCCATATCTATCACGCAATCAAGATTCTGGCAGCTGTTGTCTGCAGACCTCCAGGACACTCTTCTTCACCATGACCTCTAAATCCTCCAAGCCTTCATTCTTTCCTAGGGCATTACCACTACAATAATGACTCTCCTCCCTTTCCCATCTACTACATGAACTGCTAGTGAAGCAGTTCAACTGGACACTATAACTGAACCTTTTCAAAGATCTTGCCCTCCCAAAGGCCAGCTGTAGATTATTTTCACCATCTGCTACCTTTACTCTTGTTCACATATTGAACATAAGTGGAGAAAAGTCACAAACCATGTTGACTAGGCATACCACAAAACACTCCTGTTATTTCATCAGGAACCTCCCTGCTACAAGACAATCCTCTGAAACTTCATTCACTATACCCCATTTATCATAAGGGCTTTTCCAAACTTTTTTTTTTCCTTCCTCCAAACTTCTATGGTTCTCCCCCCCTCCCCTCTCCCTTTCAGCTGAGAACCTCGCTTCATATTTCATTGAAAAAGTCAGGCCATTTATTTACTGCGAGTTCTCCTTTCTTCCCTTCTTCCCATCTCATCACTAAGAATCCTCTCCCCACCATGTCTTCCAGAGGCTTGTCTTACATAAAGGGGTGCACCTTCCTGCCAGGCAAAAGTGACCCCATTTCATCCCATTTTTTCCAGCAATCTGACTGCTCCTCTAGCATCCTTACCCTCACTTCTCTTCAATCTTTCCCTGCTGACTGCAAATATGCCCATGTCTCCCTACTCCTCAAAAGTTTGATCTATCTATCCTTGAGAACAACTGTCCTATTATAGCTTTGCTCTCCTTTATAGCTAACCTTCAAGAAAAGGTGTCTCCACTTCCTTTCCTCTTTCTCTCTTAACTGTCTGTAGCCTGGCACCCAAGCTCATCCCTGAACTGAAGCTGCTGTCTCCAAAATAACTAACAAGCTCATAATCCAATCTAATAAAGTCTTAAGGCCAAATCTAACAGCCTTTTCTCATTATTCATCCTTCTTTGACCTCTCTATAGCCCTGACATTGCTAACAATATTCTCTTCTCTTTAGGTTTTCATTACATTGCTTTCTCTTGTTCTCCTCCTGTCTGTTTCTTCTTGGTGTCCTTTCCTGGATCTTCATTCTGTACCACACCTAATAATTCCCTTGGGGAATTCTTCCCTCTAAGGCTCTGTCCTGGTTCCTTTTCTCCCTCTGTTATTTCATCTCCCACAGATTCAATGATCATCTCCATACAAATAATTCTCAGGTTTATAGGTCAAGCCCTAATCTCTCTGCTGACCTCCAGTCTTACATCTCCAATCACCCATAGGGCACTTAAACTGGATGTCCCGTAGACAACAGTAACTCCCAAACTTTCTCCCCACTTCTTTCCACTCTTCCTAAGTTCCCTATTATTGCTGAGGGCAGCACCATCCTCCCAGTCACCCCAACTCACAACCTAGGTGCCATACTCAACCCCTCACTCTCAGCCCCCACACCCAATCAGTTGTCAAATCCTGTTGTAGCTGTCTTCAAATTCTTTCAAATACTGCTCCCTCCCATTTCTCTTACACACGGACCCCATCTGATGAAGGCCCTAACCACCTCGACCTGGACTATTATAGCTCACGACAGACAGCTAGCCTGCTGCCTGGTCTCCCAGCCTCACATCTTTCCTCATTCCAATCCATCCTCCATTATGCATCCCCTTAACACAGTTCAATAGCTCCTTCTCACCTCCGAGATAAAATATGAAATCCTGTTTGGCTTTCCAAGTCCTTCTTAACTTAGCCCCTTCCTACCTCTGCAATCTACCTTAATCCCTTACTGTACTCTTTAATCCAGGGATGCTGGCTTCCGGTCTGTTCCTCAAACACAATATTCCCTCCTGACTTGAGGGCTTTTGCTCCATGCCTGGAACCCTCATCTCATTCACTGTTTCCACTAAAGTCTTATCTTCCATAAGAAAGCATAATTAATTCTAAGCTTGATTTCTCAATCTTAGTTCCTTCCCTCTGAGACCACCCCCAATTTATCCACCCATCTTTTCATACATTGCTTGCATGCTATTTTCTCCACTAGGCTGTGAACTCAAAAGCAGGAACTGGGTGCTTTTTCTTTGTACACTCAGCACCTCGAACACGGCAGATGCTTAATAAATGCTAGTTTGCTGATATTAGGCTGCACACTTGAACAGGGCCTGTATCACACTGTGATCTTTGAATCTGAAGCAGCAGCAGCTAGCACAATGCACTGCACTTTGAAGGTTTGCTGAAATGAAACATTTCTTAGTCTATCCTGATTTCACACTGTATCTCCCCATCCTGCCAAGCCTATCCAAAGACTCAGGACTCAGAACTTAGGCCTCGTTCTTCCAAGAAGCCTTTTGAGGACTAGGAAGCCTCCCTACCGAGACGCCCTTCCTCCGAACCACCCTGCTACTTAAAGCACAGTATCGTTTTATAGAACTCACCAGACATTTACCAACAGTCCACCACTGAGGGCAGTGGCCAAATGTTACAGATCTTTGTATTCCCCCACAGCAATGAGAACAGGACTGTGCACATGGCAGGTGCTTGATAATCTGTTCACTAATCATCAGCATCTCCTAGCCTACCCCTAGAATTCATCTGTATCAGGTCCTCCAATCCCAGCCAGCCAGCACTAGTGAAATGAGCTCTCAGAGCCGCACTGTGGGAAGTCTTCCCCTTCCCTCGTTCCTCCGGTCTTGGTCTCGAGGGGTTAGACTGGGGAGGGGCATGACACTCACTGGTTTGAAAATGGCCTCATAAGATTCGTCATCAATCCCATCTCGGAGCGGATAGTTGACAGCGTAGTATTTGCCTTTGCCAGCTCCAATGTCCTGGTTTAAAAGGGACATCAAAGCAAAATGAGGTGAAGATGGAGGAAGAGAGAAGCCAAGGCCTCAAGAGGAAGAAGAGACACAGAACTTTGGAAAGAAAGAATAAGATTAACCAGAACTGTAGAGTTCAATTCAAAGAAGGGTAAAGGGACAGACTTGGTATCAAGAGGACCCCCGCCCCCAACACATGGTCTCTCTGAACCCTTGGCCAAATGTCACTAGCAAGGCATTTCATCACTTCACAATGACCATATCAGCAAAACGTCTGCCCTTAGGTAGGGAGAAGGCCATTACAGATAGAGCTGCCACGTCTCTGGGATCAGTTATCCACTGAACTAGATAATCACGTCCAGCCCCACACTACTGATGAGAAGGTTATCATGACAATTTTCTCTTAGGACTAGGTGCCAGGCAAACAATTTCTAGGGCCTACCTGTAAGATCATTCTCAACAGAGTGCCCCCTACTCTGTGGGCTCATGGAATTTAGAGCTAGAAGGATCCTTAGGTAATCATTCAGTTCAACCCATTCATTTTATAGATTAGGAAACTTCAGCTCAGAAGTGATTGGTACAGGGTCACACAGGTGGTAAAGTAGAATTGTCAGGATTCAAATCCAGTGCTCTTCTACTAATCCACACCTGCTTCCCCTTCTAAGGATTATCTCCTGATGAACTAGGGGAGAAAGAGGAAAGGAAGGAGAGAAGAGAGAAGAGGGGTTGGTGCCATCTTCCAAAGAGCTTCACAATTTTAGATGGTTCTATACTCTAGGATCCAGATGTCTATTGTCCAATATTGACTGCAGTAAATAGCTGTGAATGATGTAGCTACAGGTGGCACCTTATTGTCCAGGGCCAGGGGAAACAGCAAAGAGTGTTCTTTTTATTTCATTCATTTTCATACTTGTGGAACTGTAAGGTAAGGTAAGCAGATGGCTCATTCCAGGCAGTGCCTGGACACTGTCACCAAAACCTGAGACTCACAAGACATCTGGAAATGCTAACTCTAGCCCCCAAACTGGCCTTTGCTGACATACTGCATGCCAGCTGATATACTGGAACACCCCTCCCCTCCATCCCTCACAGAGCTACATCTGAGAGTGGGAGCACCAGGGAGAGCTTAAGTGCTCAGCTCTAAATGGTGGAAGAGAAAGGAAGTGGTTTTTAGCAGTATGAGGCACGAGAGTTAGAGCCGGAAGAGAGCTGGCCGTTGCCAGGAGGGAGCTCTCACCCGCAGGTCACCCGTTCCCGGGAAGTACTCTCCATACTTATGAAAGGACACTGTCATGACCCGATCTGTGGTGTAGAAAGCTTCTTCCACGCCATCGCCATGGTGAATGTCAATGTCAATGTACAGCACCCTCTGGTGGTACCTAGGATCAGAAGCAGGTCAGGGGGCCTAGGGCACTTGGGGGAATGAGGTACCCCAAACACAGGGCACTATGGCCCTGCTTACCAGGTTGGTGACCTCCCTCCTCAAGGATCTCTAATCACAAGGGTTATTTGGTAAGGATGACAGAGGAAGGAAGAAGAGGAGCTGGTTGTATCCAGAGGCCGGAATGGGACAAAAGAGTGAGTGACCCAACATCTGATCTGATAGGACCAGGTCAGGCCACACTGTCAATTTCCAAATCTGGGATCTGAGAAGTGCTTCTGAGTCACTCCCTGAGCCTCCTTCTAGACTCACACCACTCTGATGAGTGACTGAAGACATTCATCATCACCTTTCCTGTCACTGCACTAAGGAGAAGTACACTAAGGAATTCTGCACAGCAGGATAGAGGACTGGACTAAGGTGCCCCCACACCTAAGGATATGAGGGTGAACGTACTTTAACAGTTCCAGGATGGCCAACACAATATCGTTGACGTAACAGAAGCCAGAAGCTTCGGACTTCTTAGCATGGTGCAGGCCCCCAGCCCAGTTCACAGCAATGTCCGTCTGCTGTTTATTAAGCTTCACCGCACTTGCTGCAGGGAGGGAAAAGACCTTGTCAGGTAAGGAGCTCCCTGAATATCCTCTTCTCTCCCCATCCCACCTCCCAGGACACCAGAAAGCCAAAGCTGTAACTGTACTAAATAATTCAACTCCCAACCAGCCAGAATTCCACCCCAATCTTACTACAGTGCAGATAGGTTCAGGAGATAACAGGAAGTAAACTCCAACTTGTCATTGGTTTAGACCCCATACACAAATCAATTTCAGACAAGAGTTATAAGAATAAAATCCTGTGAATTCTAATACCCTTTCAAGACAATTATCAGACTCTCCCTAAAATGTATCTCAAGGCTCAAAGATATCTGAGGGAGACATGGCTGTCAGTGACCAAATGATGGTGGGGCCTAGACAACATTTTGGATATCCTAATGTAAGCACTGATGAAGGCAAAGCACTACCATGGCCAAAGTCTAAGAAGTCAACTGTTTGTTTAGTAGAAACTCCAGCCATTTTTGTTCTACCACAGTCAAGCCATTGAAAGGGAGGACAGAGGCTCCTTACCTACAGATCCACCAGTGGATAACTGACAGAACTCAAATAAGCCATCAAACACTGGGCAGTCTTCACCAACGTTAACTTGAAAGAGAGTAAGGGACAAAAGTTAGTCCTTAAGACCTCCCCTTGACTTTTCATTAAGAGATCTGAATTCTCCATCATTGAGAAAAACTCAGGTTCTAGTCCATGGCTAGGTTCTCCATTTCTATGCCTTTGAGGAAGAGCAAGTCCTGGGCCTCCTATGCAGCAGGACAATCTCAGAAGCACAATACTTTGAAGACTAACCAAAAAGAGAGGAATCCTCAAGGTAAAGAACTCAGGCCTTTTTCTCACTTGTTAGAAGTGTATTAAATGAACTCTGAGAACAACAAATAATATATTATGTTTACTTTATAGAACAGAGAATACCACATCTTTTCCTCTGCTCCACATACCTTTCCCTAGGGCTCTGGGGAATTACTTTGTACTTTTTCAAAGTGCATTCATACATACATCTCATGTGAGTCTCCCAATCCAGGAGATGAGCAGAGCAGAGATCATTATTACTCACTGCAGGAGGCAACAATTACATTTGTTTAGAACTTCCTTACAACAATTCTATGATGCAGAGAGATCAAGTATTATTATCTCAATCTTACAGATGACAAAACTAAAGCACTGAGTTTTCAGCGACTTGCTTATAGTCATACAGTTTATGTGTGAAGTGAGATTGAAACCTAGGACTCCTGGTTAAAATCCAATGCTCCCACCACTACACTGTGCTGCCTTCTCTACAAATGACTAGCAAGTAACTTTTACTGAGTAAAGAACTGTACAAAACTGATGTAGAAATATGCAAAAAATATATGCATGGAACAAAAAGGGAGGGAGTGGAGAGAGGAAGCCCATTAGTCACCAACAACTCACCTGGTATATCAAGCTAGTCCTCTGAAATGGAAAAAAGGTTACCAGCCTGCTTTGTATCAAATAAGCAATGGGTTAATGCCCCAAAAGACTGAGTTAAGTAAAAGATGGCTGAGCTGAACCATGCAATACCCTTGAAAATTATCCCTACCAGAGGTATTCCAAAGAGGGGTAGTAGCATCTCTGAGGGGACTAAAGAGAAGACCGATAGCTTGCCCCTACACCCTGGAGCAAACGCCACCAAGTTACATCAGTATGAACTTTGGTCTCTCACAGTCCAGATTATTTACACAAAGGCAGCTAACTCCTTTCTACTTCCTCCTTCAGGGGGCTGGCCAAATAAGGTTCAAGTGTTGTAAGAACATACTTACTGCTCAGACTTCAAGCATCAGCACAAAGAATTCAGGAACAGGCAAATGCCTGGCAAAGGAAATGAGACTTTTCTTCTAGTCCAACATTCATTAAAAAAAAAAAAACACAACAACCATCCAGCATCACAGAATTTCAGCACTAAAAAGCCCTTAGGGATGGCCTATCTAGTCAAACCTCCTCTAATTACGTAGGGAAAGGCATCACCAAAGAGAGACAATGGCAAAGCTGGCACTGGAATCCACCTCCTACCCCACCAGTGAGTGCTCCCCAACTACAGCTTATACTAGTGCTCTGGGAAAGGAAAAGGCAGCTCACTTGTACTTTCATCAGCATACTAGGCACTTGTATAGTGTAATAAAGCACTCATACACAGCGTGTCTATGTGGGCTTCACAATGAAGAATAGCAGAACAGAGATTCTTAACCAGGACTCTGTGGACCTCCAAAGATTTCAGGAAGTCCATGAACTGGGATGAGGGGAAAATTGCAACTTCATTTTCATTAACTTCTAACCAAAGTTCAGCATTTCTCTTAATTATATTAAAAACATTCTTCTGAGGAAAAGTCCATAGGTTTTTCCAAACTGCCAAAGAGATCCATAACACAGAGGAATCGTCCCACTTTACAAATAAGGAAGCAGGGGGCAGAGGTTTGATGACTTGCAGGGCAGGGTTTGAACCAAGGTGACCATAGTCACCAAGCTATGCTGCCTTTCTATGTGGTCAGCTAGGTTAGTATGTTAAGGTAAGGAAAATTTGGTTCCACCCCACTCTAAGCACTGTAGGACTATTACTTTGCAAACAGCAAGGCCCACATTTATAGGACCAGCTTACTATCCCACAGGCAGTTTGTTACTTACTAGCAGCACTTTTAGAGCCCAGCGCAGAGAGACAGGTGAAGGCAAGCCTGCCACCAGTTCCCAAGGGAGACATCTGCTCCATCAAACATTCTCAAAGAACATCTCAGCAGAGCATTACCTCCTGGAGTAGCATATGCCCAGGAAGCAGACTGCTAAAGTCAAAAGGGGGCCATTTCTCCAGGGCTGAGAAAGGCGCATGGCAAGATTTCCTAAACAATTAAGAATTGGAGGAAGACATACACAGAGACAATCAGGATGACTTGCAGGGAGGCTGTTTCTGCTCCAGCTTTCACTCCGTGCCTACCATCAGTTAGTGGACCCAGCTCTCCCCTATGGCAACAGTCCCTGACAACTAATAAGCCTATGGTCCTCGGGACTCCAAAGACCTTCAATGTTCCCAGCTTTCCATGGAGCCATTTGTAGCACTCTGCCTGAGACCCTCCATCTGGTCTAGGACCTGCGCATAGCTTTCTTTTTAAAGTGCCAATCAGTCCTGCTGTAAATGGTGATACAGCAAAATTACAGGTTTCCTAGTGCTCCATAAGTGATCACAAATTAATAGCATTAAGTACAAAATATTAATAATTCATACTTCTCTAGCATGTTAAAGGTCTTACAAAATGCTTTCTTCAGCATCACCCTATGCAGTAGGTAGGGCATTATTACCTTTCTTTTTTTATTTTTTTGCTGCTAAGGCTGAGCTGGGATTTGAACTCAGGCTTCCTGATTCCAAGCACAGCACTCTCTCCTACACTGCCACTATATCAAGAAAATAAGAGTACATTTCTAAACATTTTTAAATTTACAAAGTATTTTTCTCACAGAAACTTCATGGAGGCCAATCCATATATTCTAATCAAACATTCAAATACTAAGACTCAGAGAAATGACCTAAGAGCACAGACTAAGAAGAGAAGCTGGGACTTGTACTGAAGCCTTTTTAAATCACGCGTGCCCTTTCTGCTGTATGCTACTGGGCCTTAATGCAAAATTAAATGAAACAGCCTATTAACTCTGGATTTACTGAGACAGCGTGCTTGGGAACTAGGAGATCTGTGTGTACATCTTGGTTCTAACATTCAGTGGACTATGTGACCACTAGCAAATCACCTCAGCTTATAAAACAGGGTCAATAATGCTCTTCAACACCTACCTTCATGGGCTATTATGAGCCTTAAATCTTTACAGAAATGTGAGTTATCAATTATATTACAAACCAAGTCTTTAGATATGAAGGGAATAACTGGGACAAAATATCTGTTACAATTTGGGCAATTCCCTCCTCCCCCCAACTGATGTAAAGTAGACCCTACTTGTGAAAAGCAGCTTCTGAGACTGAGGCCACTGGCTTTTCAGTGTGGAGTTACCTGATTTCCAATGACACTAACATCAGCTACACAACTTTAAAAGCCATTTAACTAGGAGACTTAGACATTATAACAAAACTGAAGCCTAAAGAAGTTAAAAGTACATGTCCAAGATGAGAGATGGGAATAGAATCTCCTTCTCCTGTACTATGATAATGCTGAGAGCATGAACAGGTAAATTATAAACTGCTATTTACAATCAGAAAAATAACTCAGCATATGGTGGCAAAGACACACAACATGACACAGCAGACACAAGAGGTGACCTCCAAGCCAGGAGAGCCTTGGGTCATGTTCCACCTCTGACATTCTGTGACTCTGGGCAAGTCACTGAATCACTCAATCCTTGTTAAATCACCAGGAGTTCCCTGTGCCAATGAAAAGAGTCCCTTGTCCCCTTTCCCTCTGGTGGGAAAAGTTCTTTGGCAGAGTCTAGTCAGCCAGTTGGGTGAGGTAAGCTTTAAAGATTTCAGAATAGACTCACATCTCTGCATCTGCTTGCTGTACTCCGACATATTATCAGGCCGGATAGAGCGCAAAAACTTAATGTAGTCATCACTGTGGTACTTGGTCATCTCATCCGCATGGGCTTTGTGGGGCCGCTGTAAGACCAAACCAAAAAGGCGCAATTACTGTCACCAGTCTTCGATTCCTTCAGGTCTCTTGGCACTTACCATGTACGAGGGGAATACAAAGAGGGCTAAGAGAGTGTTAGCCTCTATGGGGCTCGGTCTGTTTGGACAGATGAGTCTAACACACAAGAAATGACTTAGGAGATTAGGAAGAAGTGATAAAACTTGTGCGATGGGCTATGAAGGCCATAGCAGTTCTGAAGTACAAAGGTAAATTTATTGGAAAAGGCGGAGGCAAAGTGAGGCAAGATTTACAGGGGCAATCAGTTTTCTCTGAGACATTCCAAGCCAGAGAAACCCTCAAAAGCCAAGGTTAGCTAGTCTACACTGTTCTGCCTCCATGCTTTTTTCCCCCTACACTGTTTCTTATGCCTAGAATACTCCCCCCTTCCATTAAAACAATGCCATCTCAAGGAAAGTGGCCCAAGATCTCTAGTTTACAGGGATTCCACATTCCACCTTCTCAAAAAGCACTTAAAGTGCTTAAGTTATTTCTAAAGGTATAGTGCCATTATCCATCCTTTACTAGATTATAAACTCCATTAGGGAAACATCTTACTTCATTGTTTTATGTCTACCAGAAACTTGTATGGTGCTAAGCTACATGAACTTGCTGCATGTGGGGGAGAAAGGGGACAAGTCTGACACATCTGAAGGAGAGGCTCCATTGGGGTGGCTATGGGATAGAAGGTGGGGAGCTCATAGGCAAGCCCTTGAATGAGATGCTAAAGAGTCTAGATTTAATTTGGTAGGACAGAAGGATTCACCATAAGTCTTTGTATTCTGTGATGAACAACCTCTCCCCTTTCCTAACATTCCCATATGATCACTCTTTATCTGAAGTTTAAACTGAGGGCCCATCTGCTCCCCACTCTCCCAAAACTTTCACTCGTACAGTTACTCACACCTAACCTGTTCCAGCTGTCTTTTCTCTGGTGGGCTAAAGCCTTCCAGGCCTAAGGTCTCTAGTACCTGGCCTTTCTCTACCATCCTCCTCCCAAAGACCCATAACCAATTCCCCAGAATGGGCATGGTCTCCTCTACTTCTTGTGAGCCAAGTTACGTAAGGTAGAATTTGGGAGGCTGGAGCTGAACCATTCTTTCTCTCCCTTCCCCCCAAAACACACAATACCAGGAGGTTCCTACTGTGAGCAAAGAAGATATGGAGCAGACCCAAGAGCAGTCTGAGTTAATTCTGCCCCAGATGGATAGATATGAGCCCCCGTTGTGAGTCCCTGGGCAAGGAAGATATAATCAGCTCTAGAACTCGGGCCATGCAGAGGAAAATCTCAGAAAAATTACTTCCCAGCTCATTTCTTCTAACCTTTAAGATGGTGAAATCCTTTACCTTTTATCTTCTGGTTAACTGCTTTTTAATCCCTTGGGGACCACTTTTTTTTTAATTTTATTTTTATTCAATTGATTTATTTACTTTTTGTTTACAAGATTCAGTTCCACAATCCCTTGAGTTTCAAATTTTCTCCCCTCCCTCTCTCTCCCCCCTGCCCATGGGGGCATGCAATCAAGTATAGGATCTGCAAATACTTTCACACTGGACATTAGTCTGGTTGTATAGAAGGGTTGTAACCAATGGAGTGAACAGTGGGAAAAAAGAAAGAAAACCAAACATGGAAAAGAATGATAGCATGTAGATTGCTTCAGTCTCCATTTAAACTCTGGTCTTTCTAGATCTTTCTCTGAATATAGATATCTCCTTCCATTCTGAGACTTGCAGAGTTGTCTCATAACTGTGAGTTGCTGAGAAGAGTCCAGTTTATCAAAGTTGGTCATCACACATATGGGAGACCACTTTTACTTGGGGCATTTGAATGTTTTTATTAACTGGATTATTTATTTGGACCCTCAGGCTGAGGGTTTTCCACAGCACCAGACTAGGAACCTGAATGACCTGACCTGGCTAGGTTAACAGAGGATAATGCTAGGGTTAGGTCAAACCCAGAGGGTATATGAATTCACATCCCCAAACTATCCATACTGAAACTCCAGTGCTCAAACCATTAAGTGCCCAGGTTTTTAGTGAGCCAGAAGGAGAGGAGCAACTGAGCCAGTTCAAATGAGGATTATCCCAAACTAGGTGATCAATCTTTTTTTTTTTTTTGCCTCCCTTGAGCATGTGGATCCTCTGCTCTCTGAAGCAGTTTCCAATAAGAATTAGGGCTTACATAAACCAGCCTCCCCCACTCACATAGATTTCCATCTTCCTGTAGAGTCCATAGTTTAGTAGCAAGTTGTGAGTCATTCGGATTCGATGGGGTTTCATTGGGTGGCCCTGCCCATAGTAGTAATTTCCAACATCCCCTGAGGAAGAAAAAGTCATAATTTCAATGATAGAAAAATAAGACATTTATTATTTTTCCAATCCAGTCAAAATTAAAGAAGTCCCTCCTATGAGAGTTAAGTTTATAATATCAAAGAAAAATCTGGAGCTGGAAGGCACCTGACAAATCATTTAATCCAAACTCCATGATTTTACAGCTGAGGAAAACAAGGCCAGAATCTGCCTGCAGAATCTGAAGGGGGCCTTTCAGTCCACAGAGTCTTCTGAAAACAATAAACTAAGTAAGCTCTGTAGCTATCTAAAGTCACAGATGCCAACTCATACAGTGCATTTCCAAAGACAGCACAATCCCTCTATGGTCAATGTCCTTGCAAAGTTCCTTTAGGGATCTGTTCCAATCAATAGTGGCCTCACCTGGGAAATCAGGATCCCCAGGGCCTTGGCGAAAGGATCCCAGTCCTAGGCTCTCAGACCTCATCAGAATCTTAAAAGAACAATTAATTATGCAGAAAAGCTATATAAATTCTGTCTGGACCATTCTTCTGAATGACTGCAGATGGCAAGCACAATTTGTATTTGATGTGGACAATGCCAAAGATATAGGATACTTTAATGGTAGTAGATGGTCCTCTATGCTTATGATTCCACATCTTCAACCCTATACTTTTTATGAAGGCTGAGAGAATCTGCATTATCCTGTCACTTCTTAGACCCCACCCCCCCAAATCCAGCCTATTTCCCTAGGCTATTTTCCCTTCATATGGCTGACTTGGATCACAAGAACAGTTCTCTTTTAGCTGTCAAAAGGTGGGACTTAGGAGTTTCTGGGACACTAATGAACAAAGGAATTGAAGACATGATCTGGGAGAGCCATTCAAATGCAAATTCCAGAGACAGGTTATAGGTGTGGAGGGGAATCAAATCAAAGCAGGGGTAGAGGCATAACTACCCATACAGGTGATACAGTGAGTAAATCAACTAGGAGTACCCAAACACTTAGGCCATCCCCAACTCTTCCACCTCAAGGAGGATGGCAAACAAATGAACTAAGGACCAAGACCTGAAACACAGCCACTGGGAAGGGCATGACAATCTCTGATACTTAGGAGGCCAAACTCTCTACTCCACACAGGATGCAAAGCATTTTACATCTGATCCACTTTGCATCTGCTACCCAGCTCCTTCAACTCCAAGATGCCCCTCCCATGATAAACACTTCTAATCTCACCACCAAACTATAACTAGAGCCCGGGTACCACGTTCCTTAGTCTCTGGTAGAGGGATGGAGTACCAAACTTCTCCCAATGCTTTCCTTTATGGAGGGCAGGAACTGGACTGGGCTCACTCTACTCTGCTTGCTTCTAGGTTATTCTCCCTTTAGAGTAGTTCTGTATCTGGTCCAGTCGTCCCAAACCTAGCCCAGACTTTACATGCAGAATCTCCACAAACACCCAGTCAATCAACTTGATCTCATTTTTCCTTCTCCCAAGAAGACCCAGAATTCTGAAATTCCTTCTAAAGGAGTTTCTCCAATCTCTCCCAGTGCCTTGTTACCTCTAAACCTATTTTCTGAACTGACCAGCACCCCTTACTCTACCTCTCAGCTTTCAAGACTTAAACTTTCTCTCTCCCTTTTGAGAGTTTGACTCTCTAGTCAACCAGTTCAACTTCGGTCTTTACCTTTGAATCCCTTTCCTCTCACCTTATCCGTTTCCAAACCTCAACCCTGAATTATTCCCTCAATCCACATATATTTGAGTGGTAGTGAATACCACCAGAGGAAATCTTAACTTTGCTGGGACAATTATAATTATCCGATTTCAACAAGACCTTCACAGCTGTACTCTTCCCTTATAACTATTATAAAAGTATAGGTGACATAATGGGTAGAACATTGGGCCTGGAGTTAGGAAGACTGAATTCAAATCCACCCTCAGATATTTACCAGTTATGACTCTGGTTAAGTCATGTAAAGTGTAAAGCACTTTATGAACCTCAAAGCTAGACAGTGCTCGCTTATAATATATATTATAAGCTACAAAAGCTTCCAGCTGCTATTACTTTTACTACACTCTTCACAAAGTCTATTCCAAACCTGCATTTTCTCCTTAAGCCATCTAGTCAGTCCTCTCAAGAGAGGATCCCAAACTTTTACTGACACCAATCCATCCTCAGCTTCCTCTTTTGGAATCTATAATTCATCTCATCATTCTTTTCCATGCAAGGGTGCCATTATCCCCTTGTGTTCTTGACTCATTTCCTATCCTCTCCTCCAGAACATTGTGCCTTCTCTCTCCACCCCATTTTTCAATTTCTGCTTAATTTCCCAAGGATCAGGCCTGGGTCCTCTTCGTGAAATCATCTTTTCAGGGCATAGTGAAAGGGAATAAGCACTTAGAGAAGCAGCCATGTGCCACCAGGCACTGTGATTTGCAGCTATTTTCTCATTTGATCTTCAAAACAAACCTGTGAGGTAGGTGCTATTATTATCCCCATTTTACAGATAAGGAAACTAAGGCAAATAGAGGTTAAATGATTTGCCTAGGGTGGTCATGAAACTAGTATTAGTCCCAGGTCTTCCTGCCTCTGGCTTTAGTGCTGTATCCACTGAGCTGCCTCACTGATTCTAATGGTTGGTTCAAACTGTTACATCAATGTAGATAAGGCCTCAATCCCCATATAGAGCACACACATCTCTCCTGAACTCCAGTCCCATGTTACCAACTGTGGGCTGGACATCTCCATCTGGAAGTCTCTTAAGCAGCTCAAATTCATCATGTCCAAAACAGAACTCATTATCTTTATCTCATCCTTTCCCTAACATAAACCTCCAAATTTCCCTATTTCTGTTGAAGTTACCACCATCCTTCCAAACATCCGGGTTGAAAATTTATGAATCCTTTCTACTTGTCCCCATCATCAAGGGAAAACACAACCAGTTGTCAAGTCGTTTACTGCACAACCATCCTACCTGGTTCCGACCCTCATTTCTTCCCTAAATTACTGCAACAATTTTCTAACTGGTCTTCTGGATTCTAGTGTTTCCCCTTTCTAACTTACTTTCCACACAGCTGCCACTGATATTCCTAAAGCACAGGTCCAAACTAGTCACACCTCTGCTCAAGAAGGTTCACTGGCTCTCTCTTGCCTTTAGGATAAAAATGCAAACTCCTCTGTTTGGCATTCAAAGTCCTTCACTACTTGGCTCCAATCCATCTTTTCAGATTGCTCATTCATGATCTTGCTAGGGAGAAATATACCTCATACCAAGGAAATCACAGGTCCATACTTATCCCTGTAGCTATTCTTGTTACTAACTGGCAGAGCTGCTGTTTCTCTGAACACCCAACACTACAGAACCTCCCATCTCTGTGCCTTTCATAGGTTGTCCTGTGACTGGAATGTTCTCCCTTCCTACCAGTGCTTCCTAGAAACCCAAGTTTCCCTCAAAGTCCAGCTTAGGAGGGCCTCTTAAGAGGCCCTTCCCAGTTCTCTAGCTGTCAGCTGTTCCGTATTTTTAAATTTACTCATGTACATGGAATTGCCCCCACCCCCAAAGTAATACCTTTAAGGCAGCTGTTCTCAACCTGTAGATTGCAACACTTTGGGGGTCGAACAACCCTTTCACAGGGATCGCCTAAGACCATCAAGAAACACATTTCCGATGGTCTTAGGAACCAAGACACCACTCTACTATCTGTCTCCAGGCTGGTCCGCCCACATTAGAGTATTAAAGGGTGGCAACATTAGGAAGGTTGAGAACCACTGCTTTAAAGGAACCTTCATTTTTTTTCATTTGTTCCTGTCCACACTGTCTAGTACAGTGCTTGGCACATCAAGCTTAATAAATACTTGCCGAATTTAACTAAATAAAATATGCCCTCTTGCCCTGAGTTCCTCTACGCCAGGCATAAGACTGGTTCAAGCTTCCAGTGAACCCCATTTTTGAATAAGGGATTCTTCGGAAAGTAACTGGGAAGTATGTGTGGTACAGTGTATAGAGAGCTAGGCCTAGAGTCAGGATGAACTGAGTTCAAATCCTCTCTTCTCAATCCCTCACTAGCTATGTGACCCTGCAAAGGTCACATAACCTCTTAGTTTCCTAAATTGTAAAATGGGGGTAATAATCCTGCCTGGAAGAACTGCGGTAAAGATCAAATGAGATGATAATTGTAAAACGCTTGGCACAGTGCCTGGTGGTACATAGTAGGTTCCACATAAATATTATTATTATATAGAGCCAGGAAGTATTCCTTTCAGGACACGGAAAAAAAAGATGTCAAGATATTAGGATTTATAGCCCAGTACTTCCACTTAACAGTAGTGTTACCAGGGACAACTAACTTCCCTCCTCTAAGGCTTTCTTGTTTAAAAAAAAAAAAGACTAAAGGGCAAAGTGAGGGGAGACAAATACAAAAGCAGGACCCATGCACACACTCCCCACCCTCAAGTAGTTTACATTCTACTAAAAGACAGGTTATACTGGATGCTAGAAGTTAGAGACAGTCCAGAGGGAAGTAAGACTGCAGCACCCCATCTGAGATCCAAAACCAAATTCATTTTGATTATCATTCCAAAGCTGGAAAGAGATGAGAAGCAAGGAAGAGTGAAGAGAAGAGGAATTCATTCGAACTGGTTTAGATGCACTGGGCTACTTACTGACTCAAGGCAGGGAGAAATGTCAGAAATTAAAGTAAAATTAAAAGGAGCTATCATTAAGCCCACCCAGTTCATCTCCACGATATGAAAGTTAACAAGTATTTATTCTGAGATTATAAGTACGACATATACTTGAAAAATTATAACCAGTCTTTTGGAGAGTTGGGGTTTTTTGTTCTTGTTTTTTAATTCTTCAATGAGCTTTCACATCAATTCATTCCCACAGCAATCAGGGAAGGAAGCAGGCATTATTATACTCCTTTTAAAGACCAGGAAACTGAGATCCAAAGAAATAGTGATGTATTTACCATGCTCACACATTTAAGCTGGTAGAGATCCAGGCTCCTTGGCTAGTGTTCTTTCTTTCACTGTACCAACCTTTGGCTATGTTTTAGGAAGTAAAAGTCTAAGAGCTCCCAAGGATAATTCAGGCTTACACATCAACACTTAGCCACTCCCATCCCTCAGAACTCTCTGCAACAGGTGCAATGCCAAGTCCAATGCCAGCCACAGGGGAGACAGACTGTTGGGGTCTCATCACAAAAGAGCTGAGGGGTGACAAAGTGCTGAATAGTCCTGACCAGTCACTCAAAATGTCTTTAAGATTCCAAAGGAAGAAGCAGTCAACCCAGTTAAGAAATATTTAATAGCTGGTCCTTTGAAACACAAAGCAATATTTTCCATAAACAGGAGGGGTAATGATTCCTGAACATAAGTATGGAATGTATTTCTCGAGTTTTCTTTCCTTCTCCCTTTCCTTCCTTCCCCCCATTCTACAGAAGCCTCATGTCTTCAGCTAGGTTAGAGTTCTCAAAGGCTCCATTTCACACCAGCCCCCATTATAGTCTTTTCTCTAACTTAATTCCTCTTCCAAATCTGTAATTTAGACATCTCCCCTACCACTTCTAGGATACTCCTCCCAACAAG
>CM053596.1:57085392-57150885 GCA_028646575.1 Pseudocheirus occidentalis
AGTCCTGCCCCCTTGGTCCCCTCTTCCCCTGCCTTCCCCTCCCCGGTACCTCCCCCCCGCCCCGTCCCGTCCCCTTAGTCCCCTCTCCTTCTAGTCCCTTTGGCTCCCTTCTTCCCAGTACTGTTCTCTGAGTCCCCTCCTCCCAGGTCTCTCCCCTCGGGTCCCCATCCCTTCAGTCTGGTCACCTCAAGCCCCACAACCCTGGCCGGCCGCACTCACCGTCGTAGTAGTAACAGACTTTTCGCTTCGTGCCCTGAGTCAGCGCCATCTTGCCTCGCACCCTCGCGCCAGCCCGCGGCGCCGCACTACGTCCAACCTGAGGGAGGGGGCGCGGTCCCCTTCATTCCGCCCGCCCCCTGCCCGCCCATCTACCAATGTCCGACCAGGCTTGACGAAACCACAACCAATCACCCCTCAGCATCCCCACCCCGGAAGTTGGCTCTGGACTAGGAGGCCGGGAAAGAAGCCGGCCCAGGAGAGTCTCCGGCGGTACCACGAGTGGAAGCTGGGGGGCGCCCTCCGGTCACCGACCGTACCACAATGCGTTGAAGTTCGGGGGCTGAGGAGGGGCAACCTGGCACTGACCCATTCTTTAAAGGTGCCTTGGACTTCAGGAGACCTGGGTTCAAGGGGTGAATTGAAGAGGGCTTTGTCGTTTAGTGAATGGAAGGTTCGAATCCTGTCTAGACCACTTGCATGTTTTGTGATCTTGAGAAAAGATCTCTGACCCTCAGCTTTCTCCTCTGTAAAATGGGATCAGACTAAAGACCACCCCCCCCAACTCCCTTTCCCCCTTCAAATCTTGCCACTGAGGAAAACTCACTTCCCTTCCTTAGGCCTTAATTTTCTTCCCCTCATCTGTAAAATGGGAAGAATAATGCCTCACTATGTGTCTTATGAAGCTGCTTTTTTTGTTTCTTTTTTTAAATAAAAATTGTATTGACCTCTTTTGTTTTTATATCGCCTAAATTTCTCCTAGAGTTCTACCCCATTCCCTGCCTAAAAAAATAAAATAATGTTCTTAAAGGGGGAAAAAGGAAAAAAATGAGGAAATCAGCAAAACCAATCAATGCATCAAAAAAAATCTGAAAATAGATGACAAATTCAACACCACCAACTTTCTATCTCTCTGCAAAGAAGCAGGACAGGATGTCTTCTCAACTCTTCTTTTAAAGGCAGGATTGTTCTTTGTAAATCTGCAACAGTTACTTTGGATTGTTTTGTGGTTGTGCTTTCTGTTTACATTGTTATTGTCATTGTGTAAATTGTTTTTATTGGCTCTTTTTACTACACTCTGCACCAGTTCATGTAAGTCTTTTAATATTTCTCTGTATTCATCATATTGGTTGTTTCTTAGAGTACAGGAGTATTCATTCCCTTACTTTTAAAGACCAATTCTTTCACAAAGTGGCTAATAAGAACATGTTCTGAGTGACTGCACATGTATAAGGGATATCAAATTGCTTGCCTTCTCAGAAAGGAAAGAGGGGAGGGAGATCTCAAAATTTCAAAAAATGAATGCTAAAAATTGTTTTTAAATGTAATTGGGAAAAAAATTTAAATAAAGATCAATCAGCTATTCCTCGATAAACTTTGTTTTGATGAACTAATCTACTTTGTTTCCTGTTCTTTGCTACTCCAAATATGCTACTTTAAGTATTTTGATGCATGCTGGGATTCTCTTGTCTATGACTTCCTTATGGCATTTCTTCCTTCTTTCCTTTCTTTTTTTACCCCCAGACCTGTGATTTCATCTAAGTAAGGTGTGCCCTGTGAGATAACTCCCTCTACCAAATTATAGGCAGAGAATTGCTTGAAAAAGGGAAGTCTGGGGGGACACCAAAAGGTTAATGACTAACTCAGCAATAGATTATAATATGAGCGTCTAATCTCATTCAACATGAAGCACCTACTATGTACAGCTGCTGAACTCAGGCAGGGACTGTGCATTCAAATCCTAGCTGTACAAACAACTTAGCCAATTGGCCTTGGGGAAGTTATTATTCCTCTCTAACTCTCAGTTTAACCTATCTGAAAAATTAGGTCACTAGACTAGGTAATAACATTATTCAGAATAACTGTAGGGCTTTAAAGTTTTCAAAGCATTTTATAAAAACAATCTTGCTTGAGTCTCAAAATAAATGATACAATGGAAAACCTGGCTCTGAAGTCAGAGAACCTGGGTTCAAATCCAAATTGTGTTACTTACTTAACAGGAGTGATGTTAGGCAAGTCTCCCATAATCACCTTAGGTCTCAGTTTCCTCATCTGGAAAAGGAGGTGCTTGGACTAAATGACTTTTGAGGTCCCTATTTTATAGATGAGGAAATTAAGACTCAAGAGGAGGGAAGAATAGGCATTTATTAAGCACCTACTGTGTGCCAGGCATTGTGCTGCACATTTTACAAATATCACATTTGATCCTCACCATCACCATGGGAAGTAGGCACTATAATTATCTCCATTTTACAGTTATGGAAATTGAAGCAGACAGTGCTTAAGTGATTTGTCCTCTTTGAGAATGAAGGGCAAAAAAGCAACAGCAGTCACAAGAAGCCCAGTATTGGGAAGAAATTGCTTTGTGACATTCAAAGTCTTAAGGGTTTTGTTTTTGTTTTTAAAGGCAGCTAGGTGGCACAGTGAATACAGTGCTAGACTTGGAGCCAGGAAGACATGAATTCAAATCCTTACTCACCCCTCTCAGCCTCAGTTCTCTCATTTGTAAAATTGTCAAGACTTAGATAACACATGTTAATTGTTTTGTAAATCTTCAATCAGTGTATAAATTGAGTTATTATTATTGCTCTGAGACCCTAATGTGGTATATAAATAAGCTATCATCATTATTCCAGGATGAGAATCAGAAGTACAGATTTGCTCTGGAGGGGAACATCATTGTCCAAGAGACTCATTTGTAGTGGGAACTCTGGAACTTCTTGCCACTTCCTGGCCAGGCTCCTGATCTTGCCTCCTCGGGGTTATCAGGGGCTCTCAAATAGTAAACACCTTTTGGTGGAACATGCATAAAAATACCTAAATCTTCTACAGCACTCTAAATCTCTCAAATCACTTTCTCCAATTCAAACCTTTGAGGGAGCAGTTCAAGATCATCCGCATTTTAAAGGTGAAAAAACTGAGAGTCAGAGAGATGACTTGCCTAAAGTCACATAGCCAATAAGCTTCTCAGTGCAGGGATGCATCCCCAGATACTCTCAGGATCCCATTCCTACCCTTCCCTCTATCCTACGGTAATTTTAGTCATATCCGACTCTTTGTGACCCCCATTTGTGGGAGTTTTCTTGACAAAGAAACTGAAGTGGTTTGCATTTCCTTCTCCAGGTCCTTTTACAGATGAAAAAACTGAGTGAAGTGACTTTCCTAGGGTCACAGAGGCTGGATTTGATCTCAGATCCTCCTGACTCTAGGCCCAGTGTTCTCTCTGACCCCATCATTATCCACTGTGCCACCTCAGTGCCCGCTCTATCCTATCACCCTTTTCAGCACCTCCTTCCCTCACAACCCAGGGATGAGTGTTGTGGGTCTACCTTGGAGTGGGGGTGGGGGGGGTGGTAGAGAGAGTCACCATTCTTAGCTAACATTTATTGGATATTTTCTATGTGTAGGCAGAGTCTAAGAGAGTTACAGAAATGTAGAACAATCCCTACTCTCAAAAGGCTGCTAAGAATGTGGATTTTGTGGGAACTGAGATAGTGAATCCAGTCTAGGTGGACACATAGACAAAAAAGTCAAAGGGCTGAGGCAAAGTTCAGGCTTCTCCTCTGGCCCTGGGAAATCAGAGAGAGGACAGAGGTGGGGAGATCAGTCTGGGAGAACAAATGTTGGGGGTGGGGCACACAAAGGATGAGCCCAATGCCAAGTGTTCTACTGTCTTCTTTCCCTGGCAGGTTAGGGAGTCACAAGCATGATGGCTGAGATGTTGGAGCCCCATGCCTCCATCCTGATGGGAGAGGGTAGCCTCAGGCAGGATGCCCCCTGTCATATGTCAGATTCTTCCCTGCCTCAATCTGAGTGGGGCCATTTAGGAGGCCATTTAACAGTGAAGTTGGGGAGGTGGGCCAGGGACTGGGATGGGAGAGACCAAATTAGGAAGGTCATGGCTGGGGCTGGTACTGGCCCTCTGTGGCAGTGAAGAAGTCCTCTAAGACGCTCCTTAGGTAGTCAAAGGTGGGCCGATCCTCAGGCCTCTCCTTCCAACACAGCATCATCAGTTTGTACAGCTCTTCGGGGCAGTTGTCGGGTTTTACCATTCGATAGCCCTGCTCCAGGTTCTGAATCACCTCAGGGTTAGTCATTCCTAGTTATTTTGGGGCAGAAAGTAAGTGGTCAGGTCAGGCCATCTAACCATTCCTCTTCAAGGCCTAAAATAGATTAAGAGACCATCTAGAACAAATCCCAGGTTCCTCATAATCACCCTCTACAATATCACCAAGATGTCATCCATCACCCTTCTGATTACTTCCCCTTCCCCCCACCCTCAATTCCCCCACCCATCCCCAGGACCACACCCCAGAAATGAAAGAGGACTTTGTCCCTCACAGCTAGCTGGATTAGCCTAAAGAATGGGTTGGGCCTTAATTCTGTTAAATGGCTCTAAGAAATGGTTCTGGGCTTGTAAAATGTTCTTCTGGACCCCACCCCCAAACCTACACTAGAAGGAGTCGTGATCATGGAAAGGGAAGGAGGGAGGTGATAGGATTAGATGGCTGCACAACCCACCCCCTACTACGTCACTTCTTAAAGGGCCAGCGATCCCTTTTACCTCTGTCTGTGAGCAGCCTTGGGGACTGAGGATGACCTGAGCCATAGATACATCCCCTACAGAAATCCTTTGTCAGGCTGAATGTTGTGCAGGCCTAGAGAGTCAGAGGAGCTACAAAATTTCTGCAGAAGCTGGGTTGATTACCTTAGAGTGAGGGAGGCAAGGATTTTGGAGGCTCGGGATGGGGACAGGGAGGGAGAGGAGGGTCAGAGTACCCTCCTGAAGGTACTGGGGAAGGATACACTCAATTCTCCAGATAGGATCTTGGATTTTGAGCTGGGGTGTGGGGAGGAGAGACACGACACTTTAGAGACAATCAAGTCAGGCCCATTTATTTTACCGGTAAGGAAAGTAAAGCCTCTTCAAAGTTACTTCACTAGAGGTCTGTGGTAGAATTTGAACTGAGACCTTCCTGACCCTAAATCCCTCATTCAATCAGCTGCGCCACCTAGCTGCCTCTCTGAATACAAAGAGAAGGACTTGGGGAACTCTAATGCCCACGGCTGGCTTCCCTAGAATTTCTCCCAACTTGATTTCAGATTTAACTGGATTATAATGGGGAAAGGAAGGGAATACGAATTTATATGGTGCCTACTCTGTGCCAGAGTGAACCCCAAAGGTGACAGAAGTCCAGCCTTGTGACTCTGTTCCCCACAGATCTAAAGGGGTGGGGGAGTCCTGGTTTCACCTCCTGATGAAAAGTTTTAAGGTCACAAACACAAACACAAACTGCTCCACTGGGAGCAGAGAGGGTGACCCCTAGTGGACATAGCCATGGTGACTGCAGTTTGCAAAGTTCCAGTCACAATGAAATGGAGTCTTTCCCAGTCTTTGTCCCAGCATTTAAAAGGAGTAGGAATATTTAGCCTGGAGACCACTTAAAGAGGGTACGGTAGATGTCTTGAGGTATCTGAGGGGCCAAAGGTTAAACACAAGGAAGGAGAAGGGAATAATCATTTCTATAGAACCTGCTTTGTGCCAAGTACCATGCTAAACAATTTACAAATATTTTCTCATTTGGTCTCCACATCACTAATCCTTCAAGATAGGTGCTATTATTATCCCCGTCTTACAGTAGAGAAAACTGAGGCAAACAGGGGTTAAGTGAGTTGCCCCGGGTCACACAACTAGTAAGTATCGGAGGCTAGATTTGAACATGGGCCTTCCTGACTACGGCTGCCTTGAAGAGGTCCTTGGAGACTCTGACCTCCTTGGCCCCACCTGGACTTAAAGGAATTTATAGCATGCCCTCTATACTCACCTTTCTTGGGGTGGGGAAGGCAAGGCAATTGAGGTTAAGTAACTTGTCCAAGGTCACACGCTAATATGTCAAGTGTCTGAGGCTAAATTTGAATTCAGGTCCTCCTGACTCTAGGGTCGGTGCTCTATTCACTCTACCACCTAGCTGGCCCTATACTCACCTTTCTTCCTAATTTCCCTATACCTGGATGACACTGCTAATCTTACCAGTCAGAAAGACTTGAAAACCCAAAATAATCTTAATTCTTTCTTTTCCTTCACCCCATCCTCCTTATGCAACCTAACAATATTTCTCAAATTTCTTTCTCAAGTCTTAATCCTTTTCTCTCTCTTTCTGTTCCTACCCTCCTCTCCCAGTAGAGGGCAGGGCTGCGTACTTTCTGACTAACACATCCCTTTGCATTCATTCATGCTCTGTGATCCCTTCAGCTCTCTGGCATTCACTGTCACCTCTCTGCATAAGACCCACAAACCTCACTATCCAGCCTCATCCCTTTCCTGAGCTGCAAGCTAGACCTTTACATCCAGATGAACCATAGATATCTTAAACTCAAACGTGCCCAAAACAGAGCTCATTATCTTTCCCCCTTAAACTAATCCTGCCTCCTAACTTCCCTCTCAATGAACAAGCATTTATTAAGTGCTTACGAAAAAAGCAGACATTGTGCTAATACCTGGGTATACAAAGACAAACGTTGTTTAAAATCCTCAAAAAACCCTCACTTGATCCTTTCATCCTCATTGTGTTCATCTGTCTGTCTCCACATCGCCCCTCTCTTCTGTCCTTTGCTCCACAGAAATGCTCATTCCCTTCCGCTTCCTTGACCCCTCAGATGCCTCAAGACATCTCTCATACACTCGCCAAACTCCTCAAGAAGGCCATATAGTAAGTGCCTCTACTTTCCGGCCTCTCCCTCTCTCCTTAACCCACCTGATCCAGCTTCTGACCTCATCATTCCACTGACAGCTGTTCTCTCCAAAGTTATCAGTGATCTCTTAGTTGCCAAATCCAATGGGCAACTTAGAGTGAGGGAGGCAGGGATTTTGGAGGCTCGGGATCCTCATTCTCCTTGTCCCTTCTGTAGCCCTGGCCACTGCTGATCACTCTCTCCTCCTTGACATTCTCGTGCTCTCCGGGTTCTCCTCTGACCTGACTTCTCCTCTTCTGTCTCCTTTGCCAAATCCTCTTCCAGATTATGCCCTCTAATGCCCATAGGAGTGCCTCCGTCCTGGGCCTTCTTCTTTCCCTCTATACCGCTTCACCTGGTGATTTCATCAGCTGACATGGCTTTAAGTACCATCTCCACGCAATGATTTACATATCTATCCAGCTATCCTGCCTCTCCCTCTCTGCTGGATGTCAGTCCCACATCTCCAACTGCCTATTAGACATCTCAAACTGGATATCCAATAGACATCTTAAACTCAAAGTGTCCAAAATGGAACTCATTACCTTTCCTCTTTCCCCATCCTACCTTCCCTATCACTGTAGAGGGCTGCACTATCCTCTTAGTTTCCCAAACTACTAGTTAACTAGTAATAGTATCTCTCACCTCGCATAGCCATCTGTGGCCAAGGCCTGCCGTTTTCACCTTTGCAACTTTGTCTCTTGAGCACACCCCCTTCTCTTATCTAACCGCCTCCACTGTAGTGCAGTTCCTCATTACCACATGCCTCAGTTATTGCAAAAACCTGCCGGTGGGTTTTTCTGCCTCAAGACTCTCCCCACCCCAACCATCCTTCACGTAGCTACTAAAATGATTTTTCTAACTTGTCCCCCCACACCTTAATAAACTCCAGTGGTTGTCGCCCCAGGATCAAATAAAAAATTCTATTTGGCCTTCAAAGCCCTTCATAACCTAGCCTTCCCATGCTTTTCCAGTCTTCTTACACCTTACTCATTGTAAGGTGTAATTGACTTTTTGATCAGGTGACACTGACCTGGCTATTTCAGGAACAAGACACTCACCTCTGAACTCAGGGCATTATTTCCGGCTGGACCCTGTTCTGAGAATTCTCTTCCTCCTTATCTCCGCCTCCTGGCTTCCTTGAAGTCCCAACTAAAATCCCATCTTCTATAGAAAGCCTTTCCAAACCTTCTTAATTCTAATAGCTTTCCTCTGTTAATCATTTCCTATTCACCCTCTACCTAGTTTGTACACACATATGTATTTACCTGCATATTGTTTCCACTAGATGGTGAACTCCTTGAGGACAGGGAACTATCTTTTGCCTTTTTTTTTTGTATCCTCAGCCCCTAGCATGATGCCTTATGAATAGTAGGCACTTAATAAATGCTTATTGATTAATTAAAACATTTCCTGCCTTTGAGGAGTTTACATTTTAATAAAGGAGACAATCTGTACATATACAAGCATATACAAAATATATAAGGCGGCTATGGGAAGGAAGGCACTAGGAGCTTGGTTGTTTCTTTTTTGGGGGGGGCAAGGAATCAGGGAAGGCTTCCTATAGAAATTGACGCTTAAGCCGAGTCTTGAAGGGAATCAAGAATGGGCAGAGGCAGAGGCTAGGGGAGAGGAAAGTGTACCCCAGATACTGGGGAGAGCCATTGTAAAGGGAGTCTGTCACTGAGTGCCTACTAAATACTAGCAATTGTTCTAATCTATGTTGATAAAAAAAGAAGGCAAAAGCCAGTCCCTGCCCTCAAAGAACTGAGTCTAATGGGGGAGACAAGAGGTAAATAACTATACATAAACAAGCAATCTACAGGATCCATAGGGAATAATTTTAAAGGGTTAGGAAAGGCTTCCAAAAGAAGGTGGGATTTTAGTTGGGACATAAGGGGAGCCAGGAAACAGAGATGAAGAGGAGAAACAGTCCAAGCATGGGGGACAGTCAGAAAAAATGCCTGAAGCCCAGAGACGGAGTGTCTTGTTCTTTGATTCTTACCATGGTGCTGGAATCAGTGGGGATCCTGGCTCTGGTCACTGCCCCTGCTCTCCCTCGTGCCTTACCTCTGAGCCAGCTTTAGGGGAGAGGGGGTCTTGCAAACATTCAAGCCTCCCTTTCACGAGTATAAAGGATCCTCATTTATGTTATTTCCTTCCCCCAAGTCCCTATTGGATCCTGACTCTGACCTGGGTAGGGGATCCTCCCATAGGTGACGATTTCTGTGAGCAGGATGCCGAAAGACCAGACATCTGACTTGATGGTAAATGTCCCATAGTTGATGGCCTCAGGAGCTGTCCACTTGATTGGAAACTTCGCTCCTGAAATGAAGAATTACTTGGGTCCATGGAATCCTACAGATTTCCTTCCCCACTCCTTCAATGGGATGGAGGGATCCTATTACTAATCCCTTTTGTCACCAACAGGATGGAGGTTCCTTAGCTGGGCCTTCCTACATTTCTATGCCTCACACCCATCTCTACTGAGCCTCATCTGGCCCTAGCTGTGGCTCACTTCCCAGCTGTATATCCCCTTGCCCCCAAAACTGTCTTCCCACTAGCTGTTTCCCCATATCCCTCCTCCAGTCATGGGTCATCTGCCTGTATGTCCTCCAGTGATGTTGAGATGTGATACCCATCTCAGTGATACACAGATATATGGTCTCCCATATCCCATTTCCAGTTGTGAGCCATTTTTGTGATCTCCTTTCTCCAATCCATGGCCCCTGTGACTCCTCCAGTCACAAAGTCCCCCTCTGGCCCCTTGAACTGTATTCTCCAGCAATTTGGACACCTTACTTTCTCTCATGCCATATCCCTATTCCTATCTCCTTCCCACCACACATACACTCACCCTCTCTAGCCGTGTACTCATTGTCCTCAATTAGCCGGGCCAACCCAAAGTCAGCAATCTTACAGTTCAATGTGTCTGATACCAGGATGTTGGCTGCCCTAAGGTCCCGGTGGATGTAATTCCGCTCTTCAATGAAGGCCATGCCCTCAGCAATCTGAGGATTCATTGAAGGAGAGGAAAGGTCAGCAGGGTGGGGTCCCTTCCTTCCCTGTCCCTTTCCCAAGGTCAATTCTCAATCCACTTGACATCCCACTCCCTCTCCCCTACCCCCCCACAGATCCAGTCCCAACCTCACCTGTGCAGCCATATCCAGCAATTTGTGGATGGTTAGTTTGACCCCTGTTGTGGTTTTGAGGAAGTCTACCAGGCTCCCTGTGGGTCAGAGGACTTAGCTGAGGGCAGAACTGACCCTAACTTATGGGGGAAACTTTTCTAGGGGAAGGAACTTCAGTCTCTATCAGAATTCTGACCCACCACCAACTCCTCTACCCTGACATTCCCCATAATTTCCTCCATCCCAGCAGAAAGTCACTAAAATACCCTCATATTAAGTCTACTGTCTGAACTGGGTCTCAGGAGCTTAAGGAGTAGAGAGGAAGATCTCAGAAAAAGACAGACAGATGATAGGGAGATCTTGAGCCCAGAGAAACCACATTCAGGTTCCACATTGGTGGGGAGGGGAACAGTGTGTTTGGGCCACTGAAAGCATAGGCACCTATTCCTTACTGCCACCCTTTAGAACAGGTTCTCAACCTGTGAGTTATGTTCAATTTGTAACAATGAAAATACATCTTGCATACCAGATAGATTCATAACAGTAGCAAAATGACAGTTATGAAGTAGCAACGAAAATAATGTTATGGTTGGGGGTCACAGCATTAGGAAGGTTGAGAACCACTGTTTTAGAAGCAGAATTTCAAAGCTGGAGGCTGGGGCTTAGGATACAGATGATTAGAGCCATAGTATATGGTTCTAATAGAACATAGTATTTCAGCTTTGGAAGACACATTAGAACACAGAGACTAAAGAATGTCAGAGCTAGAGACGACCTGGGAGCAAGGACCTTGGAACACAGAATGTCCAAGTTAAAAAGGGTATAAAATCACTATTAAAGGTGGAAAAGATCATTAAAAAATCGTAGACAGAATCCCGGAACTGGGAGGGAACTTAAAAAAAAATAGGAGTCAGAGCTAGGAGGATTTTTAGTACCTAGAATGTCAGAACTGAGAGGGGAAATGCTGAACAAAGGACATAAAATATCGCAGTTGGGAAAGACTGGAATGTCAAAATGGGAAATAATTTCAGAACATGTAATATCAAGAACAGCTAGGTGGCGCCATAGTGCACAGAGCACTAGGCCTGGAGTCAGGAAAACTCCTCTTCCTGAGTTCAAATACAGTCTCAAATACTTAGTAGCAATGTGACTCTGGGTATGTCACTTAACCCTGTTTGCCTCAGTTTCCTCATCTGGAAAAATAACATGGAGAAGGAAATGGCAAACCAGGCCAGTGTCTTTGCTGAGAAAACTCCAAATGGGGTCACTGAAGATGAGTGAACAACAATATATATCAGAGCTGAAGGTGGACGTTGGAATATAAAGGATTTTACACTATCAGAGACGGGAGGCATTTTGGAGCACAGAACACAGAATCTCAGAATTGGAAAAGACCTTATCAGAGTTGGGAGTGACCTGAAATATAGAATGTCAGAGTAAGGGGAACCTTGGAATATAGGATGTCAGAGCTGGAAAGGACCTTATAGAACATCTAAACTAACTGCCTCACTTTGCAGGTAGGAAAACCTTCAGAGCTAAAAAGGATCTTCTTTTTTTTTTTTTTTACAGGGGGGAAAGCAGGGCAATTGGGGTTAAGTGACTTGCCCAAGGTCACACAACTAGTAAGTGTTAAGTATCTGGGGCCAAATTTGAACTCAGGTCCTCCTGACTCCAGGGCCAGTGCTCTATTCACTGTGCCACCTAGCTGTCCCTAGAAAGGATCTTAAAGTGCTGACTTGCCCATTGCCAAAGGCTTCAGTAACTGAACTGAAATTAAGGCCCAGAGATCTTCCTACTGTCTCGTAGTACACTTTTACTAGCCAGCCATTAGGATCCCCAGCCTTGGCTCAGTGTGTCACATTTTGTTTTTCCAAGTCAGATTATCTTCCTCTACTGGAAAGGCAGGATGTTCCTACTCCTCCCATTGGAAAGGGGACAGGAAGAGATTCCTTTGGGTCTGAGCCAAGGCCTAAGTGGGGCCTGAGGCCCAAGCCAAGGCTCTGTGGCTATGCTTAGGTCTGTGACCCACACTCTGTGACCACCTCCCTTTCCATGCTTTTGGATCTCCCCTAGAGTACAAGACAATTTGGAGAACCTCTAATGGCATATCCTGAAAGAATGGTTTGTCATTGCTCCCTGTCTCTCCACAATTCTCTCTGGCCTGGATCATTGTTACTACCAGGGGGCTTTTGTGGGGCCTGGACCATTGTTACTACCAGGAGGCTTAGTTCCTCAGCACCAGAGGTAATCAGCAAACTAAGCCAGGACAACCACTGGCCAAGGATGATGCAAAGAAGATGCCAGTTTAGCTTTGGGTTAGGCTAGATACCCTTAGGGATCCCTTCTGCCTTTGGGGTTCTAAGTATAAGGGTTGTGGGGATCTCAGATTGCTTCCAGGTAGGGGAGACTGAGGTCTCCAGGGCATGTTGTGGGTGAGGGTCCTAGGGACTCTAAGAGGTGTGACCCTGGATAAGAGGGGGCAGCTCCAGAGTGCTAGAGTGTGTTGGGTGAAGGGGTGGCGAGTACAGCCATGGCACCTACCATTCTCCATGTATTCAGTGATGATGTAGATGGGCTCCTGTGTGACCACTGCATAAAGGCGTACCAGCCGTTGGTGCTGCAGTTGCTTCATCAGGTTGGCCTCTGCCAGGAAGGCATCAGGGGACATGCTGCCTGCTTTCAGACTTTTCACTGCGACCTTGGTATGCCCATTGTAGTAACCTGAGGTGGGGGAGAAGTGATTCCCAGGCACCTCCACCTCAGTGCCTGTATGTCTGTGTATTTGTTGGGGGAAAGAGGAGGAGGGAAATCATTCCCTCCTCCTCTTTCTCCTGGCAGCTGCTTCTATCCCGCCATGGGAAAAGAGTTGAGATGTACAAACCTGGGCTTCCCTCTGTTCCTTAGTAACTACAGTTGGCATTTATTTGTACTTTAGGTACTCTGCAGATTCTCCACATGCATTTGCTCACTCAGGGAAACTGAGGCAGAATAGGGAGCCCTTGGAGTTGCAGGACCCAAGGAGCAGGACAGGGCCTCTCCTTCGGGCTTTGTTCCACGGGGCCAGCCCTCACTTACCCATCCAGACCTCCCCAAACTGGCCAGCTCCTAGCCTCTCCACCAGCTTTAGAGTTTCTCGAGGAACTTCCCACTCATCTTCCCACCAGGGCTTCTGTGGCTTTTGGGTCTGGCAGGGTCGGCTCAGTCGGGTGCATAGTCCATCTGGGACTTCTGTGGGTCCAAAGGGGTGCTTGGGTGAGGGGAAGTCTTGGACATGCAATACCTCCTCCCACCCCGAGGAGATGGGAAATAGGGGTGAGGACCGTGGAAAAGCCTCTGCTGCTGTGTTTGTCACAGTATAGTGACTCCAAAAGGAGTTAGATGGAGGGAGGTTTGGGGGGGATTGATTTGGGCCCCTGAGCTAGAGCTGTGGGTCTAGGGCATTTGAGGATGAAGTCTGACAGAAGCTGAGACTAGGAATGGAGGTGAGTGTAGTATTTGGAGTAGTTAGGTGGTAGACATTTTGGGGGGCACTATAATTTGGGACTTGGGGCTGAGGATCCTGGTTGGTGAGTTTGGGGAAGCCAGGATGCAGTGGAGATTTGAAACTGAAAGCTAGGAATTTGGGAAAGGGGCTCTACATGAGTTGGTGGTATGGTACTGAGGGACTGTAATTGTGACTGGAGATCTGAAGCTAAGGATCTAAATGGGTTAGGGAGTGGAGAATTTGGGCCTGAGGCCAGGGCTTACTGGAGTAATGCTGGACCAGCTCATGTAGATTAGGAAAGGTGATTCGAGGGGAAATGTAGAAGCCGCCATTGTCCAGGTTGCGGATCTTGTAATGTTTCACCACCTCCCCCTGGTTCTGGTCAAAGTCTCGCACAGACAGAGAGAAGGATCCTATAAGGAATAGGGACAGTCAAGATCAGGAGATATTCATATCCCTCCCTCCACCCCCAACCCCAAGAGGCTCGCACAAAGCTAGAAAGGATGACTAACACACTAAATCATGGAGTAGTAGTTCAAAAAGATCTTTACAGGTTGGAACATTGCATCAAGTCTAATTAGGTGAAATTAAAATAGAGATAAATGTAAAGTCTCACACTTGGGTCCAAAAAATCAGTTTCACAAATACAAGATGGAGGAAACATGATTAAAGAACAGTTTGTCTAAAGAAGATCTGGGGGTTTTCACGAACTGCAAGTTCAATAAATCAACAGTATGATGTGGAAGCTGGAAAAGCTAATATGATCTTAGGCTACATTAAGAGAATAGGGAAGTGGTTTTCCTTCTGTACTCTGCCCTCATCAGACCACATCTAAAGTACTATGCTTAGTTCTGGACACCACCTTTTAGGAAGGATATTAAAAATTTAGAAGGTGACCAGTCAGGATAGTGAAGGGCCTTGAATCCGTGATATAAATTGGATGAAGGAATTCAGCCTAGAGAAGACTCAAGAGGAACCTCTCAGGTCTATGTTTAAGTATACAAAGGACTGTCATTTGGGGAAGGGGTTAGATTTGTTCCATTGGGCTTCATAAGGCAGAACCAGGAACAATGAGTGAAAGTTACAAGGAGAAAAATTAAAGCAAATCTTCCTTATAATTACAGCTGTCCCAGTGTGAAATGGGCAGTGGATAAAGTGCTGAGCCTGGAGTCAAGAAGACTCTTCTTCTTGACTTCAAATCTGGCCTCAAACATGTACTAGTTGTGTGACCCTGGGCAAGTCACTTAACCCTGCTTGCCTCAGTTTCCTCATCTGTAAAATGGGCTGGAGAAGGAAATGGCAAACCACTCCAGTATCTCTGCCAAGAAAACCCCAAATGGGGTCATGGAGAGTTGGATATGAATGAAAAATGACTTAGTAACAGCAACAAAAGTGAAATGGTGCTCCATCTCTGGAGGTGGTGGGTTCACTCTCTTTGGAAGCCTTCACATATAGGCTGAGGTAGCTTTGGGCATATTGGGTATAGTAGAGTGAGGATTCCTTTCCAGGTATAAATCACTTACCATGTCCCCTGGGGGAACCTTCTGATTCTTAAAAGTTGGGATTCTGTGATTCAGCTCTGAACTCCACCATACTTTACTATCCAACATTTCATTTTTTTTTTCTTTTTGGAGGGAGGAAGACAGGGCAGTTGGGGTTAAGTGACTTGCCCAAGGTCATACAGCTAGTAAATGTTAAGTGGCTGAGACTGGATTTGAACTCAGGTCCTTCTGACTCCAGGGTCAGAGCTCTATTCACTGCGCCACCTAGACGCCCCACCCACACTACATTTCTGACTCCTTAATTTTCCTTCTCCTCTACTCCTGAGGTCCCCTAACCCCCTCACCTGCAGTGGTCTCACTCTCTCTGATTAGGAAAGATCCATGGGTGTTCCCAGGGGCCAAAAGTTGTCTCTCGGCATCCTTCCGGCTCAGGTCCTTGAAAAACCAACTGTACCAAAGCCCAGTCAAGTCTCTCCCCATAGTTCTCACAAGAGTCTCCCTTCCCACACCAGGATCTCCCCGTGTTTCTCTGGCCAGAAAATGTCATCATCTGGGGAACTTGGAGAGTGAGCTGGGAGTCAGGGTAGAAAACAGTGCGGAATCACCCGCAGTCTGCTGAAATCAAGGAGCCTGAGAAACTTGTTCAGGAATCCTGGTAGCCCACCCAGATGAGGCTAAGTTTTCTGGACTGTTAGAACTGGAAGGGACTTCGGAGATTGTCCAATCCAACCCATTTGTTTAACAGAGGAGGGAATGTAAATGTCAAAGAGAAGGGTCTTGTCCAAAGTCATCTATGACACATGTATAATCTGTGAAATTGCTTGCCTTCTCTATTGGGAGGGAAAGAATTTAGAACTCAAAATTGGCAGAAAAAAAAGAATGCTAAAATTGTTTTTAAATGTAATTAGGAGGGATGGAGTATTAAATAAAAAAGTCATCTAGAATCTGTATCTAAATCCAGCACTCATTTTAAATAGAATGTAAGTGCCTTGAGGACTATTTTGTTTTTCTTTGAATTCTTAAGATCTTGCACAGTTTCTGGTTCCTAGTAGGCATATAATAAATGTTTTCTGCTACTTCTACTCTGGGTATCTAGAAGGTCTGTTCTTTTTTTTGCTTTTTGGAGGGCAGTTGGGGTTAAGTGACTTGCCCAAGGTCACACGGCTAGTTTTTGTGTTAAGTGTCTGAGGCCAGATTTGAACTCAGGTGCTCCTGACTCCAGGGCCGGTGCTCTATTCACTGCGCCACCTAGCTGCCCCTTAGAAGGTCTGTTCTTGTCATTTTTTTACACCAATAAACCCTAGAAAAGTGGTCTGGTCAGAAAGAAGGCGCAGAGGGAGTGAAGTCAGATTCAATTATACAGTGATGGTGGCATTGGCAGAAGAAGGTAATTGGGATCTGGGAAGAACACTGAAATTGGAATGAGAGGTTCTGGGTTCAAATCTCACCCTCAGCATGACCTATATGACTGTGAGTAAGTCATTTAACCACTCTGGGCTACAGTCTGCTTCTTAGTAAAAAGAAAGGGTTGGATTAGAAGACCTTTAAAATCCTTTCCAGGTCTGTGATCCAGGGAGGTAAGAAAGGTCAGGGGCTAAGATAATAACCGGGCTTAGTGATCTGGACTGGGGGCTCTGGGATGAGGGAAGGTTTAGAAAGGGAAATGCCCTGGATCCAAAAGCTAAGGCCTGAGAAGTGCCCTTAGGAATCGATGTGGACTGACAGAGACCCAGTGCCCAGGGCTACGGATGCTTGGATGGTTCTGTTTCCCTCGAGTCTCCTATATGACTCCTTTTCTCCCCCACCCCTCCCCACCTGGTACTCACGGCTCAGGCTCCAGGCTGTTGGCTTTGGCCACAAAGTTGAAGGGAATGTAGCCCTCCTGGCCAGTGGTCAGAGACTGTGCCTTCCACCATTCTCCATTCCTGCAGATGGAAGAAGCCCAATCAGTTTTTACACACTGTCCCAAGCACTATGTACCAAGATCTGACCTCACACCCAGCCTGGCCCCGGATGACTTGAGGAGATCCAGGTCTCTGCCCTCTCCCTGGCCGAAGGGGCTATGAAAGACTCACTGTTCAAGGATCCTCAGCTGCTCCCCCTTCTCAAAGCCCAGGTCTCCATCATGGGAGGGCTCATAACTGTGCAGGGCGACGACCAGGTTATCTGTGGTCAGATCCATAGGTTAGGAATGGGGCAGGGATGAGCCCAAAGTTAGATAGTAGGTGACAATCAAAGCCAGATTAAGGGGAACTAGAAGAGTTAAGATTAAGATTAAGGGGAAGAGAGAAGATGGCTAAAAAAAGAGGAATCGTGTGAAATGAGCCAAGACCTGTAGAGAGCAGACCAGGTGAATGGAGAGGGTATACCAGTCTGTCTCTGAATGAATTCAAGATATCTGGGTTACCCAGGCCCCATCTCCCTATGTTCTTCCCTCCACACACACCCAGGAACCCCAGCTGCGATGTTAGGTACCTTGTAAGGGAGACACAGGTGGGTTTAAACCCTCATAGGTGACCAAGGGATCCCGAACATCAGAACCATTCCTCATCGGGAGCTGAGAAACAGATAATCAGGCAGGTAAAGCTTGTGGGGGGTGAGGTGGGGCAAAGATTCCCATTTCCTACTGCCCGTCTCCCCACCCAGCCTCCCCTTCCTTCAAAAGAGCAGCCCAAACTGGGAATAAGGAGATCTGAGTACTAGTTCCTGCCCTGCCCCTGTGAAATCCTGGGAAAATCCCTTCCCTTTTCTGAGTTTGCATGAGGATACTTCAAGTTTCAGGGGGTTTTCATGCTCTCCCCTGAGCTTCCTGCAGACTGAGGGCCCTCACCATGCCCTTGGCATCCAGTGGTACAATAGGGTAGTGGCATCGTTCACACACGTCAATATTTTCCATCCAGTCCTCATCGAGGCTGGAGCTGCAGGAGCAGCCCATGGTTCCTGTGGGAATAAGGGGGAGAAAGTAGGGGAGGAGAGGGAAGAGAAGAGAGTAGGTGATACTTTTGGTCATCATTAAATGTTGCCATCCAGCCACAGAGAGCCCAGATTGCCCAGCTCCAGTACATGTACTGGGCAAAGCCAGGAAGCGCCCTGGGGTTCCCTGACCTATTTCATTTTTATGTCAGATACCTCCCCATCCCCCCAATGTTGCCCAGTCTCCACCCTCCCACCTGGGACCCACAAACTGTCATTGACACCTCTGTCAATCTCCTGCTTCCTGCCAGACCCCTGCCCCTCCCCCAAGCCTGCAGGTCTTGAGCTTCCAAGCTCTTCCTCCTCTAATCCGAGCAGAATAGGGATCCCAGCCATGGGAGCCCCCATCTTAGGGAAGAGGCCGAGGGGACAGTCACCCCCTTCAGATGAACCTTGGAGGGTTCATTTGGGGAGGGGGGGTCTTAGTTATACGGGTAGGAAGCCTCCTTCCTGCACAGGTGGCTTTCTCCTTTGAGCAGGGGTATGTGGGGGGGGGTGTGGGGAAGAATGGTACAAACAGCCCTAAAATCAGAGCCAACTTGAATATGAGTCCCAGTAGTTCTGCCATTTACTAGCTGTGTGATGTTACTACTCTCTGAACTTCAGTTTTCTCATCTGTAAAATGGGTCTAATAATATTTGCATTTATACTTTTTTGAGCTGTTACAAGAAAGGGGTTTCTTTTTTATTTTTTAATTAATTAATTTTTAGTCTTCAATATTCATTTCCACAAGATTTTGAGTTCAAAATTTTCTCCCTATCCTTCCCCTCCCTCCCCAGTCCAAGATGGCATGCATTCTGATTATGGCTTCCTTCAATCTGACCTCCCTTCTATCATTCCCCCACCACCTTATTTTATCCCCCTCCCTTCTATTTTCCTATAGGGCAAGATAGAATTTTATACCCCATTGCTTATATATCTTATTTCCCAGTTACATGTAAAAACAAATTTTAACATTAGTTGGTTATACATGTGTAGTCATGCAAAACACTTCCATAACAGCCATATGTTGTGAAAGACTAACTCTATTTCCCTCCATTCTCTCTTGCCCCCCATTTATTCTGTTCTCTCCTTTGACCCTGTTCCTCCTCAAAAATGTTTGCTTCTGATTACCCCCTCCTCCCTTTTGCCCTCCCTTCTATTATCCCCCTTAATCCCTTCCCCCCTACTTTCCTGTAGGACAGGACAGATTTTCATACCCAATTGAGTGTATATGTTATTCTCTCCTTAAACCAAATCTGATGACAGTAAGGTTCACTCATTCCCTCTCATCTTCCCCCTCTTCCTCTCCATCATAAGTCTTTTTCTTGCCTCTTTCATGTGAGATAATTTACCTCATTCTACCCCTCCCTTTTTCCTTCTCCCAGTACAATCCTCCCTTATCCCTTAATTTTATTTTTTTTTAGATATCATCCCTTCATATTCAACTTACTCTGTGTGTTCTGTCTCTCTGCATATATACTGAGAAAGGTCTCATGAGTTACAAATATCATCTTAGAAAGGGGTTTCTTAAAACTTTAAAACGCTATGGAAATATGAGCTCTTGTAACTGTTAAGGAGTAGCAGGTCTAAAAAGTCATCCTTGGTAACTAATTTTACAGAGTCAAAAAGAAGGCAGGGGAAACCAGAGAAGAGTGGGAGCCTGCCTGAGGTCAAGAGGGAAAAGGAGAAGCATCACTAAACCACAGAATCTCAGACCTCTGAAGTCCCTCCCAGGGTATGTAGTCCAACTTGTACAGATCAGGAATTTCTTCTTTAGAACATCCCAGAAGGAATAAATGGAGCTTCCTTAAAATGATAAGTAGCATCTATCTAAAACCATCAGCAATCAATCATTAACTGTAATGAGAATATGCCAGAAGCTTTCTCGATAAGATCAGGGGGAAAGCAAGGATGCTCATTATCACCACAATTATTTAGTATTCTAGAAATGCTGACTATAGCAATAGGACAAAAAAAAGTGAAGGAATTTGAGTATTCAATGAGGAAACAAAACGATCACTCTGCATATGAAATGATGTTATACTTAGAAAACAAACTAACAAATTAATTGAAATAATTTAAAAATTTAGCAAAGTTGCAGGATATAAAATAAACTCACACAAATAATCGGTATTTCTATATATTACCAACAAAATTTAGCAGCAAGAGACAGAAAGAAAAATTTCATTTTAAATAAATGTAGACTACATAAAATATTTGAGAGTCTACCTGCTAAAACAAACCCAGGAACTATACAAACACAATTACAAAACACTTTTCACACAAATAAAGTCAGATCTAAACAACTGGGAAAATGTCAATTGCTCATGGGCAAGCCAAATCAATGTAATAAAAATGTCAATTCTACCTAAGTTAACTTATTTACCAAATGCCATACCAACCAAACTACCAAAAAATTATTTATAGAGCTAGGAAAAATTTATTTGGAAGAACAAAAGGTCAATAATATCAAGGCAATTATTGAAAAAATGTGAAGGAAGACAGCTTAGCAGTACCAGATCTCAAACTGTATTACATAGCAATAATCACCAAAACAATCTGTTACTGGCCAAGAAATAGAATGGTGGATCAGTGGAATAGATTAAGTACAGAGTACACAGTAGTAAATGATCATCATAACCTAGTATTTGACAAACCCAAAGATCCAAGCTTTTAGCCCAAGAACTCACAATTTGACAAACACTTCTGGGAAAAGTGGAAAGCAGTTTGGCAGAAACTAGCCATAGACCAACATCTCACACCATATTCTAAGATTAGATCCAACTAGGTATATGATTTAGACATAAAGAAGGACATAATAAGCAAATTAGAGAAGCATGGAAAATTTTATGTCAGATCTATAGATAAGGGAAGAATTTATGACCATATAAGAGATAGAATCATGGGGTGTAAAATGGCTAACTTTGATTACATTAACTTAAAAAGTTCTTTTTTAGGGAGTGGCTAGGTGGTGCAGTGAAGAGAGCATCAGCCCTGGAGTCAGGAACACCTGAGTTCAAATCCAGCCTCAGACACTTAACACTTACTGGCCCTGTGACCTTCAACAAGTCACTTAACCCCAATTACCCTGCCTTTCCCCCTCCAAAAAAAAGTTGTTTTTTTTTTTAAAGTTCTTGCACAAACAAAACCAATGCTGCCAAGATTAGAAGAAAAGCAGGAAACTGGGGTGGTGGTGGTGGTGGTGGTGGTGGTGGTGGAATCTTACAGCAAGTTTCTCTGCTAAAGGACTTATTTTTCAAATATATAGAGAACTGAAAATTGATAAGAATATGAACCATTCCCCATTTGATAAATGATCAAAGAATATTTAAAAAGGCAGTTTTCAGAAGACAGTTATTTATCATTATGTGGAAAAAATGCTTCAAATCACTATTGATAAGAGAAATGCAAATTCAACAATGCTGAGGGTATTATACCTTTTTATCTATCAGATTGGCTAATATGACGGAAAAGGAAAATGACCAGTGTTAGAGGGACGTAGGAAAATTGGAACACTAATGTAATGTTGGTGGAATAGCAAACTGATCCAACCATTTTGAAGAGCAATTTGGAACTATGCCTAACGGACTATAAAACTACACAGACTCTTTGACCCAGAAATACCACTGCTAGCGCTATACTACAAAGAGATTAAAAAAAAAAAGGAAAAGGACCTTTGTGTACAAGAATGTTTATAAAAATGCTCTTTTTGTGGTGGCAAAGAATTGGAAATTGAGGGAATGCCCATTAAGTGGTGAATGGCTGAGCAAGTTGTGGCATATGATTGTGATGGACCATTACTGTGTTGTAACCAATGACAAGCAGGATGTTTTCAGAGAAACTTGAGAAAAGTCACATGAATTGCTGCAAAGTGAAGTGAGCTGAACCAGGAGAACACTGTAAACAGCAACAGCAGCATTGTGAGACGATCAACTGTGAATGACTTAGCTTTTCTCAGCAATACAATCATCCAAATCAATTTCAAAGGAGTTATGATTTTTTAAACAATGCTCCCCATCTCCAGAGAAAGAACTGATGGAGTCTAAACAAAGACCAAAGCATATTTTTAAAAGCTTCTTTATTATCCTTATTTTGATTCTGGTCTGTTTTCTTTTGCAACATGGCTAATATGGAACTGTTTTGCATGATTGCGTGTGTATAATCTATATCAAGTTCTTTGCCTTCTCAAGGAGAGATGAAAGGAGAGAGGGAGAAAGAAAATATAGAACTCAACATCTTTTTATGTTAAATTTGTTTATGTAATTGAGAAAATAAAATAAAAATTAAATTAAAAAAATATCTCAGACAATTGGCCATCCAGCCTCCACTTGAAGACCACCAGTTACCAGGAGCTTCCTGCTTCATCCACCAGCCTATCCCACTTTGGGAGAGCGCTAGTTATCATCCAATTTTTCATAAGAAGAAAGTTCATTCTATGTTCCTGGAACTACCCATGGATTATCTTTTGTTCTGCCCTCTAGGGTTAAACAGAACCAGCCTAATCTCTCTTTTGTATGGCAAGCCTTCAGACACTTGAGGATAGTCAGCCAGTCAGTTCTCCCCAACACCATCCTCTCTACCCTTTTACACACACACACACACACACACACACACACACACACACACACACACACACACATCTCTTCTACAAGCTAACCATCCCACTGTTTCTTTCTTTCTTTCCTTTCTGAGGGTTTGTTGGGCTCAGGGTTAAGTGACTTGCCCAAGGTCACACATTTAATAAGTGTGTGGGTACTCTATCAACCAGTCCACCTAGCTACCTCTCCATACCATTTTTTCAACTGATCCTCCTATGATTTGGCCTCTGGACCTCTCCTAATCAGGGTCACCCTCTTGAGGATACACTTATCCAAATCTTCTTGAAAGTACCACAATTGAACAGATGAACCTGAACCTCCAGGTGGAGTCAGACCAAGGTAGGGGAAACCACAGCCACCCTGCTCTCAATCTAGACTCTTAACTTTTCTTAATGCTACATAAAATTACACAGACTTTTCTTGGATTCCCTCTCACATTAGGGAAAGGGAATGAACATTAATGTAAGGTCCTCTGCATGCCAGGCACTGTGCTTACAAATATCTTATTTGGATCAAAAAAGGGGGGATATATTTGTACAAAAATATTTATAACAGCTTTTTTGTGGTGGCAAAGAATTGGAAATTGGGGGTATGCCCATCAGTTGGGGAATGGCTGAACAAGTTGTGGTATATGAATGTAATGGAACATTACTGTGCTATAAGCAATGATGCACAGGATGATTTCAGAAAAACCTGGAAAGACTTATAGGATCTGATGCAAAGCGAAGTAAATGGAACCAGGAGAACATTGTACACAGCAATAGCAACTTTGTGCTATGAAGACCTGCAAAGGACTTAGCTATTCTCAGCAATACAATGATCTAGGATAATTCCCTTGGACTTGAAAAATGCTATCCACCTCCAGAGGAAGAATTGATAGAGTCTGAATGAAGATTGAAGCATATGATTTTTCACATTTTTTCAGGCTTTTTTATCCTTTTGGTCTGTGTCTCCTTTCACAATATGACTAATATGGAAACATGTTTTGCAGGATTGCACATATATAACCTATATCAAATTCCTTGCCACCTCAGGGAGGGAGAAGGTGAAGGAGGGAGGGAGAATTTGGAATTCAATTAAAAAAAATTTTCCCACTTAATAGTATTTTATTTTTTCCAATTACATGTAAAGATAGTTTTCAAGATTCACTTTGATAAGATTTTGAGTTCCAAATGTTTTTCTCCTTCCCTCTCTTCCCTTCCCCCTCCCCAAGACAGCAAGCAATCTGATATAGGCTATCCATGTATAGCCATATGAAACATAGCTCCACGTCAGTGAAGTTGTGAAAGAAGAATCAGGATAAAAGGGAAAAACCATGAGGAAGAAAAAGAGAGGGAAAATAGCATGATTTGATCTGCATTCAGACTCCATAATTCTTTCTCTGGATGTGGTTGTAACTCAAATTTTTTTTTCAAATGGATGTTAAAATTGTCCTTACAGGGTAATTGGGGGAAAAGTAAAATAATATTAAAAACAAATATCTCATTTGAACCTCACCACAACCCTGGGAGGTAGGCATTGTTACCTCCCATTTTATAGCTGGGGAAACTGAGGTTGATAGAGGTTAAATGACTTGTCCAGGGCTACACAGCTAGTAAATGTCTGAGGGTGGATTTGAACTCAGGTCTTCCTGATTCCAGACCCAGCTCTTTATTTACTCTGCCATCTAGCTGCCCCTTTGCACCTGAAAAGTGCCGTATTTATGTTTAGGCGTGAGAAGCTGCATTAAAAAAAAAAATAATAAACTATACCGATCCCTACAATTTGTGTCTTTAACAGCAACTCAAATTTACATAAATTGCTAGAGCTTTATAAAAGTGCTTTTAAGAACGCTGATGGTTGTAATGCTTCCAACCTGACCTGGTCAGGAGGACCTGGGTGAGGGGGAAGCAAGGTTCAAGCTCCGATCACAAGGTAGGTCCTTGCATGGTGGTAGGACCGAGCTATCTGGGGAAACATCTCAATGGTCAGTCATCAATTAAGTAAAGGCTAAGGGCCCTTCCAGAACCTTCACCATGGTGGCTCGTGGGACTTCATTCATGCCTGTAGATCGCTTCCCTCCATGTGCCATGTTATGCCGTGTGTGTGTGTGTGTGTGTGTGTGTGTGTGTGTGTGTGTGTGTGTGTGTGTGTGTGTATAAGCAGACCCGTATGGGTGCATGCTGTGCAATGGGGAAGGTGTATATATGTGCCTAGGAGAGGTGGTAGACGCAGGCCTCGATCCCTGATCTGCAGCCAACTCCATTTGTGATCTTCAGTGACTCCACTTTGAGCCTGACTTTCCTCATCTGTGAAATGGTGAAAGAATTTGAACTACCTGCTCCATAGGCTGTAGTAAGGATCAAGGTCAGTCAGTCACTCAGTGAACATTTATAAGTGCCAAAGCTACAGGAACAATCAATGTCAAGGTGAAAACTTTAGTTTTCTTGCAGTGTTAGACCTCATTGTTACTACTGCATGATTTGTGATGCATGTACACACGTGGTTGTGGGCATTCGTGAGGAGATCTGTAGGAGCCAGTGGGTCATCTCTGTCTATGCATGTGGTGGGGGAGGAGAGTGTATCTCTATGTATAATGTCACACAAGTGTGTTTGACCTCATACATGTCTTTATACACTTCTCTCTGTGTGTGCAAACATGTTGAGTCCGTGTCAGAGAGAGAGACATACATATGGGTAGGACTCCATTAGTGTGTAAAACATGTAATGTGTTTATTTTCTTAGACTCTTCAAGGGGAGAGAGACCCCAGAACTGCCTGGTTCAACCTATACCTTAACAGAAATTCCTTGAGTCTATGTAATGTGATTTCAAGTGTCTCTGTACTACTTTGCATGTATGACTCTGTGTGTATGATGCCACATTCCTGCATTTATATATCTGAGAACCATATATGGAGTATATGACTCCATACAGATGCATGAGTGAGTGTGTCTGGATGTGTGTATGGTTGCTACACATGGGTAATTATATATTACACATATGCAATGTTTGTGAGTCTGTGTGTCTGTGCTTGGGAATGAGGGTGTGGGACCCTGGGGTGTATGCTCCTATGTAAAAAGAATGCCCTTAGGTGAAAGCTATTGGTACTTTGAACCCTCTCCCCTCAGCTGCTCTCACCCTGGAGGGTTTCCAGTCTGACTCTGAGTGTTCTCAGAGAAAAGACACAGGAAGCAGATTCGGGTGTAGAACCAAGACTTGAACAGCAGTGCATGTGAAGGGGGAGGGAGGAGGGAAGCCTTACTTCTAGTTGAGGTGGAGATCTGGGGTGGGGGAAAGTGGGTTTGTGTATGAAGGCCTTCCCTATGAATCAGGGTCCTACCTTCCCTCCAAGTGTGTCTCATACTGCCCTGAGTCCCAGAGATCTGGGTTCTCCAGGGAACTCAAGCCCAAGCAGCGGACCACCAGCCCCAAGGAATATAGCTGGAATGGTGGACTTCAGTCAGGCAGGGAGGAAAGTCTTCGATCCTGCCCTGCCCTCAACAGGACCATGTTCTGTCGTGCCGCCCCCTCCCCAACCTCATCTGCCCAATACACTAAGGATAGCTCTCTTCCACAGTCCCCACCTCCAGCCTTAAAGACTCTGATAGTATTCATAGAACATAAAATGCCAGAACTTAGAAGAGAGAAAGCAAAATCTGGAAAGGTCCTTCAGACATCCAGACTCCAGCATTTTCTCTTGCTGTCAGCCATGCCTGGAGTACCCTCCCTCCTCAGCTCCACCTCCTGGCTTCCTTCAAGTTGCAGACAAAATCCTACCTTCTACAGGAAGCCTTTCCTAATCCTTCTTAGCTTTTCCCTCTGCTAGTTATCTCCTCTATATCCTGCATGTAACCTGTTTGTACACAGATATTTGTATCTTGTCTCTCAAGATAGACTATAACTCCCTGAAAGCAGAACTTATGTTGTTTCTTTCTTTCTTTCTTTCTTTCTTTCTTTCTTTCTTTCTTTCTTTCTTTCTTTCTTTCTTTCTTTCTTTCTCTCTCTCTCTCTCTCTCTCTCTCTCTCTCTCTCTCTCTCTCTCTCTCTCTCAGGGTTAAGTGACTTGCCCAGGGTCACACAACTAGCCAGATATAAACTCAGGTCCTTCTGACTCCGGGGCCATACTCTACCCACTGAGGTACTTAGCTGACCTTGCGCTTTCCTTTGCATCCCCAGCCCTTAAGCACATTGCTTGGCATATCGTAGGTGCTTAATGAATGCTTACTGACCTACTTACTGATGGCTGAGAGGGGCTTTTGAGACAGAAGAAATCTTAGATCACAGCATATTGCAGGACCATTGACTACTACATTTAGAATAAGGAGGGAAATTAACAGTCACCTCATCCAATTTCCCTTTTGTTACTGATAAGGAAAGTGAGTCCTACAGAGGGAAAGGGGCATGCCTAAAGATTCCAGGAACTAAAAGCCAGACTAGGTGCGGGGCCCTCTTCCTCTGACTCCACTGCTCCCTCCACCACGGTCACCCCCACCATCCACCACCATCAAACACCCACGGAATTCCATACAAGGCCATTTTTACCCCCACCCCCAGCTTGGGAGAGGCACTCGCCCAGCAATGATAATGATAATTAATGATAATACACAGCCACTGACCACCTTCTGATGCCAGGGCTGTCGTCTCTATTTTATCGATGAAGACACTTAGCCCAGCTCCCAGAGGAGTGATCGGAAGCAGAGCTCAGACACTGGTTTCCAGGCCCCCAAGTTTAGTGCTCATTGCACCTCTGTGGAAATTGTGTTTTGAAGAAAACTCCAGTAGGGGTGGAGAGTGGGCAGGGAGGGCCCCAAGGCAGGTAGCACTTCCGAAGGATTAGTAAGAGTGGGGGCTTCCCCCCTGAGCCCCAAATTGTTGCCTTCCATTCTCTGGAGTTTTATCTGTCACTCGAATTTTAATCTTGCTTCTTCAAGACTTAGGTTTTTTTTTTTTAATACAACAGCCCTAGGAGAGGGTGGGGGATTGTTGAAAGATGATTACAGTAGTCACAGAGGTGAGACTTAGGAGCATAGGTTTTAGTATTGGAAAGATCTCTGAGGTCATTGGGTTCAACCTCCCTCATTTTGCAAATGTCCCCCAAGCACATCAGGGATCTGAACCCAGGCCCTCTGACTCCAGATTCATACTCTTTCCTCTACACCATAGACTTTGACCCAGGTCTTCTGACCTGTCCAGAATTCTCTCTTGGTTTGATTTAGGAGACAGAAGATGATCATGGGTGTGGGGCTAATGTCCAACGGGTTGGGAAACCAAGCCTCTCTGAAGCTACGCCTCACCAAGGAGAGAGACAGAGAGAGATGATGAAACTCTCAGTAAGGCAGTAGACTGTGGCCTCTGCTAATACTGTCCTTGGCGGGGTAGGGAAGTTGAGGATGGAGAAAGGTTTGGAAAGGCCACTAAAGGAAGGTGATAGAAAACCAAAGGGTTTGCACACAGCCTGGAAGGCCCAGATGAGATCCTCTAGGGCCCTAGGAGGTTTGGTTGCAAGACTTCCTTAGCCAGCATCCAATGGAGAAAGAAACTTTCCATAGGAACTCCGGGGTCAAGTTCCCACTGCCAATCATGCCCCTCATCCTCTCTCCACCCCAATTTAAAATAGCTGTTCTTCCTTCCTTTCCTCCCTTCCCGTTCGGGGTCCTTTGGGGCCATCTCTTCATGAAGAATCTCAATCCTACGTCAGAAATCTTCCCTGACATGTGCATCCAGGAAGCTGGGGTAAACCCTTCCCTCTCATGGGCACCTCTGGCAGCTAAAGTTGCTGGAGTGCCTGGGTCTCTTTCCTACAGGATTCTGACCCTATCAAATCTGTCACTTAAGCTAACTGATAGAACCTTCCCTTCATTTGCCCAAACCTCAAAAGAAAATAAAACTCTGTCTTCCTCCTTGCCTCTAGGATGCTGAATCCAGAACTAGTAGAGGTCTTCCAATTCAAATTCCTCATTTTACAGCTAAGGAAACTGGAGCCCAGAAGAGTTAGGGGTCAAGGAAATGAGTGTCAGAGGCAAGATTTGAATCCAAGTTTTCTAAATCTTCTCTCCCTTTACCACATTGGGAGAAGTGCAATGAACAAAGTGAGGAGGCCTAGGTTATAATCCCATTTCTGCCACTAATTAGCCATGTGGTCACTCCTTGCCCTTTTCTGGGTCTCAGATTCTACCAAATGAGCTTTAGACTTCACTAGACAGTCACCAAGTTCTAGGAGTCTACAGATATTTGTTAATAAGGCACTTGGGGAATTCCCAAAGGTCTCATCTCATCCAGACTCACCTGACTCAGACAAGGGGTCATTTTAGGTCCCGCCTTACTGTCCACCCCGCTGCCAAGACACCAGATACAACATGAAGCTCTCTAGCTCTCTTCCCTCCAACAGCTGGCTCCTGGTCACTCTCAGTGTCCTTGTCTGGATCAGAGCCCAGTTCTTCTGTCTCATAATCCATCTCTCCTGCTACTCCTTCAAGGTTCAGGGACCTCCCCAAACAGTTCTTTGAGGAGACAGCCTCTACCCCAGGGCATCTGTGTGGCTGGCATCAGGATGTCCACAGGGCTGTATAAAAGGGACTGTGTGACTGTTTTAGGGGTGCCATTAGCTTAGCATCAAGGTTCTCACAGGATCAAGGTCAGGGGGTCCCTAGAGACAAGTTGGGTATCTGTGGGACTAGGGTAGGGTCACTCTGGGGCCTGTCCATAGGGTCAATGCCAGTGTGCCCCATGGCAAAGTGGTACTGTAATACTTGCAGGTTGGCCATCAATTAATGTCACAGATCTTATTAGGCTAGCATCCCACAATGGCCAGTGAGACAGATACGTGAAGTTCTCTCAAGACCTTTCTCTGGTCTTTCTTCCCATCACCTTAGAGGCTGCTGACCTTTCCCTTTGGAAACCCCCTTAAGCCCCATGCACCCTTTCCTTACCTGTTCGATATGCTCACTGAGCCTGGTTCACATGGTCCTTCTGGTCCAGTGGCTCCATCACCACCCAGAGGATGGATGAGGCTCCCAGCTCCTGTAGATGCCTCAATTTGCCTTCTCAGCACCCAGCCCACATCCAACCCCAACTTCCTGCCTCCTCTTGAGAGAGTGAGTGAGAAAGAAGGCGGCAGCCAACCCCAGAACCCAGTCAGGCCCTCTCTCAACCACAAGCCAAGAACAACAGTGCCAGCCACGCCCCTCCCAACATCCAGGAGCCTGATAGTGGGGAGTTGTGGTCACAGGTTGTCCCAGAGAATTCCTAATGTCTGTGGGTGGGGAAAGAGGGTGACATACCAAAGAGAGTATTTGATGGGGAAGTAGAAATCACCCTGGATTTGGAGTCAGAGGACCCAAGTTGCACTCCTGCCTCTATTTCTTGTTAGCTGTGTGACTTTGGATAAGTCACTTCCCTTCTCTGGGACTGTCTTCTCTTCTATAAAATGAGCTGGTTGGATTAGATCAGGGCTTCTTAGCATTTTTTGTGCCACAGACCTCTTTGGAAGAGTAGTAAAACCTATGGACCCCTCAGAATTTGCTTTTTTAATCATCATTGAAGCAAATTATAAATTTCACTTAGAGGGTGGTAAAAACAAAGATGGTTCTTTCCCATCCAAATTCACGGGCCCCTTCCCCCCTCGCCCTGGCAAATCTAGTCATTCGTCCCTTGCTAGTCTGGTGACCATAGGTTAAGATGATCCCTAAGGATCTTTTCAGAATGAAAAGTCTGGGGTTATGTGAAGAAGAGGCCCTGGGGAGTATATGGGCTGAAGTGGGTAGGGAGTGAGGGGCGGCTCCCAAAGGGCAGTAATCCTCCCTCCTCCATCTCCCCCCCTTCCTCCACATAGACTAATTTGCCATTGGCTTGCTAAGTGATCTTGTCTTGGAGTTTCCATTTCCATCTCTGCAAGATAAAGGAAGAGAAATCACAGATTTAGAGATGAGAGACCACAGGGGCCATCTTACATGGCCATCTAGGCCATGAAAGACCATCAGGGGGAGAGAGAAGGGAGAGGGAGTCCCAGAGACAGAAATACACTGAGAAGCTGAGACTGAGAAATAGCCAGCCACACACACAGATAACCAAAAACCAAGAAACCAGATGGCAAGAGAAAGAACGGACACAGAGCTAAAGCACTCATTTTATAGAAGAGGAAACAGTCAATAAGTCAGTCTATAAACATTTATTAAGCACCTACTGTGTGCCAGACATTGTGCTAAGTACTGGGGACGTAAAAAGAAACAAAAGACAGCCTTTGCCTTCTAGGAGCTTACAGTCACTCAGTATGTACGAGTACTCAATGGCAGAGGTAGGATTTGAACCCAGATCCTCTGATTCCAAAATCCACACATTTTCCACTGCATCACCCTACCTCCTTTAGACTAGATGGTCCCTAAGGATCCTTTCAGCACTTTCTTTTGGTGATGCCAAGTGAACACTGGCAATGTTGTGGGAAAGATGTACCCTGTCTAGGTTCACTGCAGACAGAAGATGGACCCAATGAACCCTGCCAGGGCTGAACCAATCTATAGTGACCCGTTCCTGTGAGACAAACAGCTCCCACCCCTTCACCTTGAGTCAAGCTGTGAGGAAAGGAGAAGGGGGTGGGGACAGCAGAGGAGGATGCCACAGACATATTGTTGGGGTTTGAAAGGTGGAAACTGATGCTGGTTCTGCTCACCTCAACTGAGGGGGGGGAGGGGGCAGGAAATGGGGGAGGGAAAGGAAGCCCAAGACGGAAAGTCAGACAAAGAGACTTGAAGAGCAGAAACAAAAGTTATGGGGCGGGGGAGAGAGAGAGAGGGAGAGAGAGAGACAGAGAGAGACAGAGAGAGACAGAGAGAGACAGAGAGAGAGGGGAGAGAGACAGAGAGAAAAAGAAAGAGAGAGAGAGAGAAAGAGAGAGAGAGAGAGAGAGAGAGAGAGGAGGAGGAGGAGGAGGAGGAGGAGGAGAAGGAGAAGGAGGAGGGAGGGGGAGAGAGAAGGGAGAGGGAGTCCCAGAGACAGAAATACACTGAGAAGCTGAGACTGAGAAATAGCCAGCCACACACACAGACAACCAAAAACCAAGAAACCAGATGGCAAGAGAAAGAACAGACACAGAACTAAATGAAAGAGGGGCTTCTGGGTCAGAGACATGTTTTCCTCCCTCAAAAACATGCACACCTGGTGGCCTCTATCTCTCCTGCTATGACAAGGTAATAGCATAGCACTAGGAGACCAAGCTAGGGGAGCCGGTTTGCAGGCTGGGAAGTTTATTGAGGGCACTCCTTTATCTAGGTCAGGGGTGGGGAACCTGGGGCCCTGTAGGTCCTCAAGTGCAGCCCTTTGAGGAATCCAAACTTCACAGAACAAATCCCCTTAATAAAAGGATTTGTTCTGTAAAGCTCGGACTCAGTTAAAGGGCTGCCCTTAAGAACCTAGAAGGCCACATGTGGCCTCGAGGCCAAAGGTTCCCCACTCCTGATCTAGGTAGTTGGGGAAAGCTGGACAGCTCTCTCCCTCCCTCTAGACAGTCCCTCTGTGCCCAGGGGTAACTGCATCCCTCAGGCCAGGGGTAGTAAAGCAGCAAGATTTGGAGTCAGACACCCCAGTGGGAGAGCAGAAGAGGTTCAGTTCTCTGCAACAGGGCCTGCCTGCTCAGCAGAGGGTGAACCGACGGCTGCTGATGTTCATCCTGGTGAGGCCAATGTCCCTGAGTGGGGGAGCCAGGAGACGAGTGGGTCGGAGGGAGCCGGGGCTCAGCAGCTCTGCGACCTCTCTGAAGCCCAGGCCCTCAGCCTCAGCCTCCAGCTCAGCATCGTCCAACAGCTCCTGATGCTGTCTGCAGATCTGTTCCACCTTTAACTGGTGCATTTGGGACCGGAGGCGCAACAGCTGCCCGGCCAGCTCTCGGTCCTGGGCCCGCATCTGCCTCTGGGGGGGAAATGATCCAGGCTGGGGATTCGGGGCCCAGCTGCCTGCCCTCCATTCTGGGCAGGCATCCGCGGATGCTGGGGACAGAGGTGTCTCACCCTCCCATCTCCATCCTGTGTCTAGGCAACTTGCCAGCTCCTTGAAGCACCAACATTCTGTGACCCTGAAATCCCCTCCGTCCAGCTCAGCCTTTCCTGGCTCCTCCTTCCTCTCAAGCCCAGCTCCACCCTCCGGTCTCCTCTTCCTCCTCTTCCAGGAAAGATAATAATAACCCCCATCACTATGGCCTTGGAGGATTTACAAAGCATTTCCTCACAACGGTCAGGGGAGGGGCATGGTTGGTCCTGGGACCCATCTTCCAACTAATGCTGCTACTTCCCAGCCTCTTGAATGAACTCAGGGGCTCATTTATTAAGGACCTACTGTGTGTAAGGGACCAGACTTGGGGGAGGGGAGGCCCACTCTTCTCATCGAATATTGAAGGACTGAGGACAAGGTCTTCTCTCTCCTTATCTCCACTGAACCCCAGACCTTAGCCTCTTTTCACTCCATAGGCAACTTCAGATCACAGACCAGGAGAGGGAAGAGATACTTAGAGATCATCCAGTCCCTCACTTGACAGGTAAGGAAACTGAGAGTCAGGGTGATGAAGGGATTTGCCCAAGGTCCCACAGTCAGGGGAAGAGATTTGAACTAGGATCTCTAACTCAAAAGCCAGTATATTTCACATAGGCTACCCCATGCTGCCAGCCCCAAAAGGGGCTTCCAGAAACTGGGGACTCCCTATGGCAAGGCTGTGTTCTCCTCCTCAGCCTGGGGCTCACCTCCGTGCATCTCTCCCTTAGATGGGGGCTCCCTGAGAGTGAATTCATGCTTCTCTTCTCTACCCAGACTGACCACACCCCAGACTTACCAGCTCCTCTCTGAGCCACTGCAGGGCATCATCCACAGTGTGAAAGCCACAGATGGCTCCAGGGCCTGCTTCCCCCAGTTCAGCCCTGGCATGGCCTCGGCACCAGGCTTGGCTTTGGACCCTGGCTGTCCACTCGAGGTATGAGGGTCTTCGGGTCTGTAGCTTTAATTTGGCAGTGAGTGCTTTCAAGCTGTCCAGGGTTTCTGAATTCTCTTGTTCTTCCTCCTCACCCAGGACCCCAAATGCCAGAGACCCCAGAGACATGGTAATAGCAGCTCTGGTGGGGCCAGAGAAGTATGATGTGTTGGGGGACAGATGGATAAGTATGCCAAAGCAGGAGGTGAGTGTACAAGACTGAGTGTGTGGCTTATTTCCCTGGAATCCTATAATAATGGGACCTCACGTGACCCCCAGAGGAAAGGGATGGGGAGTTGAAGGGGGGAGCAGGATTTCAATTTCTTTGGCTTCAGGGTCAAATTTAATTGTCTCTGCCCAAAAGGAGACACCCTTTTCTCTGAAAGGAAACTTTGCCATGGCCAGGGAACTGCTGGGGACATTGGCTCTGTCCCTTGGCGTCTCCCTACTTCCCTTTCCACCTCTCCCAACCAGATTGAGTGGGTGCTACTAAGGCAGATAGCTCCAAACTTCAACTTGGGGCATGGGCAGAGTGTGGGGTCCCAATCTAGATCAGGGGGCAGAATGAGGAGTCCCAGCCTGGAAGGTGGCAGAGTATTGGATGCCAGTGAGGGAGTAGAGAGTGTGGGATACCTGACTGGGGGTCAGAGAGATAGTATCCCAGACTTGATAGAGGCAGAATGTGAGTTCCTAGGCTAGAGAAGAAAGACAGGCTGTGAAGGCTATGGGGTCCCAGCCTTGTGGGAGGACATAAATGTATGGGATCCCAGCCTGGAGAGAGGCAGTGGGAGGTGCTGGTTGGGTTGGGTTACTCAGAGTAGATTTCTAAAATGCAATTCTGGGAAGAGATAGGCACTGAGCCTTGGGAAACTCCTGGAGAGGCTTCAAGATAGGCTCCCCTGTGGTACCCTAGGCACTAAGGACTAGGGCACTTAAGTGAAGAGCCAACTGCCCCCAGGGGGCGCTCCTTAACTGATGACCACAAGATCAACTGACAGATACCGTCAGGCATTTAAGGTGGCCCTGAGAGCACCCAACAGAGAGGACTCAATTTAAATCCTGGGAAGGACCTTAGAGGCCATCTGTGTCACTTCAGAGAGGTGACTGAGGAGCAGAGAGGGGAGGGGACTTTCCTAAGAACCTAGGACCAGCCAGGGGCAAAACAAACAAACTGGATGTGCCCACTGATGGAGAGGGTAGGGGTTGAACAAACTGTGGCATATGAATGTAACAGAATATCATCACTCTATAAGAAACAAGGAATAAAAGGAATTCAAAGAAACATGGGAAGGCATGTGTGAACTGATACAAAGGGAAGTGATCAAAGCCAGGAGAAGATCATACACACTGACTCTAAGAGTATAAGAGAAAAGACCCCTTACTGAGGGTTAAGTGAAGGGAAAGGGAAATGCATTTTTCCCCCTCCTCCCTCTCCTTGGAGAGGTGGGCAAAATACCTGACACATGGCCTGTCATGGTCAAGAACGTTATTTTGTTTATAGCGCCTCTTTTTGTGGTGGCCAAGAACTGGACATTGAGGGAGTGCCCATCAGTTGGGGAATGGCCCAACAAGTTGTGGTATATGAATGTAATGGAATACTATTGTGCTATAAGAAATGATGGACAGGTGGACTTCAGAAAAACCTGGAAAGATTTATATGAACTGATGCTGAGTGAGCAGAACCAGGAGAATATTGTTTACAGAAACAGTCGCAGTGTGAAATGATAGACTTATCTCTTCTCAGAAATGTAAGGATCTAAAACAATTCCAAAGGACTCATGATGGTGTATGCCATCCACATTCAGAGAAAGAACTATGGAGATGGAATGCCGAGCAAAGCGGACTATTTTCTTGTTTTGTTTTATTTTTTCTTTCCCGTGGTCTTTCCCATTCCTTCTAATTCTTTGCAACATGACTAATGTGAAAAGGTATTTAATAGGAATGTATCTATCTATCTATCTATCTATCTATCTCAGATTGCATGCCATCTTGGGGAGGAAGGGGGAGAAAATTTAAAACTTACAGAAGTGAATGTTGAAAACTAAAAATAAATTAATTAGTAAAGAAAAAAGAAAAGAACATATAGAAAATTTTAAGGTCTATTTTTAAACTGCATTTCTTTGTTATGAGGGAAGATTCATTGAGAGTGGGGGGAAAGAGATGTATCTGGAAACGACTGTGATGTAAAAACAAGAAATACCAAAAATGCACTAATTTTAAAATGAGTGGCAGGACTTCTGATCCAAGGCTTCTGATTTCAAGGCAGAGGGCTGACATGAGCCAGGGAATGGAGGAGGAGGAGAATAAAATACAGTTCCCTGGAAGATTATTTCACGGAGCAAGGCCGAGGGAAAGAGAGCTATTTGGGAGTGGGTAGGCTGTGTGCACTGGGCTCGAGAATATCTGAGTCTACAGTTAGGCTCTAAGCCCTAGATGTTCTTGTCCCCTCCAATAAGGGCAGTGCCAAACCTGAGCGCCTCAAGCCCCCTGGATCTCGAAAAACCCTGAACCCACCTCTCTGGGGCCACCTTAACCAGCCCTATCTTGCAAGCTTCACCCGTCCTGGGGGCAGTTCCTGTTCCCTCCCCCACCCCCCCCCCCCCCCCCCGCCGTCCGGATCCTCGGGTTCCCGCCCAGATCCTCCCTTTGGGCAGAGGGGACTGCCTGTGTGCCCTGGGGCTATAGCGCCCTGGATCCCACCCCTCTCCTTTGCACCCCACAACACCCACAACACCCCCAGCATCCCCACGCCCTGGGCTTCCAGAATGGAGTTCTCGGAGCTGATCCGTACTGGTCGGGCAGAGGCGCTCCTTCTGCCTGGTCCTGGGCAGTCCCCAGTGCAGGGCACCCTGTGTATCACCAGCCACCACCTGCTGCTGTCCGCGGGGCATGGAAGCCCTAGCGACCTGTGGCTTCTGCTGCGCAATGTGGATGCCGTGGAAAAGCGGTGAGAGGGGCTCGAGACCATGCAGCGTCCTAGCTGGGCGCAGGAGAGAGAGGAAGGGGAAGGGGGTCCCAGCAGCGTCCTAGCTGGGCGCAGGGAAGAGGGGGAGCGGGGAGAAGGGGTCGCGGCAGTGTCCTAGATAGGCGCAGGGGAGAAGAGCGGGCTACCAGGATAAAGAGAGTGTGGTGCGCGGTGGAGGGGACGCTACTGTGTATGTGTGTGTGAGGGTGCTTCTTGGGGGAGGAGAGGCTAGCAGCGCCGAGGCGTATCCCCGGAAGATCTGGAACTGCTTAGCCGGGAAACACATGGGGCCTCGAGCCAGCCAGCCAGCCCTGAGAGCCGACGTGTTGAATGCTGGCTGGGAAGGCACACATGGCTCCAGGTCTCAGTCCTCTATCCAAGGAGAGCTGAGCTCCCTTGGGTATATTCTCTTATGCGTCTTCCACTTCCCTCTGTCCCACTGACCCCTCGTATATCTCCTCCCCTTCTCCCCTCAGTAACCCACCGATTCCTGTGTCCCTTCAAAGAACCCTGTAGTGCCTCCTTCCCCAAAGACCTCTCTGATCTCTTTCCCCCTGCCTCATGAGTCCCCTTCCCCTACCAATCCCCCCATATGTTCTACTTGTCCTGTGTTCGATACTGCCCTCCGTCACTAAACCAGTATCTGTCCCCCCTGGTTCCCACGTGTCCATTTAGCCCACTAACTCCTGCCCCCCCCCGCCCCCCAGGGTGGCAGGAAACTCGGGCACCATCACCCTGAAATGTAAGGACCTGAAAGTTCTGCAGCTGGAGATCCAAGGCCTGGAGGAAACTCTGGACATCGCTGGCTCCATCGAGGTGGGCAGGGCATGCGGGAATTAGGGCAGCAAATCCAAAAGGGGGCACTTGGACACTGCCAAAGGGTGGGGAGGGCAGAGGATGGCTGGGGTGAGAACGGCAGCAAGGGCATGAAGAGGTTTTGCATGTCGAGCCTGGGGTCCCCAGAAGTGCTTTTTTGCCTTTCCCTTCAAGGCCTTGTCCTCGCTGGAATCTGTCACCACTTCCTATCCATTCTTCTACAGGCCCCAGAGCCTGAGCCTGGGAGATGTCAAGTACCTGCACCCCCCGAACCACTTCTATCAGCAGGTGGCCCTGGAGGTAGGTGCCGGTGACGGAGGATTGAGGGCAGCTGCAGGAGGAACTTGGGGAGGCTGTGGGATAGGGCTTGTACCCCTGGCTGTGGTGGGAGGGAGCCTTCCAGGGATGTGAGCTTAGGAGAGACTCCCCCACCCCAACCCCGTTCCTGCAGACAAACGGCTGGCGCCTGAGCGAAGTGAACAGGGACTTCTCCGTGTGCGCCAGCTATCCGCCAGCCTTGGTGGTGCCCCTCGGGATAGGGGACGAGGTCCTGGCACGAAGCGCCCGCTTTCGCCAAGGTGGCCGCTTCCCTGTGCTCTGCTACTATCATAGCGTCAATGGAACAGTGAGTCTGGAATCGGTTCCCGGACCCTCGCTCTGCTCCCAGCCTTGCCCCCACTCTGTTCTCTACTGGCTCTCCTCACACCCGATCCCCGTCCCCACTCCCACGTGGAATCCCTGCCTCACCCAACCCCCGCCGAGCCTAGGCTTCTCCCCTTACACCTTCAGTCCCTCCAGGTTCCCCTATGGACTTGAGTCCTTCCCCTACCGGACCTGACCTCCAGCATTCTCCCTGGCATCCTGCAAAGCTCCAGCTTTGCCCTCACTCCCAGTAGAGGGGGGCATACCCCTGGGCCAGCCGGCCCTGGGGCTGGTCCCTAAGCTGGGTCACTCATCCCACTCCAAGGTGATGCTCCGCTCCAGCCAGCCTCTTCAGGGGGCCAATCGACGACGCTGTGCGGAGGACGAGGGGCTGCTGAAGGCAGCCCTGGCCCTGGGCGGGGGGCGAGGCTTAGTACTTGACACCCGCTCAGCCCAGGCGGTCCAGCAGGCCCGAATAACTGGGGGCGGCACTGAGGCCAAGGCCGCCTACCTGGGCTGGAAGCGGCTGCACCGGCCCCTGGAGAGGTAAATAGCCGAGTAGCACCAGTTCTGTTGGGCTTCATGATTCCTTCAACAGCTCTGAAAGCCAAGAAATGGGAGGATGGGGCTTCATGCTTGGACGAGAATTTGTGATACAAGGGATCCCAGGTGGCAGAAATTACTGCCAGAAATCAACATTTATTAAGTGCCAAGGATGGTGCAAAGAGCTGAGAATACAACTGTGAAAAAGGTAGTGCGGTCCTCAGGCAGCTAGTCTAAATGGGAAACAACACACAAGAGGAAGCTAGAGAGGGGTACAAGTGGAGGTGCTGGTTGAGACGCATGCAGCCAGGCAGGGAAACGGAAGGCTCCGGGTGCCATCTTAAATGGAGCCCCATGGGAGGGGCCCAGAGGCAGAGGGTACTGAGGGATACAAGCTGGGGCTAATAGGACCTGGCAGGATGAAGAGGTTCCTAAGGCACGGTGGGCAAGTCCAGGAGGGAAATGAGCAGCAAATCTGAGCCAAAGCTAGCTTTGAAGAAAATGAAATCAGGCTGGGGAAGAGAGGGCAATGGGGAGGGGCTTTGAAGACCCTGAATAGGGCTTAAAGGAATAGGCTTAGTATGGGACAGATGGGTGGATTCCCTCTAGTCCTGGTTGCTGAATGGAACTTTAAACTCCTCAATCTCTCAAGTGGTAACATTCAGAAAGGAAAGGTGGTGGGATCTAAAGAAAGACCATGGCAGTTGGATGGAGAGTGAAGGTGCTAGTGCCAAGACTGAGGAATTGTGTGGCCACACTGTTAGGTGAGGTCCCTGAAGACCCCAGGAGATGAGATGGAGAAGACCATAAGCCAAGGTGGTGGTGGTTGTTGAGTAGTTTCAGGAGTGCCTGACTCTTCATGATTCCATTTGGAGTCTTCTTGGTAGTGTTTTTGCCATTTTATTCATTTTACAGATGAGGAAACTGAGGCAAACTGGGTTATGTGACTTCCCAGGGTCACACAGCTAATAGGTGTCGGAGGCTGGATTTTTAAATTTAGGTCCTCCAGACTTGAGGGCTGGTGCTAGCCACCGCACCACTTAGCTGCCCTCGGAGGCCACATTTGAACTCAGGTCTTCCTGATTCCAGGGTTGGCCCTCTATGCACCATACCTGCTGCTCCAAGGAAACTGCAGGAGTTTATTCCTCCTCCTGGCCTAGGGACTGGGGGGTGGGGAGGAATAGGCGTTACCACCAGTGTAAAAGGTAACAATGGATAGAGTGTCATATTTTGGAAAAGCTAACAGATTGGAAAAAATACTGGCTGAAAAGTTCCAAGGATGTAGGGTACTCTTGGATCAGCTGGAGCAGACTTGAGGAGGGTCAGGGGTCATCAGATTAGGGATGAGTGCCCAAGAAGAGGTAGACCTAAGATGGTAAGATGAGAATGGAGGAGGCAGGCAGGGGTGCTGGGGTTCCCCTGGAAGAGCAGGCTTCTCAGGTTTGGGGGTAGGGGTGACTAATCTGCCTTTTCCCCCAGGGGTCGGCCCCTTCAGGACAGTTTTGTGCGTCTGGTAGAGGCCTGTACAGACCCCTCACTGAGCATGGATCGATGGCTCAGTCGGCTAGATGGCAGTCGGTGGTTGACTCATGTTAAGGAAGCACTGACCACTGCCTGCCTGGCAGCCCAGGGCATGGACAGGTAAGGCCCAGAAGGCAGGGGGACCATGACTGCCCCAGGATTAGCATCCTACAGACACCAGTGAGAACCCCAACCCCCAGGCAACAGCACAATGCCTTCAAAACGCTAAGGGAATGCTCCCACTTGGAGGCCTGGCCTCCAGCAATCTTAGCAGACAGGAGTTAAGACTGGGCCAACACTTGTTTGACCAGAACAGCATAGGAGGGGTGCAGTTTGAAATCAATCTGGAAAGGGCAGTTAAGGTCAGACTAGGGAGGGACTTAAATGCCAGGCAGAGGACCCCAGAGAGCTACAGTGAGCTGGTCAGGCATGCATTAGAAAGCCCATTCTGGGCAGCTTGTGAAGGATGGATTGTGGAGGGGAGAGGCTGGAGGCTGGAAGTGAGTTACAAGGTCATTACATTACAATAGTATCAGAGGAGAGGGCCTGAACCAAGACAGTGGCAATGGGAACAGAGCAGGGAAGGATATGAGGGGCTGTGGACAATCCTGGTGTGGCCCCTCCATGAAGCTTTCTTTGGGCTCTGTCCCTCCACAAATGTCCCTAGAGCATTTCTGCTTCTCTCTCTCTACATTTATATATATATGCCTTATCATTCCCTGACAGAATCCCCCTGACTTGTCAGAGCTGGGTATGGTGAGGCACCCCATAGGGAAGCAGGGGGTTGCTGCTGATGGAGCCTCCTGGGTTTACACAGGGAAGGGGTCTGTATCCTGGTACATGGGGCTGAGGGCACAGACACCACCCTCCTTGTGACCTCACTGACACAGCTCATCCTGGATCCCAAGTGCCGGACAATGCATGGTTTCCAAAGCCTGTTAGAACGGGAATGGATCCAGGTAAGAGGCCCCAGCGGGAGCCCATGGTGTCTGGCCATCTCCCTAAAGCTGGCTCCTGCTTACTCCCCCTTTGCCCTCTTCCCCAGGCTGGCCACCCTTTTCAGCAGCGCTGTGCCCACTCAGCCTATGCCCAAGGCCGCCCCAAACACGAAGCACCCATCTTCCTGCTGTTCCTGGACTGTGTGTGGCAGCTGAGCCGTCAGTTCCCCCTATCCCTGGAGTTTGGGGAAGGAATGCTGCTGACCTTATTTGATCATGTTTATGCCTCACCCTTTGGCACCTTCCTCTGCAACAGTGAGAAGGAGAGGTGAGACTGAGCTGGGTTGGGCCCTTCCCATCCAACGCCCTTCTGCTCACTGAGCAGGTTCCCTCACTCTCAACTCCAATTCAGCTCTCTCTGATAACCTGCTCCCAGACATGGAGCCAGGGAGACCCCTCCATCCAAAGCTTGCTTTCTCCTCCCCATCCCTGCCAAGCCAAGCTTGGTGTCACAGCCTCAGGAAAACAGGCTGAAAGGCCAAATGGACACAAATCAGAGCATTACAGGAGCGGAGCAGGAAGGGGCTTCAGAGGGCACCCAAACAAGGACCCAGCTCAAGCCCAGAGAAGGACAGCAGATGGCCCTGTGATGCAACAGAGAGAACCCTGGGTCTCAATCACCAGTGCTACTGATCTGCAGTGTGGTTGGAGGAAAACACTTAATCTCTCAGCTTGAGTTTCCTCACCTGCAAACTGAGAACAGTAGCAGCCTCATGAGGCAGCTGAGAGAATTCAATGAGATCATAGCTATGGAAAGAACTCTGCAAATCTCCCAAAGGGCTACATAAACAGGAGCCATTCTTAATCTCCTGTGTAACACAAAGGCAGCCAGGTGGTGCCACAGTGCACAGGGAGCCAGGTGTGGAGTCAGACGACTTCCCAATTCCAATCCAGCCCCAGACAGTTAGCTTGGTGACCCTGGGCAAGTCCCTTCACCCCGTTTGCCTGTTTTCTTATCCATAAAATGAGCTGGAAAAGATGACAAACCACTGTAGTGTCTTTGTCAAGAAGAACCCAAACGAGGTCACAAAAAGCTGGACATGATTTAAAACAACTACACAACAAACAGAAGGCTAATACTGACCTGCAGATGACCTCATCTCTATGTCTCTGAGGATCTCCTGGGGGTGCCAGGAGGGAGGAAAGGAAGGCAAAGCACTAGAAGCCTGGGGGTTTTCTCAGCCACCTCTCCAGGCAGGAAGAAGGAAGGAAATGACCAGCCCAAGGTCCCACAGCTTTTAAGTGCCGGAGCTTGGATGGGAGCCCAGGTTTCTTGACTCCATGTTCAATGGTTTCTCTGCTGGGAAGCTGTCAGCCAGAACTCCGTTAATAGTCCTTGTAATCCTGCTCCAAGGGGCTGCTGGCCCATGTGCTGCTGCACAATCCCTGGCACTGGTCCTTGTACTTGTGGGTGAATTGATGACTGCACTTAGCTGTCTGTGCCTTCTTAACCCAGCCTCCAGCTCCCCCCACCTCCTGTCCATATGGCCTGTCAGGCCTGGGGCTTATTCCATTTCTGTCCCAGAAGATGGTACCTGGTCCCCCTCAAAAGCAAGGCTGGTCTCCCTCTTTGGAACCTCAACCCCAGAGAGCTCTGAAAGACCCGTCTAATCTTCTCTGCTCCCTGACCAGGTACCTGTGTGAGGTGAAGACAAAGACCCACTCCCTCTGGTCCAATCTGAACCAATCAAAGGAGCGAAAGCGCCTCTGCAACCCAATCTATTCGCCCACCCCCCTGGCCTTGTGGCCCTCTGTGGAGCCCCAGAGCCTTCGGCTGTGGGCAGGTAAGGCATCCCTCTGCTTCTGCTTGCCACTGCTCAGTAAAGGTTCTTCTCCATGGCTCAGCTCTCTAACCGGCTTCCTTCCCACTCCCATTTCCAGGTCTTTTCCTACGTTGGACTCGACCACCTGAGCCTGCCCAAGAGGCGTGGGAACAACTTTGGAAAATAGTGACAGAGGAAGAGGTGGCAGACACCCTATGAAGCCCCTAGACTTGAGGAGGGGATTTTCCTCCAGATCCCCACATCCAGTCTTTGCTTCAAGCTGGCCAGACGCCAGCTCCCTGCCCGGCTGCCTAAAATGATGAAAGGCAAGGTAGGCATGGATTCCAGCAGCTCCAGGGTGCAGGTGCAGGCACTTCCAAACCCTTTCACTTACCAGGTCATGAAGGAGAGGAAAAAGCTGACAATAAATGGACCTGTGCTTGTCCTCTGTTTCCTGGAGTCTCAGTGGGACAAGGGGATGGGCATGTTCCTATTGACTGGTAAGCCTTGCCCAACCCACAGCTCTTCAAAGGACAAGAAGACCATCACCAGATTCCATGTGGTTTATTTTTTAGTGTCCACAACTTATTCATCAGAGTGAGAGGTTCAGGAGACTCCACTTGCGACTCCTCATGCCTCAAACTCAAACTCGAAGTATTGTGGATCAAAATAGTGAATTCGGACATAGCCATCCTCCCCACCACTGCTGTAGCTGCAAGGAGAGGATGACAGCAATCAGATGGGCCTGCATATGTACCGAAGGGCCCTCACCAACAGAGAAACTGAGACAGAGAGCAGATGCAAGTGGGTAGGTTTAAGGGTCTACTCACCCTTGTCTGAGTCCCACCCCAAAGGGTATTTACCTCTTGCCATCAGGATGGAAAGCAACACTGTTGATGGGGCCAAAATGACCCTTGACTCTTCCAAACTCTTCTTCAAAGGCAAGGTGGAAGAACCTAGGGGTTGGGAAACAGGGAAACATGCAGACATCAAAGCTTCACCCTTAGGTAAACTCTCCATGACCACCCTCCTCCAGAAAACCAGCTCCCCACTTACCTGGCCTCAAACTTGCCAATTCTGGTGGAGGTTGTGGTTACATCCATGGCCTCCTGACCACCACCCAGGACTACCTACAGAAAGGAGGCCCAGACCCAGGTTAGGCCAGGCCCTGCCCCTTAGGGCAGTGTCATCTGTGTACCTTCTAGACACCGAGAATCTCTTCCCCCATCAGACTTGGGAGCCTTTTCCCTGGAGCTTCCCCAGGCCAACCACCCAGTCCCTTCCCTCTGATGTGCTCCTCTGCCGTGGCCTTGAGAGCTACCACTTGCAAACAACCCCACCAGCCTTTATTATGACCGATGGGTGATCAAGGAATCCAGGGGCTGCCTTACGTGGTCGTAGATGGGGGAAAGAGCAGCTGAGTTGACAGGTCGCTCCGTTCTGAATGTTTTTTGGTGCTCAAGGGTAGTGGAGTCAAAGAGCTAAAAGCACATATTAAAAGGGTAAAGAGAGATGAGAGAAGAGAAGGACCCCTGATTTGGAGCTGTCAGGTCCACTTTGAGCTTCACACTTACCTTGGCTGTATTGTCCTTAGATGCGGTGACAAACATCGTCATGTCTCGGGATGTCTGAATATCATTAATCTGTCTTGAGTGCTCCTTGACGTTCACCATCACTTCTCCAGACTGTGGGGAAGGCATGGCAGAGGGTACATGACCCCACTTCCCACTACCAGGAGACCGGCAGCTGTGAGCTCCTCCAGCCCCCTAGCCACTCTCCCCAGATCCTGATCCTCCCACTCTCACCCCGTCCATTTCCCTATCTCCCCAGCCCTCACCTTAGCACTGTACTGGTTGAGCTCCCCATTTTCATGGCCAGCAATGATGCACTCCCCCAAGGGTCCCCACACAGCACTTGTGATCTTAGCATCAGCATTACAAGGGATCTTCATGTATGGTTCATTGCTATCTGTTTGGGGATGCAGAGCAGGTAGATGGTAAAGACTGGCTCCAGGCTACACTGGGCCCCACCTCCACTCTCTGAGTTTCTGCATCCCCACCCATATATTATTACCAATCTGGCTGGGGTCCCGGAGGTCAAAGAAACTGACAAAGCACTGGTAGCCCATCTGCTTGTCCGTGGAGAACATGATGATGTTGCCTCCAAAGTCAAACCCACATGTACGGACAGCTGAGTTGGTCTTCAGAAGAGCCAGCTGCTTCCCTAGGGATGGGTACAGGTTGGCTAACTGCTCCTCCCATTCCTCAGTCCCATATAAGCCCCAGCTCCATCTCTGCCCATCTCTACTACGCCACTGGTAGAAATAACGCCTCAGGAGATTGGGCTCAGGTCAGAGAACAAGAGATTAAGAAATAAGGCAGCACTGAATCTCCCCGCACCCCCCAACCTCAAGTACTCATACTCTTGTCAAAGACTCTCAGGTCACCAACTCCAAATCATGTGAGAGCAGCAATGCTTTCCAGACCCCTGACCAGTGACTATCTGTCCTGTGCTGAAGCCCTCCGGGTCTCCTAAGGCAGCCCATTTTACACTAACAAGCTTTTTCTTAAACTGAGGTAAAATCTGCATCTCTGCATCTGGACACCAGACATCCATCCCTACAGCCCGAGATTACACTAGGTAACTGCTTCATCCAGCCTGGGAGGGGAATGCCAGGAGCAGGAAGCCTGAACTTTCTGACCAATCATCTGAGGAATAGGTTTAGCCTGGCAAAGTAACCCACTAATCTATGAAGATTACTCTCCAGAATGGGCATTGCCTTTAAGCTGATACTTTAAACCATGAAAAAAGAGGCATCAAAAACATCAGCCTGGAGAAGGCAGCATGATCTGTGGGAAAGAGCCAGAAGAAATGGTTTCTGGGCTAAGCCCTGCTCCTAACCTTGTGACTTTAGCCAAGTCACTCCCCCCTCTCTGGGCCTCAGCTTACTCCTTCATAAAAGGAAGCTGGACTGCAGAACTCCCAAGTCCCTTTCCAATTCTGATATTTTCTGAGTCTACTTGGTACCCAATACCCTTTAACACTAGTCAAGCTCACTCCCAAATGACCAGCTCCACTCAGTCACCAGACCAGAGCATTGATTACCTGTCTCACAATCCCAGAGGCGGCAGCTGTTGTCAGCAGAACCAGTAAGGACATGTTTTGTGTCCCCTGGAGAAGTTGTTAGGGAATGTTACCAAATTTATCCACCACCTTTCCCACTTGTCGAGGAGAAAGGGAGGCAGGGCCAGCTGTCTGAATTTGTTTATACCATCCAGTCAGCCCCTGCAGCCAGGCACCTCTGTCAGATCAGCAGACAGTACCAACTCTCTCTCTAAGACAGTAACACTAAAGGATACAGTCAGCGTCCACACACCATACAGCTCCAGTGTGCCCAGTGTAGGTGCCCAGCCTTTCTCCATTTACTGAGTACCATACATTGACAATCTAGGGAAGCAAAAACATTAGTTTGTACCCACCCCATGGAAAAAGTAACCAGAAAAAAAGCAAAAACCGTCTCTTCCCTGGAGTCTTCCAGCAGCCTCCAGCCTGTTCTTCCCTTAGCTTGCCCCTCTCCCAGTCTTCCATATTCTCCCTTCTCTCACTGCTGCCTCCCTACCAGGGAAGCTCCCTAACCAAGTCCTTGTGAAAGACTGTGTGAGTGGGCTTTTAAGATTAAATTATGTCCTGTAACATACCCCAAACAAATTATTTGAGAACAATTTTACGTCTTGAATGGGGTGCTCCAAAAGTCTTAATATACTTTTAAGCTTTAATAGCTACCAAGCTACAAATTTTGTATATTTATAGCTATTCAGGTACAGTATGTATCTCCCTGGTCCCCCAAACTATTCCCATGTCTTCCCTCAGGGTGGTGGCTTCCACAGCCAACTTCATTTACCTGATGTTGATTCTACTTCAGCAGGCAAATTTTCTAGCTTAGTTCTTCAGTCTGACCCCCCAAGTCTTCAGTGCACTGACTCCTCCCCTGACATGAAGGGCCCCATTTCTGCAGAGGGCAGCAGCCTCCTCAGGTAGCACCACACTAGCCCTCCCTCCCAGTCATGAGAAGGTTAAAAAAGCCCAGACTTCCCGATTCAAGCTGAACAAGTCATCCACCATCCATGCCCAAAAAGGAGGAATCTTCTCCATTTAAGCAGTTTGGGATGATACTGGCCATGGGCGGAGGTGGGTGATGACGGTGTTAAGTGTTTGTGAGCAAACTGGAAGGGCAGCATAACCCAAGTAGCAACGGGGAAGGTCTGTACAGTAGGAAGAACTTAAAAATCGGGATACCAGAGCTCTAGACCTGACCCACAAACCTCCGGATCTGTAGAATGGGCAGAGAGGGTTAAAGCCGATAACATTTGTAGCTTGCAAAATGCCTTACACACTCCCCAGCCTCACAACCAAGCAGCTGGTGGAGGTGAAGGGAGGTCACTGGGCCCCTTTTACAGAGTTTGGGTGGCCTGCCCGGGGACCACAGAGTTAATGAAGTTCTGAGGCTGGGTTTGAACTTGGCAGCGCCCTACCTATAGGGTCGCCGAGCAGCCTATGCAGGGAGAAGTGCTTCAGTTTCCCCACTCCTCCCATCTCCCATGCAGGCCCGCCCTAACTGCCCCCCTTCCTATACCCCCGCTCCTTTCCTCCAGCCCCGCCCATTTCTCCCTTAGTCCCCTTCCCTTGCTCCCCCTCCTCCCCGCTTCCCGCTCCTCGCTCCCGGGGTGCGCATGCTCACGGGGTCCTTGGCCACAGTGAAGAGCAGGTCTCCCTCGCGATTGTACTTGATCTGCGTGATGGACCGCTCGTGGCCCTGGAGCAGGATCGGCTTCTGGGGACGGCACCGGGGGCGGGGGGAAGGGAGAGGAAGGGCGTACACTATCAGGGCACGGGCTTGTGGGGGTAACCCCGCTCTGACCCCTTGGTCTCCGTCCCTCCCTGCTTCGCCCTCCCCAACCGGACTCACCATCGCCGAGACCGCAGCGACTTCACCAAGAATACGGATCTGCGCCGCAGCGTGGGGAACCTACCGGAAGAGAGAGGCACTGACTTCCGGGTCACGATGCCGGCCGGCGCCGGAAGTGGAAGCCTTCCTTTTCCGACGTAGTCATGGCGGCGACTCTGGGTGAGGAATTCCGAGCCCCTCCCCCCACCTGTTTCCTATCTCAGTTTCTTCCCCTGTAATAATAATGACAGTTGGCGCAGAGCGCTTTAATCAGGTGTTTCTTAGAAACCCTTGAATGAAGCCTCCTTGGGGATTATTATTTCCATTTTACAGATGGGGAAACTGAAGTCCTTTGGCCGGCCCGGCGTGGCCCAGGTAGCTAGTGCCGGAAGCGCCCCTCCCCCCCTTCATAGCTCTCTTCACAGCTCCCAGCTCCCCTTGCCAGAGATGGAGGGGTCTGGGTCTCTGGGTCTCTGGGTTTGGGGTGGCTGGAGGGTGAGTGACAGGCGCTCCTCCGTCTCCCAGGGCAAGTCTGTGCCCTGGTGCTGGTGGCGGTGTTGTGGGGCGGCTCCAACCCGCTGCTGAAGAGGGCCACAGGCAACATGGAGCCGGTGCAGGAGGGGAACCGGCTGGAGCAGCTTCTGCAGGAGATGAAGTATCTGTTCTTCAATTACCAGGTAGGACCGGGGAAACACGTGAAGGGGGCATGCACGGGACGGGGAGCTTTCCAGCTTCACCCGGGGGCCTGATCCTTTGATGGGAAAGAGAAGGTCCACAAGCCGGGGCTGTAAGGAGCCCTGGTGTATGTGGGAGGAAGGGCTGGCTCTTCCTGGATTTGTGACTGCCGCTTACCACCTGTGTGATATTGGACGAGGCTTTTCTCCTCTCCGAGCCTGCGGTCCATCATAAGGCCCCTCTCGGCTCTAACTTCTACAGCCCTGGTTGCCTAAAGACTCGCTGCATTTGACCAGATGTGAGGCTGAATTTGTCTGCAATTCTTCAATTGCCTAGCTCTTTCCATGCCTGCTTTTCCCATCTGAAAGTAGGGTGTCATTATTAGCATAGCTTTCCATTTCACTTTGCTGGAAGACAAAGGATGATTCTGTGCTGCCTGTGTATACTGACCCTAGCTTTTCTCTCACCCCCAATCCCAGTATCTGATACCCCTTTGCCTCAACCAATGTGGCTCCCTGATCTACTACCTTACCCTGGCATCAACAGGTAGGTGTGTCTCTGTTTTGAGGGCTGGTCATCTGGGTGGGGTATAGCTAAGAGGCATCAAACAGGGGCTCCAAGACACCTTCCAGAGTGGTTCATTTACCAGTCCAATTTCTCTTTCTTCACCTCCCTCCTTAGCAGCTATAACTATGCTAAGTTGTGGGCCTGGGCTTCTCACCTAGTAACCTTGGCAATACACAGGCATTGTGTGTATGAGAGATGGGTCTATCCTGAACTAGACAATTCGGTCTTATCAGTGTGGCACATAACAAAGCTTTGCATTTGGCATTGGGGGGGACCTGAGTTGGAACCCTATTTCTGCCACTGTGTGTGACCTTAGGCAAGACACTTAGACTCTTTGGGGCCATTTTCTCATTTGTAAAATGAGGGTATTTTTAAGAGTGACTTCTCATATCCTTTCACCTCTAAATCTGTGATCCTCTAGCCAAAGGGAAGAAAAACCAATTGAGCAGGAGGAGATGGGTTCATGGGTTGTATGGTATATGCAGGCAGGATTGAGTTGCATCTAATCATTGAAGAGAATATTCCCATGGGACCACAGATCCATTGAATATTTGGAGGGCAAGATGGCAGCACTAAAGAATTCTTTGCTTCTTGGACAGATCTCCTGCCCTTCCATTTGTCTTACATGCAAGCACATAATGCCACCCAGGCCTTCTTCACATTATTCAGGTCCTTTATTGACAATGTTTTGTTTACACTTGTCATTTTCTTTATTCTGTTCTTTATTCTTTGGTGTCAACCAAAAAGCATAAATTATTCCTCCACCCCTAGAAGACTGTAGCACATTTTCTTACTTTTAAAAGATCCCTTTCATTAATGTGGTGGGGCACTCCTTCCAGGACTTAAGAGATGACTTTTATGAGTTGCTGCATCCATTCCCCATGATTTACCTGGCTAGGCTGGTTTTCTAACTAGACCTTGCCCTAAATCTTTCTAGCTTCCCTTTGGGATGAGGCAAGTGGGGGGATCTGTTGTTATTATGTCTAGATCATCAAATTTGCCCTGCAGAATCTGAGTTCAGAGACTGTGAGCACCATATGACTTCAGTGTTTAGTGTGAAAGGTCTTGAGTTCTTAAAACATTAGTATTCTTAAGAACTTGATCCCTCCCAAGAGTAAATTAGAAATGAGGCTTGGATTCAGCTACACTTCTGTTGACTGAGTTTTCTACATTGTTGTGTTTTTGTTTTACTGTCAAAGCTCTGTATGTGTCTGTCTTTAACCTAAAAAGTATAATAGCTGGCATTTCTGTAGCTTCCGGAAGGTTTGCAATGCACTTTACACACAGTAACTCATCGGATCCTCACAACACCCTTTGAGGTAGGTGCTGTCCTTCTCTCAGTTTTGCTGACAAGGAACCTGATGCTCAGGGAGGTTTAAGTGACTTACCCAAATAACCTGTCCAGAGATGGGTGTCTGAGGCAGAGTCCTAGCCTGGCTCTTCCTGACTCCAAGTCCATTACTCTGTCTTTCCAAGCTAGATAAACACCCACACCCCCACTACTAGAACAAAACCTTTGTTGGCAGGGAATATGTTTCCTGCTTTAGAGTGGACCCCAGGGAATATCAAAATGTTCCCCTCCAGATCTGTCCCTGGCTGTGCCCATCAGTAACTCCCTGGCTCTTGTTGTCACCCTGGTTGTCGGGAAGTTCCTTGGGGAAGACATTGGTGGAAAATGTAAGTAAGACCACTGCTGGGGAGAAATCACTTGCCAGACTCTTCTGTGCATTTCAAAAATCCATAGTCTTTGGGGGAATGAAAAGCTAGTCTCTGATATCCCTCAGCATTCCCCCCCCCCCCACTTTCCCTACAGTCAGGGCAGGGAGCTGTTTAGTGTGAGAAGATCCCATCTTGTGTCCTTTTTCCTTTCTGAGCCAGCACTTAGACCAGTGTCTGGCACACAGTAGGTGCTTAATGTTTATTGATTGATTGACCCAGGGCCTGCCCTGGGAATGGTGCTCACCATCTCCGGAATCATGCTCTGCATTGCAAGTTCAGTGGGCAAGACAGAATAACGGCAGGATCCTGTGGCCAGCCCCAGCCAGAGACGACGGAGCATTGGAGCAGGGAACCCTGGGCTGGGGGATCTTGAGCCACCCACGCTTGAGCTTTCCTTGAGAAGGCTGTCCGACTTCCCCTTGGCAGTGGCCTCTTCCTCTATAATTCAGTGAGGCCTAATGGGAAGGAGGGGGGCTCAAAGACTTCACCACTTTGAACCCAAAGTTTCATGCCTTGGAAACTCCCTCTCCCTTCCCCTTCATTGTGTGACCCAATCTCTCTCATGACCTTGGCCTCCAGCCAATATTGTGGTTTGTGCAGAGCACCCTGAATGTCAGGTGCAGAGTACTACTCAAGCTCAAACTTAGGGGCTTTCGGAGCCTTGGAGGGAGCTGATGTGGGCTGGTGCTGGTGGTGAGTCAGAACCCACACGTGCTGCATTCAGTTAGACGCCTTCCTTCCCCTCCCAGTCTACAGCCCTGGAGGGGGCCCCTTGTGCCCTAAGCTGAGAGGCTAGCTTTATCACAAGCTTTTGCTCCTCTAGCTTTTTCGTGGTCCAGGCTGTAGAGTGGGATATGATCTAAACTGAAGCAATGGGTAAACAAGGCCAAGGTAACCCAGAAGCAGAGAACTATTTTCTTTATTAAGCCAAAGCCTCTCCCAAATCATGTATGCCCCTTTGTCCTCCCTACCCCACCCTGTGTCAGGCTCTACAGGGTGAAGGAAGGTAACCCTTCCCTTCCCCTGGAAGCAGAGACTTCCCCCTCCCTAGGCAGGCTCACTGCAGGTTCATGGGCCAGGCGTACTAGAAAGGTCTGTGGAGCTCTCCAGCAAGATCCTGGCAGAAGGCTGGGGGACCACAGCAGAAGAGGATGGGTCAGTTCAATAAAAGGCTGTGCCATTGGTTGCTGATGAACTGCTGGCTGGGGGCTGGGAAAAGGGAGGGAGGGAAGGAGGTTGGGCTGGGCTTCTTGGTTTTCCAGAATGGTATCCAAGTTTAGTTCTATACCACTTACCCTAGGCAGCATTTTCCAAGAAACAGGCTTCTTCTGCCATTTCTGCAGCCCTCTGGAAGAGAAAGATCAGTCAGCCAGAAGGGAGCCGATTTGGGTCCCAGAGCAGAGACCCCTTAACCTATCAGAGCTGCAAAGGGACCTCAGAGACCATCTGGCTCACAAATTCACTATATAGATGAACTGATTCACTGTGGAAAGATTATTTGTTCAAGATGACAGGGCCCAGCAGACAGCAAGAGTACTTTGCTGGAACCCTTGTAATGGCCTCTACCAGAAAGAAGCCCTAGTGGTGAAACTATGGGAGGATACCCACATCTCACCAGAGGGGCACTGAAGGGAACTCCCAAGCTGATGAGAATACAGATCCATTTGAGTGTGGTGGCAGTCAGGATTAGAACCCAGAACTTCTGATGCTGGCTACACTGTAGGACTGTCCATCAGTGGCATCTGTAGCTATTCTATTGTAAGGACACAGGCCTCATACCTGATCCAAGGGGACTCCTGGCAAGGTATCTCCATCCTCTTTTACTTCCTGGGCACCTGCCAGCTCCTTCCTAGTGTGGGGGGTGCCATATACACCCCTTTTTCCTGTGAGGAAGGAAGGGGGTACATATTGACCCTATATTGATAATATACAGGAGCTAGAGAAGCATCTGTGGCCAGGATTTCTTCTCCGCTCTAAGCTGCTGGGTTCCCCTCCTTACCTCTGGCCCACAGTCAACGACTCTTCCTTTCTCTCTAATTTTCTAAATTAGTTTTCTTTCAGCTGTTTCCTTACCATTACTGACTGCTTTCCTCAGTTATGTTTTTGGCCACCAAAGAGTCTCATAGGATTAAGAAACAAGATGTCTAAGTCGCTGGTCATATCCATAACCAAAGGGTATCTCGTGCCCCTCTCAGGCCGCTGAAATCTCACCACTAGAGGTAGCACATTTTCTCACCACCCCTCCAAGGTAATTGCCCAGTAGCTTCAAAAGAGGGGAGTCTGAGCCTCATAGAAGCTTAACAGTCCATCACTGCCACACAACTTGGGGCCAGCTGTCCCTTCCCGACCCATGCTCAAAGACAAAGGGGAGGGAGACCTTGGGGATCAGACCCAGATAAAATGCTCAATTCCAAATCAGCCTTATCTCTGGACATCCCCTTTGTCTCCTCCCTTCAAGGTAAGTGTGTGAGGGGGAGAATAGGATGCAGGTGTCAGAAGTGCTGAACTTAGAGTCTAGAAGACCTAGGTCTTGAATCCCATCTTGGTCTGGTACTAACCTGTAACCTGACCTCTCCAAGCTTCAGTTTCCTTATTTGTAAAATGGGCTTCTCAAGCACCTAGTTCACAGGGTTGTCATGGGGGATCAAGGGACAGCTTACCAGGCTGAAGTAGGGGACCCTTTCTCAGATGAGGTCGGGCCAGCCTAGGTCTGGCAAAGAAAACGGATGATTCCTTCCTGGAGAGCTGGGCCGCAGGAGCCCTGAAGATGTCTGCCTGGGGGAGGGGAGACCTTGGTCTTCATCTCCTGTGACCAGGCTGGGACAGAGCCAAACCCCCTCTACCTACTCTCCAATTCCCACAGTCCTGTTTTGCATCTTTGTAGGGATCATTCCTAATGTCTTTGGTCAAGGACAAGGTGCCATCCATATTGGTGGCCTCAGTTACAGGGATGACGTTAAAGGTAGCTCCTGGACTAGCTCAGTACAGCTAAGTTTGTGACCTGTATCTACCACTGTAGTGTGTGACTTGCTCCGAGTCTCATACGTAAAGTAATTTGGCTCTAGGAATTTCCAGGACCTTTCTCTGCTTTATCAGTCTCATCCTCTTTCCACCCTTCCCTGACTGTCTCACTTAACCTACCTTCTGTCTGTAAGCTCTGGGTCCAAGTCTTGGTGGGTGCCTGTAACACAGAAGGGAATGATTTGAACAGGCTGCTCAGATGCAGGAGACTGGAAAGGCTAACAGACTGGGGCCCTGAGATGAAGATCTTTCCCCTCACTGACAGTTCATGCTTTCTTCATCCTTACCCAACTCATGGCTGTACCTCCTGAACTTTAACATACCAGAAGCCACCAGGCAGGGAGGGGCTCGGCACCAGAAGCTCCAGGTAGGGCAGGGCCTTATACTCTTCCTCTGATCCAGCCACATAGTAGCCACCACTCACCAGGGCTTCTCTGCCCAACACTGGCACCCCCTCCAGTGTATAGAGTCTGTAGGGGAGAAAGTAAATGGTCCCTCCTTGTAGGGGCGTCCCTGAGAAGACAGCCAGAGAAATCCTTCCCAAAGGGGTCTAACAGTCCTGGTGTTGGGATTGAGCCAGCATTTTCCACACCACTAGGATCTGTCTAATCCAACCCCCCAGAGGTCAAGCAATTATTAAGTGCCTACTGTATGCCAGGTGCTGTGCTAAATGCTGGAGATACAAAAAAGGCAAAAGATAGTACCTGCCCTCAAAGAGCTTATAATCTAATAGGGGAGATGATGAGGAAAAAAATATGGAAAGCAAGCTGTATGTGATATAAGTAGGAAATAATTAGCAAAGCACTGGAATTAAGGGTAGTTGGAGAAGGCATTCTGTAAAAGATGGAATTTTAATTGGGCCTTAAAAGAAGCAAGGAGGTCAGACTTTGAGCAAGAGCATTGCAGCCATGGGGGACAGCCAGAGAAAAGGCCCAAAGACCAGAGATCAGTGGTGGATCCTAGGAGGCCAATGTCATTGGATTGAAGAGTATGCACCGGAGAGTCAGGTGTGAGAAGACTGAAAGGTAGGAGAAGGCTAGGTCATGTAGGGCTTTGAATGTTAAGCAGAGCATTTTATATTCAATTCTGAAGGCCACAGGGAGCTGCTGGAGTTTGCTGACTTGCTCACAAGCCAGGATCTGGACTCATCTTTAGACTCACAAGCCAGAGCCTTTTCCCTTAGGATTTAGGGCAAGAGACCCAAGTTAAAATCTTATTTCTTCATAAGTGGGGGTTAGACTAATGTGATCACTCAAAGGTCCCTTCTAGCTCTGGATCCTTTGGTGCTTGCCCCTTAAGCGCAGTGATGAGATAAGTCTGGAACCCCAACTACTGGTCTCTAGTTTGTTAGTATCTTGGGCAATTCACTTTTCTGGGCCTGTTTCTTCATTTGTACCTTTCCCTCCACTGGCCATTAGGTGGCAGGACCCAAGTCCATGAGAGTCACCAAAGAAATTGTTAGGCCCACCTGGCCTAGCACCTACCTGCTCACAGACCCACCCTTCAGCTTGGCCTTCTCAGTCAGTTGCCTCAACACTGATCCCCAGTCCTGACGTGAGGTAAGGGATAGGTGCAGGCTAAACGGGGGACTAAGCAGGTCCCCATTTCTGAACACCCTAGGACAAGAATATAACAGGTCTGTGAGGAAAAACTGCTCCTTGCCTATCCCACCCAAAAAGCTCTGTGTGGCCTGCTCCTTTGGGTCTTAGGGGCCCTCCAAATCAGCCTGAGGGGAGGGAGGCACAGAGTTTGGGGAAACTTGATGCACCAATGAAAAGGGAGTTTGCCAACTCATTAGTAGTTTCCTTTGGCCCTAATTCCCATTCTGTCCCCACAGTATCCTCAGCACTCACTGAATTGTGCAGGAGACAGGGGCTGGGATCCTCCTTCCAGGAAACCTGTAATTGGGTTTTGGGAGAGTTGGAGGAGCCTGTTAAAATGACAGCTGACAGTTACATAGTGCTTTGTGGTTGGCAAATGGCTTAACTGCATCATCTCTTTGGCCCAGCCTGGTACAGAGGGAAAAGCAGTAGATTTGGAGTCACTTTTGCCACTTCTCTGGGCCTTGCAAAAGGAGGTGTTTGGACTAGATGGCCTCTAAGGTCTCTCTCAGCTCTTAAATCCATGACTCTGACAACATTGCTCAAAGGTAACTAGTGTATCCCCATTTTACCAATGGAGATGCTGAATGTCACAGAAAGGAAGGAATGTGACCAAGGTCACACAGCCAGGATGTAGTAGCACTAAGGACTCTGCCATAGGCCTTGACTCCAAACCTAGAGCCTTTTTTGCCAGATCACATGCTTCCTCTCGTCTAAAGGAGGGTGGTGAGGAGCTGGGGACTCTAAGCTGGGCCAGTCCAACTTATGGCAAATCCCTTGCCTCTGTTAACCTATGGATGGTTCCTCCCAGTTAAAATATACATCACTATCCTCTGATTCTGATCAGCCAAACCTGAGGAGTTCCAGGCCAAAAGAATCTGTAGCTCAGTCTGCTCCCTAACTCATTCTGCTTTGTTGCTTATGGCCAGCGTAAGCCTGGCAAGCTGGGGCAGGGAAGGACAACTGATAGTACTCATTTTATAACCACCCATGAAAAAACTGAGGCCCAAGGAGGTTATGTAGCTTGTGCAGGGTCACAAAAGAAGTGGCCACCATTAGGATGTAAACTGTTGTCCCCTTTATTCGAAAGCCAGTGCTTTTCCATGTGCAGGTTGGAGCTGTGCCTGACAGGGAGGCAGGCACACATTCACAGCCTCAGGAGCCTACTGGGTCCAAAATGTTGGGGGGCCAAGTCTGGGGGGGGTGCAAACAATTTCTTCCCCAGAACCCACCAGGAACCTGATGTTTTTCCTGCCTGGTTTTTCCCGTCCAAGGTGGATATAGCTAGAAGACACAAAAAATGAGGTCACCTCCTGGGTCATGGCACCTCTTCCCAATACCACCCACTCCCTATTGTCCCTTCTAGAGTCATGTGACTGAGTCCCTTGGCACTACAGCCGTGTCACATTTACTCCTCCAGGACTGGAGGAGAATCCTGAACCTTTGAATGTTAGGTAGGGGTCTGGTGACAGTCCTGTACAGTCTTTCTCATTCCTGATGAATTTTTCACCTACTTGCAACATTTGGCTCTTGGACTGAGTTGCTACCACATCTGATTTTGGCAATGAGTATTAATTCAAGTTATGTTCTCTGATCTGAATCAAGGGAGGCCTAGGCCTCCAAAGGTGGAAAAGCCTAACAGTTCAGGGGCAGTGAGGGCAGCTTTTGGGTCATCTGTGGCCAGCCTGTCCCTCTACACATGGATCCCTATTTTGGCCAACACCAATCGCACAGCATATGATACGCAGGGGAAGAAACAGTCTTAGGCTTGAGGAGTTTTTAGTCTAACATAGAGACAGGACAGGACCCCACAGACAAAAGCAGTGCCTTGTGATCCAAGGAAGGGAATTATGGGAGACATGAAACTGAGTCAAGGAGAACTTCTTAAAGAGGCTCTGGGTGGGGTAATGGGTAATAACCTCTAGTTGCCCCAAAGGTCCCCTGGTCCCCACTCACGGCAACCTCTGGAAACGCTCAAAGCCGGCAGCAACATACTCCCCACCACTCTGAAGCTCTGACAAATCAGTGATGACATGGCCATGCTGCGGGGTGTAGAGTGTACGAATGGCCAGAGGAGCCTGGACGGCAGTCGTCACCTCATTTAGAAATGCCTCGAAAGTGGGGAACCGGTGATGGGTAACCACCAGCCGTCGCCCTGGGGAGAAGGGGTCCCCATTCCGATAAACCACCACCTTCCTGGCCACAGGAGGCCCAGGAGCGGTGGAAGCCATGGTGCTGCTGACCTACCCTGACCAGGGACGCTCAACCGTTGCTAGGCAATCAGAGCAGAGAAGGGAGGGGCTAGAAGCCCTAACTTCTAGACTAGAGGCTTAACTCTTACCTCTCCATTCTAGTCAGTCTTGAAAAGCCAAAAGTAGTAGCTTTCTAGTTGGAAGGCAGACTAGGAGATTTTGATTACTCAGTCCAGTCATTATCTGAGCAACAGTCCTCTCTATACCATCCCTAGGACCTGCTTCAAATTTCGGTTCTTTTTAAACTTTGGTCTTAGGAAATCCCTGTCCCTTCAGAGACCTCAATTTTTTTTTTCCTGTCAAAGGGGATTGGTCTAGAATCTAGACCAAGGGGTGGGGAACCTGTGGCCCCAAGGCCACGTGAGGCCCTCCAGGTCCTCTCATGACAGAAATGCCAGGCCAAACAGACAGACTACCCAAGTTCCAAAACAGAAGGAGTTTTATTCCTCCTATAACCCAGTGGCCTGATTTGCTTACTCTCCCTTCCAATTCTCACCAAGTCCCTGTCTTCTGGCCAGGGGATGGAGAAAGAGAGGTCCTGGTGTATAAAGCTTGCAATCAGCATTGAGGACAAGGCCGAAGTTGTGCTTCAATGTCACTCTCCCCGCTGGGAGAGGTTGGGGAACAGGAGTCTGCAGTAGCGAATCACAGCAAGGCCTTTGCCAGCAGTATCTGCTTCCCAGCTTAGGAAGTAGCCCAGTCTTAGCAGCCTGGTTATTCTGGTGGTCCCATTACTGGAGGCACAGCCCTCTCGAACTAATCTTCTGGGAGATCCAGTGTTTGTCTGAGAAGTAGATACTGTGGAAGATAAAACGCTGTCAGGTGAAACCAAAGGTTTCTCTGGGGCTTTATCCTTTCCTCCTCAGCTCAAAAGTTAAAAAGGAGATGTAAAACCGGGAAAGGGTATGGGAGGTTGGAAGTGAGGGGAAACTGAGAATGTCCTGGGGTACATTTGTACAGGAGGGAGACCAGGGAAAGCTGACAGGAAGCAGTGGAATACTAGACTTTACCTTCTTTCGACTGACGATGGCCTGCTGTAGCCATAGCATTTCCATGGCCAAATGTCTTCGAAGTCTCTGGAGTTGGGCAGGCTGGGATGGTAATGTGAGTTTCAGGGCCTCTGTGTATGTGGAGACATTGAAATGTGTGTCAGAAAATGCCCCCAAACTGACCAGAAATACCTGTGCCCTCTAAAAATGCCCCCTGCTCCCATTCAGCTCTAGCCTGGAAATGGGGATCTTGGGTCCATCAGGGAGAAGAGCCTTTGAATGAGATCATAGGAGAAAAGAGGAGCTACCTGGGTCCCTTGTTGGCTTCTTGTCACCAGCCTCCATCATAAGGCTGTGTTGAGGACCAGGACCAGCTTCCTGCTCAGGCTCCTTCACTGGACACAGCTCCTTCCGGTCTCCATCTCTCTGGGGCTCTTCACCCCCTAGTTTGCTGGGGCGCTCCCGACCTGGGCCAGGGCTACTGCCTCCTCCTTCCCTAGGGCTGTAGGTTCTTCTCTGTTGGGCAATCAGGACAGAGCCAGGGGTCCCTCCCAAACCCCTCACTCCCTCCTGGCCCCCTGCGAAGATGCAGCTGGGCGAAAAGAAGGGGGGTGTCGGGGCTCTGCACCCGGAGCAGAAGACCACACAGGGGAGGGGGGGAAGTGAGAGCCAGAGCTGCCGCTTCCCCCCCCCCCCCGGGGAGGCTTCAAAAGACCCAAAGAACCGGGCTCAGTACTTGGGACGTCTTAGCCACTTACCTGGGTCTCCGGGGAGAAAACGGGCCTCGGCAGCCATCGTCCCACCCAGCGTAGCTGCCCGCCCAGGTCGCCCTCCACCTGCCGCACCACCTCTTCGTACTCGGCTCTCAAACTCTGCAGCCGCCGCCGGGTCTGGCGTCCCCTCACACATGCCTGAGGACAGGTGGACACAGTCACGCGGGGCGGGAGCAGAATCCGGGCCCGCCCGCAGAGGGGTCTATTCGGGAAGGACGGCGACCCGCTCCCCACCTGCAGCAGCGTCACACGCCGAACCAGCTCCGGGAACTCCATGTCCCGCCAGATCCCCAACCGTCCCGCCAGTTCTCGGCGCTCACAAATTTCATCATCGCTAGGCCCACATCTCCACGGAGACGGAGACGCCCGAGCCGCGGGGCTGCTGGGAAATGTGCCCTCCTACCCATCTGCGGGAGAATGTGTCACAGCCGCCCCAGAGTAAGCGAGGGTGCCCGGGCCCCATCTTGGGATCAGCCGAAGCTCTCCCCTCCCTCTTCAGGGGCTCAGGCTGACCTTCGCGACCCAAAGGGGAGCGCGGATCTCCGACAGCGGACTGACTGAGACGAGCTTCCCGTGGAGTGGGAGGAGCCAAGGAAGACACAGAAACCAAGTGCGCATCCGCACATCCTTAGGTTTAATTCAGCTGCCTGGGGCTCAGCCTGGACAGGTCCAGCGGGGCCAGGGTAGGTCCCAGCCTGGGTCAGAGGTCAAGGTCGCGTAAAGTCGGAGGGCACAGTATGGTCAGAGCTTGGGGTCATGTGAGGTCAGAGGACCTGGGGGTCACAGCCTAGGTCAGAAGTCAGGGTCATGTGAGGTCAGAGGGCCTGGAGCCCCAAGCCAGGGTCATAGCCCTGGGTCTCTGGGGTCACACAGCTCCAAGGGCTGTGGCCAGATCATGGTCAAGGTCACAGTCAGGGTCATGAAGGGGCCTGGGCTCCTTTCTTATCCCTAGATCTGAGAGGCCAGCCCCTTGCCTCACCGGTCATGGGGAAGCTGAGGCTGAGAGCAGGTGGTGAAGGGTCCCCACCAGGGGCCTCCACTAGGCAGTGGGTGCCTCCTCAGGCTCTGCGTTCTCTGCCAGGTGCAGCTTCTGTCTGGAGCAGGAGGAGTTAAGGGAAGCTGGTGGCAGATCTGGGCCTGGGCTCCAGCCCCCCCAGCACCCTAAGGACTCCAGCCATGGCATGCCTAGTCCATCGCGTCTGACCAGAATGACTGCTTGGGCTAGAGGGGATAGAGTCTTTGTTCATCTGTCCCCACAGCCAGCTTTTCTGTGTGACCTCAAGAAGATCCCTCAGCTTGCTTATCTGATAAATGAGGGTTGGACTAGATGTTCCCTTTCCTCTCCATGGATGGTAGGGACGATTCCATTCATTTCCTATAAGCTAGAAGGTTTGCCAAAGGCTCTGTAGGGCAGGTTTCCCTAAGCTGCAGTTAGGTTTGGAGGCACCGGGCAATACTGGAACCAAAGTCTGTCACCTAAATCAAATTTCAGTGCTCTGTCCTTCCCCCAATTCCATGCTGCTTCTGATGTAAACTGATTATCTGAAGTTCTTGAAAATCATCCTTATGGCCAGATTGAACCTTGCCCCCCCTCCAATCTCACCCTCTAGATTTGCCTGCTTAGCAAATTGTTTTAGGGGGAAGGGAGGGCCCACATCCATGGGTAGGTAGAGTCAGAGGAGCTGAGTTAGGATCCTGTTTTTGTCATTGTGTGGCCTTGGGCACTCTAAAGTCCCTACTAGCTCTAAATCTTGTGGTCCAGTTCAGTACCTACTGGCTTAAAAATCACTCCAAGGTGGAAGAGAAGCTCCTAAAAGAGCCCCTTCCCCTTTTAAGGAAGGATACATAGAGTTGCTGAGGTCTTCCAGCTGCAAAGGGAGAGAGGAGTCAGAGGAGTGGGCCTGAGCCCTGAGTCATGGAGACACTCCCTGGTGGTCCCAGGTCAAAGCAAAGAGTTTGATGGGAAACTGGCACCCATATCTCCAGGATCCTGGGGCAGGCCCCAGACCCATGAGGGTGCCCACCAGCTCAGAGGGATCCTAGGATTCCCATTCCCAGCCTCCCCACAGTCCCAGTTCCCAGCTTACATTGCTAAGCAGCTGGTCTAGGTTCCGATCAGCTACTGTTTTCTTCTGCTCCTGGGGTAGCCCTTCGGCCTCAGCCTCGTCCTCATCCTCATCCTCCTCCCCACACACATCCAGGCTGAAATGCAGCCGAGCCAGCTTCTCTTGCATCTCCCGAACGTGTTCCAGCTGCTCAAAAGAACATTCCTTCCCTGCCCAGACAAGGAACCCAGTGCCAGTCACAGCCTGACCCTGATGAAGGAGGGTGACCATACCACCCTGGGAGTTTTCCGAAAGGCCAGCCTTGTTTAGGTTCTGCCCCAGGAGGCTCAGTCCCACATCCCTTGCTCTATCTCACAACCTGGTGGGGAAGGTTTAAAGTCCTTAAAACCCTGGCAATCAACAAGTAGTAATAATCACCTGCATGTGCTAGACACAGTTCTGGGACTCCAGATACAAAGAACTCATCCCTATCAAGGAGCTTACATTCTAATCCTAATTCAGACTGAATTGAATCCCTGATGCCCCAGACTTTGAACCAAAAAGAGCCCTCCTCCATAGCGCCCCACTTTCTCCCACCACACTACCCCATCCTCCTTACAGACCTACCAAAGGCCTGGAGCCGGCCAGAGTGAAAGTCATTGAGTAGGTTCAGTAGCCCTCCTTCCATGGCGTAGACGCCAGTCACCTCGGTCAGGAAGGAGTGCTGCAAGGGGGGGCCTGCTGGGGCGCCTCCTCCACCAGCCAGCACAGGGCGACACTTCTCCTTTGGCACCCTGGGGAGGCCAGAGGAGCTGCTGGTCAGCTGCACAGGACTTGTCCCACAACCCCTCCGGGCTGCAGACCTGCCAGTTCAAAGATGTCTGAAGGGTGGTAGGGCTACCTTCCAATCCTGAGTCCTGGGAGGCAGCACTGCCAGACTCCAGTCCCAGCTCCACCCTGCTACCTCATGTGACTCATAGAAAAGTCACTGGCCTTCTCTAGGCCTTGGTCTTCTCATCTGTACTAAGGGGACAACTGTCCCTGATGCTCCCATCAGCTGTCGCAGGAAGAGGTAAGTGGGACATCACTAGTGCCCACGCTGGAGCTGAGCCCAGAGTCCCTAGTGGATCACCTCACCTCTTAAACTTGGTCCGCTGCTTTGGGGATGGAAGGTGGGGAAGACCCAAGGAGAAGGAGGCACTTCGGCTGGTAGGGACTGGGACCCTGCGCAGAGCACTGGCAGGTGGTACAGGCTGTGACGGGCAGGGCTTGGGGCTCCTCCTCCTCTTCTTGTCCTCCATCTCGGTGTGCATTCAGGCTTGGCTCCTAAGGGATCAGGATGTGCTTGGGGAGTAAGCCTGGGGAAGAGAGAGACTGGTGAGCTACAGTCATGATCAGTTGTTCCAGTGGCATGGGCATGGGACAAAGGACTGAGACTCTTTTGCTTGACCTCAGAGGGAAGAACAAGCAGTGACTTGGAGCTCTGGAGAGGCATCGTAATGAGCCTTGATGTAATGAGTTCTATCATTGGAGATCTCAAAGTTGGGTAGATTCCCATTAATCAGAGGTGATTGGGAGGAGACTCCCATTCAAGTATAGGTTAGAATAGATGCCTTCTGAGGCCCCTCCTGGCCTGGCCCAGAAGGCTAAGACTCCACATTTGTTCCAGGGACCAGGAATCCTGGGTTTATTGCCAAGAGGAGGTTCCATAGAGCTGGCCTCCCACCCCTACCTCATCTTCTCCAGAATAGATGCTGAGTTAGAGGGGTCCTGGTCCAACCCTCGCTGTGCTGTATTCATGGTGAAACTGAGGACCAGTGAGAGAAACATTTCTGACCCAGAGAGTCAAAGGGTTCCACAACCTGGCTTTAAATGCCTTTCCAGCCTTCTTCATGCTGCTCTTCTCCATGTACTCAGTCTGGCCTACCCTTCTTTAGAGCACCCCCTCTCCCATTTCCAATGGCTTCATCTATATCACTGTCCATGCCAGGCATGGATGATGTTGGTAGAGAGAGCCCTTAGCACAGTTCCTAGTGCGCAGTAGGAACTTATAGCTTTTTCCCTTTCCTTCCCCTTCCTCATCCCACCATCTTCACCCTGCTGAAGTGGGGCCCTCTCTTAAGAAGGTCGCTTCTTCAGGGGAAAACATGGACATTCAATGAAATAGAGGACTTTCAAGCATTCTTGATGAAAAAACCAGAGCTGAACAGAAAATTTGACTTTCAGATACAAGAATCAACAGAAGCATGAAAAAGTAAACAGGAAAGAGAAATCATAAGGAACTTATTGAACTGTTCACATTCCTACATGGAAAGACGATATTTGTAAGGCTTTTGTCAGTATTAGGATAGAGGAAGGGAATATATATGTGTGTATGTATGTATGTGTGTGTGTGTATACGTGTACATAGAAGGAACAGGATGAGTTGAATATGAAGGGATGATTTCTAAAAAAATAGAATTAATAGGTGATGGAGGAATATATTGGGAGAAGGAGAAAGGGAGATATAGATTAGGGTAAATTATCTCACATAAAAGAGGCAAGAGAAAATTTACAATGGAGGGGAAGAGCAGGGAGGTGAAAGGGAATGAGTCAGAACTTATTCTCATTGAATTTGGCTTAAGGAGGGAATAACACACACTCAATTGGGTATCTTACCCTGCAGGAAAATAGGGGGGAAGGGGATAAGAGGGGGATGATAGAAGGGAGAGCAGATTGAGGGAGGGGGTAGTCAGAAGCAAACACTTCTGAAAAGGGACAGGGTCAAAGGAGAAAATAGAATCAATGGGGGATGGGATAGGATGGAGGAAAATATAGTCTTTCACAACATGACTACCATGGAAATGTTTTGCATAACTACACATGCTTAACCTCTATTGAAGTGCTTTTCTTCGCAGTGGGGGTGGATGAGGAGGCAAGAAGGGAGAGAATCTGGAACTCAAAGTTTTAAAAACAAATGTTAAAAAATTGTTGTTACATGTCACTGGGAAATAAAATATGCAGGCAATAGGGTATAGAAATGCATCTTGCCCTGCAAAAAAAGAAAGGGATAAGGGGGGAGACAAGGAGGGATAGAAGAGAGGGCAGACTAGGGGAAGGGGTAATCAGTATGCTTGCTATCTCAGGGTAGAGGGTAGGGGAGAGATGGGGAGAAAAATTGGGACTCAAAATCTTGTGGAAATGAATGTTGAAAACTAAAAATAAATTCTGGGGGAAAATACACCAAAAAAATGTCTCTCTCCTCCTCCCCAGCTGAGAGGGATCCCCTCTTCTCAGATTTCTCCTAACCCTTTGTCTGTACTCCTTTGTTCTTGTCAGACTCAGGGCTTACAATGGAGAGCAGCCCTGGCTTGGTGCCAGGAGGCCAGCATTTGATTCCTGGCCCCTTCTGCACCTTCATTTCCTCATTTGTAAAATAAGGTGTGTCAATATGTTGACCCCACAGGGTTACTGTGCAGATAGAACTCTGCAAATATTAAATCGCTACTGACACGCACATTCTTGTGAGCTCTTCAAGGACAGGGCCTGGGTCACAGCTAGTAAAGAGGTTCCCAAACTTATTTGGCCTACTGCTCCCTTTTCAAAAAAATTAAAAATTACTACTCATGTTTTGTGTCTTCTTTCTCATGGTTCCTTCCATTAGTTCTCATTTTTCTTTACATCATGACTACTGTGAAAATATATTTAATATGAATATATAAGTAGAACCTAAATCCAATTGCACGCCATCTTGGGGAGGGGGGAGGAGAACATTTAAAACTCAGAATCTTATGGAAGTGAATGTTGAAAACTAAAAATAAATTATTTTTAAAAAAATTACTCAGCACCCCCCTGGAAATCTTTCTTTAACCATTTCACTTTAAAAAAAATGTTGTGTCATTTCAAAAAATATCAAAAATATATATTTTTTAAATGATGCATCTTGAATTTAATAATTTCTTGAATTTCGATGAGGCAATATTGCATCACGTAACTGTATAGTATCATATTGTAGACAAGTTATTATGAGCCGGACTTGCCGACAATGCCCTACTGGATCCCCTGCCAGCACTTGCTAGTAAAGATCGTCACGGACTTGACCTTTGCTGGGTTATAACTTGCATTTTGTGTGT
>CM053596.1:57150985-57208070 GCA_028646575.1 Pseudocheirus occidentalis
CCCCCCCCCCGCCCAATCATCCACTTTGGGAACATCGGGCTCAGTGTCCAGCTGAGGCAGCAGCAAACAGAGCCCTGTGCCCATGGCAGGTGGGACCAGAGAGGTCAGCCAGCTTTTCTTCTGTTTCACTCTCCGATTACCTCAGCCCTTCCTAATAAGCTTCAAGGCTTATGAAGCTTCGGTGAAAGGGGCAGACTGAGGGGGCATTCCAGTCCAGGAGTTCTGGAGGGGGAACTTCTCCAAGTCCTGTTTCTGGTTGTGCCCCATCTTCCCTACACTCCCAGGAAGAGGGGGGAATCAGCCCAAGACAAGTAGGAGGAGGGGCAGCTTGTCCCTGTGTTGGGGAGAACAAATGTGCCTGGAGTCAAGTTGGGATTGAGGCTTGGAGAGGCATGAGGGAGGTGCCCTGGTTATTGTGCCAAGACTGTCAGGTCATCTACAGAGAATAAAGTCTTGGTGCTGTGCCCAGCACTCTGGCCTTCTACGAAGGATCTCCTTTCTTGGTTGGGGACCTGCTGGACTCCCACTCCTGGGAATGTGTGTGTGTGTGTCTGTGTGTATTCATCCAGAATATCTGTCTTCAACGTCTTTTCCTCCCCATTCAAGGACTCTTCTCTACTGTTTTCTACCCGAAGGAGGGGTTAAGGGAGGGGGCAAGGCTGCCCAGGTCAAGTTAAAGGGGCCCCTCCCCACCCAGTCCTGGCCCTGGGCCCTCCCTCCCCTCTGATTCAGGGAGAGGAACTGCTTGCTATCAGCTGTCTACAGAAGGGTCTCTGTGTGACTGGCTGTGTATGTTGCCAGTGGCTGGCATGGCGCTGGGGGGCTCTGGGGAAAGAGTGGATAGGATGTTGGCACCGCAGGCAGGAGGGACCTCCAGAGAGACCCAGCCACTAGCAGTGCGATCCTGCATTCTGGACAAATCATTCTCTGAACCTCAAAAATGGAGATGGCTGTACGCTGGGCGGTCGTGGACGATGTGGTTTTTTAACTGCCAAAGTGCTCTAGAACAGCCATCTGTTAGCCATTAGTCGACAAGCATTTATTAGACACCTCTAGCGGTGGCACTCTATGGCTGGCACGGTTCCGAGGGATCTGGAGCCTAACAGGACAATGGTCCCAGCCTCTCAAGCAGCTTTCCCTGCCTCTGGCCCTGTGCTTCTCCATTTCTGAAGAGAAGGCTTCGAGTCTGTGGGCAGGTGGCTGGCCGTGTCTGCTAGCATGTGCCTCGGCGGGGCAGCCTGCAGCCTGCAGCTTGAGCACTACCGCCCCGGCCCCCGCGGCCCAGGGACATCCTGCCCCACATAGACTGGGGTTGGGTTAACGCGCTTTCTCTATCTCGGAGCGAGCGGAGCGCTCAGCTCAGCATTCCAAAATGGAGCGCTCTGCTCTGCTCTGCCCAGCGGCCAGCTCTAGGAAAGGGCAAGTTCACAGCCCGTTAGCTCCATCCCCCACAATCCAAGGAAGACTGACCTGGACAGATCCAGCAGAAGCTGCCCGCCTGCGCTGCTGCAGTGGTTCGGCCGGCCTAGGCTCCTCCGCCTCCCACCCCCCAGATGTGAGTGTGTATGTGTGTGTCAAGAGCTGGGAGTGATTTGCATTTAAAGGGGACGCCTCTTATCGATGCTCCCAGGCTGGATCTGCTTAGAGCAGGCCTACGCTGTCCAACATGGAGATGCGCCTCCCTTAAGAGGTCTGACTCGAGCTCTCCTTTAAGAATGGATGAAAGATGGCTGGGGCAGAGTACCAGAGAGGAGGGGCAGAGAACTGAACCTGAATCTGAACCTGGACTGGTGGTCACACCAACTGTCCTTTCTCGCAGCTGAGTTCCCCAGAAACCACAGGGGCCAGTCAGTTCCACTGTGGAGAACAATAACCCCATTAGGAACAATTACCCAGTTAGGGGTGTTAGACGCAACATGGTAGCCCACAGATAATGCAACAACTTTGAATCCTACACTAATAGGAGTAGCTAGCATTTTTATAGTATTTTTATTTTTTTGCTTTTTGGAGGGGGGAGGGCAGGGCAATTGGAGTTAAGTGACTTGCCCAAGGTCATATGGCTAGTAAGTGTTAAGCGTCTGAGGCTGTATTTCAGCTCGGGTTCTCCTGATTCCAGGGCTGGTGCTCTATTCACTGCACCACCTAGCCCCCCCCACCCCATTTGATCCTCATAACAACCCTGGGAGGTGGGTGCTATTATCATCCCCTTTTTTTAGAAAGGGGAAGCCAGGTAGATCAAGGTTAAGTGACTTGCCCAGGGTCATTCAGCTAGTGAGTGTCCGAGGTTGCATTTTAATTTAGGTCTTTTGGATTCCAAGTCCAGTGCTCTACTGGGCTGTCTAACAGCCCCTAAAGGGTTTTATGGTTCCGCATAACAGTATTGAAAGGTAGCTGGTGAAAGGCCAGCAGGTATTCTCCGAATGGTCTCATGCACCATCATGCTTCCAGTTTAGTCAGATCATAGGAGGATTTATTAAGCACCAAGACAAGAGTCCTTCCCTTTGAGGAGCCTACCTTTAGGGGAGAAAATGAATAAGTAAATACAATTTATATGCAAAGTGCATTTAGGAGAGAGCACTGACCGCCTGCTTGGGAGCAGGAAAAGCCTCCTCTGAACCATCAAAACCTGCCAAATCCCCTGCCAAGGATTCTGAAAGCCTAAGGTGAGAACAGGGAGAGAGTATTTTGAGCATGGGGCTCATCCAACCTGTACATAGGCACCAGGGTGGGAGGCCGAACATAGGGACAAAGTTTGAGAGAAGTAATGGGAAATGTCTGGAAAGGTAGACTGGAATTTATTGAGGGATCGGGCCGGTGCTTTGAAGGCCCTCAGTTTGGTAACTGTGTAAACGTGGGATTGGAGAGGGGACAAAGGAAAGCTGGGAGATTAATTAGGAAGTAATTTTGATAAATTCAGGAAGGTAGGGATGGTCTGAACCAAGTGGAGAGATGAGCAAGGATGTAAGCCATGCTGTGGAGAGAGAATCAGCAGCTGTCCCTGTATGGAATACTGCATTGGATAGGGAGAGACAGAGAGACAGAGACAGAGACAGGGGGAGAGGGACAGAAACAGGGAGAGAGGGACAGAGAAGGAGAGACAGGGAGGGAGAGACAGACAGAAGAAAGGAGAAGAGAGGACTAGGGAGAGGGAGGCACAGAGACAGGAGGAGGGGGTAGTGTTGATGACTCTTGTGTTTGTGAATCTGGGTGATTGGAAGAAGAGCACTGCCCTCAACAGAAAGTTGGAAGGGGGAGATAGGAGAGGGTAAGAGAATGAGCTCCATTTGGACATGTTGAAATAACCAGGTGTTTTTTTTACTGACATTTTTACAGACATTTTACTGACAGCTGCGAATGTGGTGATGTTTTGGGGTGCTGGGACCCTGAAATAACAACACACAAAGTCCTGCCTGGAATGAATTCAATCCAAGCCTTATTTCAGACAAAGAAAAATAAGGTTTATTAAAGATTCATCATAATGGTCAGACTCTTAAAGAATCTGAACATTTGTATCCCTAATGCAAGGGGGCCAGATTGAATCTGGCACTTTAATGGGTCTTATGTACAACAAGAGGCATCTAGGAGTGGCCAAATAGTCTGGGGTGATTGGAGGGGTCTTGATGGGAGTGGACAGTGGGCTGCGATGACTGGAAGTCAAACACCTGGACCAAGAGAATGGGGTCTAGATAGGATCTAGGGTGAAAAGTAGCCACCCAGAGGTAACAGACAATGAAGGGCTGGGTTAGGTTAGGGGTAACAGAGAATTGAGAGATTCGGCTTTTTGAAAGGCCAGTTGAGAACTATAGCTTCAGGCAAACACCAGAGACTTGATCAAGTAAGAAAATTCAAGGAGAGTTTAAGGGTGTTTCCAGAGCCTGTACCCCATCAGATGTGGGCTGGAGTAGCAACAGGAAAGAAAGCTGAATCAAAGACATTTGTTGAGGATGTGAGCATCCCCAAAACTGTGCAACAGAGATCCTTACCCAAATAATGCTCAGGTTTCTCAAGGTAGGAAGCAGAAAAGAATGGTTTATTACGATATGAAGAAAGGGCCACCCTCCTGACAAATGGTCCCAGAGGAGAAGCAATTCACAAAAGGAAAGGGCAAAGTTATAAAGCCCTAACACAGAATTCTCCTCCACCTCCCTGCTGACCCTTTTCTTCCATTGGCTGGAAGTCAGGTGCACAATCTAAGCTTGGCAATCTACCTCAAGTAATGGAACAAGGAAACAGTGACCACCCAATGTCCATTTGAGAAAGCGCTTCTGTCCTTAGTTGGCTCATTTTGTGTCGAGATGTCACTGAGGAGAGGGGGGACTCCCCATCGCTCTGAGTTCTGAGGCCTTGTAAACCATGGGATTTCCAGGGAAGGGGAACTTGGGCCTGTTTCCCATTAAAAGTTTTACTAGATTCTAAAGTATAGTCTGAGAAGTTTTCACTTCTCTCACTCAAGGAGGAGGTTCTTTACCCACTCCCAAACATTTCTGAATTACTATACACTAACTCAAACCCGTCTGACTTTTCTACCAAGTCCTAGAGAGTTTGCCTGAGTTACTGAGAGGTTATATATGATTTGCCTGGGTATTCAGCCAGGGTCAGTCAAGATTTGAATTTAATACGTGACTAGCCAGTAGGACTTTTGTGAAGGGAAGAGGGGTTGTTGTCTGCTTGTGAAACATCAATGAGGAAATGCAGAGTCACAGGGGAGAGGCTTGTCCCTCGTCTCCAGCCCTTCCTACCAATTCAGGACCTAGCTAGTTAACGCCTATTCTCATTTTCCAAGGAATCTGGGAACAAGAAGCCTGATGGCTGTACTGAAAATTTTAAGGTCCTGGTGGGATCTGTTTTGTATCTAGTTCTCTGTGAGCCTGGATTCCATTCATCCATAACAACGAACCTTTATGCCCTCTCCCACAGTTCAACACATTGATTAACCAATAAACATGTATTAAAGCACCTACTATGAGCCAGCCATATGTGCTCATCATGCCTCTGCTGAATGCCCAACCCTGTTCTTGGAAATGTGAAGAAGAGTGTTTTCAGCTTTGGGGATGGGGCGCTGCCCCCAGGTCAGTGAAGGCTTCATTGAGGGAACAGCACCTAACGTTGACAGACTGAGACTGAGGGAAGGGGAAGAGTCTATTCTAGCTAGTCACAGGAACTTTGGCAAAAAGGCAGGATGTGAGAAATCATCATCTTACCAATAATTCCACCTGGCTAGGAGTAAGTTTAGAAAAAAATATTTTTATTTCATGTCATTATCTGACCTAGCCTCTGGTCCCTGGTGAAAGAGGGCCAGGGTTAAGCTAGTTACAAAAGCCCAAATTTCCCGCCTTGGCCCCCATTGCTCAGCATTCCTGTGTTCACTAACCCCCCAAACCCCTCCCTCATTATATCTTTTAATTTCCACATTTCAGTTCCCCACTCCCTTCTGATCTTCATTTTTTTGTATACTTAAATAAAGGAAAGGCCAGAAATGCTTCTAGTCTCCTTTCCCTTTGTCTGCATCAGATAGCATGAGAAAAGATTTTCACCAGTTGATGGGAGAATTGATGAAAGTGCAAGTCTGAAGATTGGAACCCAAGATATCAGTGATAAAAGTCCCATTACCTGAGACTGGGGCTGGGTCTATGCCTGCCCTGGCAGTTCTTCTGATATACAGAAAAAGGCCTCAGAACAAAGAAAAGATTCACTGATTTTCAGGAGGCCAACACCCCCACTGTCCCCTACAAGCAGTCTGGTCTCTGACGCTATAGCCATCAGTATGAATTGCAATGTCTGTGGAAACGAAATTCAGTCATATCTTACGCAGGACAAGGGTGAATAGCTGTTTACCGTGAAGGAGATGCTTATTTAGACTAAGTTTGGTTAAAAGGTGGATCAGCATGGAATAACAGACCTCAGATGCTAAGCTGGAAGCTGGATTTTCACTTATTTTTTGCTTGATAGGTAGTGGTAGAGGAGCAAGGTGATTAGAGCTGGGCATTGGGAACAGAATTCAGGAGGTATTTGGAGGCAGTGTGGGCTAGTGGTGTGAAGCTTAGGTTGGAACATTGGCTTGGCTACATAACTAGGTGACCTCTGGCAAGTAACAGATCTTCATCCTCTATAAAATGAGGGTGTAGGACTGGGGATGGATACAAACACTCCAGTTCCTTCAGTGGGAACTTTCTGCCCTTAGGAAAAGAGCCCTGGGGGTAGATCTTACCTCTCCTTTCCCATTAGGGCCTGAAATGGGATCTCCCAATGCACCAACTTGACCCTCTGTTGGGAGGCCTGATCTGTCCCTCCTGCCCACTGCCTCAACCCTACCCCAGAGTGAAGAACACAGAATATGCCTGAGAGCAGCAAGCTGGGCTCCAGGCCACAAGGCTGAGCAGGCCCTCTGACTTCCACTTCTCACCCCCCATACCCTGGGGAGGCAGATCCTGCCAGCCCTCTTCACCCAGTCCTAGAGCATCCTGTCTCAGGACCTGCTGCACTATTTAGAAGGCCAGGAATGTGTAAGACCATGCCCCAACAACAGTGAGAAACTGAGGGCTGTGCAGACACCCATTAGTCAGAGACCACAAGGTCTCAGTCATTTCAGGGGTATAAATAAGGAAGACCTAAAGGAATACAGAAAATCATGGGCCTTTGTACTGGCATTTCATAATGGCCAAGTTGCTTCATTTCTGGGCTTTGATGTCCTGTGTAAAATAAATCTTGCATGATTTCCCTCTCCAGGTCACATCCTGCACACTCTCTCCAACTGGACTCTGTCCCAGAAACACATCCTGTTCTTGCCCTTGGGCCTTTACTTACCTTTGCTCCCTAGGCCAAGAGTGTCCTTCCTGTCCTTTGCCTGTTGAATACTGGAAAAATCCAACTCAAAAGGGGTCTGTTCCTGGGACCCTTCCCTGAACACCTGACCAGTTATAACCTTGGGCCTCTTGGCGCTAGCACTTCCTCTGCCATGTCACCGGTTTTGTCGTCTCTTTTAATTTTAAACCACGTGCTACATTATCCAGTCCACTGAAGTAGGGCCACAGATAACTTTGTATACGTCAATACTTGTAGGGGAGGCTGAGGGAGAAAAGATGTGGCTAGACATCACCTAGGTGGCCCCTGAATCAATCAAAATCCACATCACAGGACACGGAATCGAGTTAAGGCAACAGACTATTTAATGTGGTTAAAAATACATCAAAATCACCCCCACCCCGGTCTGTTGTGAAAAGGAAAAAGACAGCTGTTAGCATACAGCTTCCAGCCTCCATGGGATCGGGCTGCCTGGAGGGTCCCACAGGCAGGAAGCCATCCCTTTTACTCTTCCCCCAAACCCTGTCTACCCTGCTGTGCCATTGGCAAGCTCGAGGGTGTTAGCCCTTCACTGAAAATGCCCAAAACTGACCCATGGAGAATCGACTCCAGAATGCTGTGGCACATATGATCACATGCTCTGTGCCTATGGCCTGATGGGGCTGGACGTGTTCTCAGGACAAGGACCCCAGGCTAAAGCAAAGAGAGTGCATGGGACTGAATCCCTGAAACAAAAGCCATCAGCTTCAGAGCTTTCCCGGACCAAAGCTGAAGAGGACAAGTACAGTACTCCTTTTGATCACCTCACCCACTGGGACCTGCCCAGACTCCTGGTATAACCCAGATTGCCCCTGCATTGCCCAGGGCTAAACATCCACTTCAAAAAGCTAAAAGGAGGGCGCTGCAGCCTGGACCAGCCCCCTCTCTAGGGCAGCCAGCAGCGGGTGTGGTGAATTGAAATTTGGTCACTAGTGGGAGAAAGGCTAAGAATTAAAAAGGGGCCAAGGAGGGAAAAGAAGCCCTAATGTGGCAGCTGCTGTTTGCCAAGGGGAGCAGAAACAGCACTAACAATCCTTGAAACGGTTTACTGGGTACTGGATGGAGAAGTCAGACTGTGGCCAGAGAGGCGTCTGGGCTCACCATTAGCTCATCTCCCAGTTAAGGGCTCCAACATTGAGGGCCTGTGGCTGCTCCTGTAAGTCCCAGGCCTACAGCAGCTTAGAGGTAGCTGAAGTGAGTTGGGCTATGAGTGCCATCCATGCCCTTTTTACAGAGAGAAGTCCAAACCAAGACTACCCAGAAGCTCTCTGGTCTTGGGGTGGCAGCTCTGGACTAGCACTCACTGAGAAGTGAAGGGCAGAACAAGAAGGGGCACCTCGGAAGACTGAAAAATACAGGAACAGAAGCAAGGCAAACCCTTCCACTCTAACCCAGTGGGAAAACGCAAATGAAACCAAGTGCTGGTTAGGGTCTAGGGCAAACACACACCCATCACAGCCTGTGCCACTGCCAGCTGCTGAGACCCTGACAACTGCTCCTCTCGCTCACCTCCAGGGGCAGTCTACAAAGAGATCAGCACGTACAAAGAATCAGCTGATGCTACTCTTGGCCCCGTCTAGGGCTTGGGGGGGGGGGGGAGGGTGGTGAGGCTCTCCCAGACTGAGGAGGTTCAAGCCAGAGCCACCCAAAAGACACAATTCAGAGCACAAGTGTGACACTGGAGAACAAGTAAGAACATGATTTAGGGTTAGCCAGTGATAGAACTTAACTGACTCAGTGATGAGGAAAAATGCCAGGGAGAGGATGGATGAAGACCAGCATGGAGTGGTCCTCCAAGGCAGCTCCCTTTGTCTACTCTACCCTGGTTTTGTAGCTCCCCTTGGTCCCACTGAGGCCAAAAGCTAGGCTGGAGTAGAGGTCCTGGAGTCACCCTGCCGGGCAGCTGGGGCTTGGCTGGGTGATGGGCAATCGCTTCATATACTGGTAGTGCCTCAAGGGTGCAGCCCAAAGACAAGAGACCCAACTCCCTGCCACCAGACTCATCAGAGGAGAGACGGCTCTCCAGCTATAGATTTCTGGCCCCTTCCAGGAATGGGCATTTGGGAAATAATCTTGTGCCCTCTGGCCTTGGTCAGTGTAGAGGCTGATGCATAGCCAGAGTCCTGAGCCTACAGACTCTGAAAGTCCAGGAGGCCATCCTTAGACCTCTGCTCAGCCAAAGAATGCTTTAGTGTTCATGGGGAGACGCTTCAACAGAAGAAGCCTAGGGAGTGGCTGTGGGTTGTTCCAAGTCTAAGAAAATGGGTGGGGTGGGGTCCCAGGGCTGTTTCTATGGGAACAAGAGGCAGTCCTCTGGGTCCTACAGCCCCAGTATAGATGCAAGCACGTGTCCTGGGCAACACTAAAGGGAAGCATCAACCTCATGAGGAACATGCGTCCGCTGCGCCAACTCAGCCCCAAGCCCAAAACTGGAGCAGGGGAGGGAGGGGCTGTAGCTACAAGGATAAAGGAGACAATCCACTGCTAACAGCCCTCCTACCTTATCAATCCCTCACCAATAACACGCATGTGCAAAACCCCCCAACACAACCCAAACCACATTCTCAAACAACCCTTTGGATGATCTCTTTTCAACCCACTTGTGCTGGAGGGAGAGGCAACTGTGAATTGTAAGGCTACTGGGACGCATCGCCTAGTTTGGGCACAACTGGAAAGCTGAGAGGCCCCCACTGGGCGGGTCTTTAAATAAATGGGCTCCTCACTCTCCTTTTTCCCCAGTGGAAAACACTAAAGTGGCGTCTCAAGACCCCTGCTGGGCTCCCCGAGCACAGGCCCAGAGCCACTCTCAATGCCGGAAGAGCTGAGTCACAATCAGCCCAATTCTCTCCACCAGAAGGGAAGAGTGTGTGTGCGCCTGTGTGCATGTGCCCTGGGACACCCCCAGGGACTGGGAGGGAGGAGCAAAAACCCAATAACCTGCCCTGTGAGCCGCCTGCTGAGGGCTTGAGCCCCTTGGAGCACTATGAGTCACACACGACTCTGTGCACCAAGGCACAGGAAAGCAAGTGCTTGTTTTATACATGTATGTATATAAAAGTATGGGGCATGGCACACACTTTTATATGCCATATATATATATATATATATATATATATATATATATATGTATATATATATATAAAAGTCATCTTCAAGAACCTAAATCAGAAAGTGTCAAATGCCTGATGAGCCCCAGCTCTTCCCCACAGCAGCCCCTAAGCTGAGAGGGCACACAGCAGCTGGGCCTGTAACATTCACTAGCCCCACTCCTGGCATGCCTTGTCTTCCTTCCACCAGGGTCCTTCTAGTCTGCAGAAGGGGTGGCTTCATCAGTTTCCATCTGGCCTGAAACACCTGGACTCAGTTCTAGGCCCTGGGGGGCAGCCTCTATGTGATGAGACTGCGGACCCTCAGGGCTCAAGCCCTCAACCAGCGGCTCGGCACCATCATCCCTCCGTGGGCCTTTGGGGGACTCTGGGGTGTCTGCTTCACCCGGTGGGGGATGGGCACTCAGGTCTTGCACCTTCTTGTTCAGGTCATTGCGTTCACTCTGCAAGGCCCGACAAAGCTTCTCAAGCCGCTGGATTTTCACCTGCAGCCCTTCTAGCTCCTTGTCTCGAAGAGTTTTCTGGAAGAAAAGGTACCTTTTTAGAACTAAGCAACAGAAGGACCCAGTCCAGTGTCCCCCTTCTCTGAAGGCAGCTTGAATTTCAAGATGTTTAGGTCAAAGACTACGCCTGCCCCCTGCATGTGCAAATCCAGGCATGCTCCTCCTTAACCTTGAGAAAGATGCTTGGAGTGGCCCCCTCAAGCAGCAGAGTGACTCTGAGGTGAAAGCCTGTGCCCGCCCCACCTCCTCCCAGGACACACACTCCACACCACATCTGCTGGGAATCCCTAACATCTCTCACTCTTCCTTTTTCTTCCCCACACTCTGTTCCCTGGTATTCACTGCCCTGAGAATCATTTTCCCTGTTCAAGGACAGCTTCTCTCTCTCCCCAGCCTAGGGAAGGAGCAGACAAAGCAACAGGAGCCAGGGCCCAGCAAAAAGGGGGAGCAGAGCCTCTGCAGGAGGTGACTGCCCCTCCCTCCGCACACCTCCTCCGCCATCTCCAGCAGTGCCTTGTTGCTGCTCTCCCACCGCGAGCGGTACATGGTGGTCTCTTTCTCCAGCTTCTTGATCTTTTTGGTCATCTGTCAAGTGAGGAATAAAAGGGAACCATCACTACATCCATGGGAGCTGGAGGGATGGTAGGGCAACGCGAGGCTCAGGTCAATGGCCCCAGCGAGGCTGGTCAAGCCCCAACACAACTACCAGCAGTGACAATCATGTTTAGAGATCTGGAATCTCTCCCCACAGCTGTCTGTCTACATAATCTCTTTACCTCATTGGGAAGAATTGATATAGCCACCCTGAGTCCAACTTTAAAAAAAAAAAAAGGGAAAAAAAGGTAGGTGGGAGTGGGAAAACTACTGTCCCCAAAGTGGAGTCATGGAGCTGGCCACTGGCCCTGGGAAAAAACCCATCACACGTTTCCCATGAAAAAGCTTCCCATGAAAGCCTGTGTGTCGAGAATGGCTACTTCCATGTTACAGATGAGCAGACACAAGGGGAAATCGAGGCCTGCCCGAGGTGACCTGTTAAATGAGCAGGGGCTGTACTGGAGGGCCCTGAGATGACCTTTTCCAGTAGAGGCTGAAGATGTTACCTTTTCCATTTCTTGCTTAAACGTGGTGAACACCTCGCTGCTCTTGGACAGAGTGTTCTGGAACTCCTCAAACTTCTCCGTGTACAGTGCAAGCTGTGAAGACCAAAGCCTGGGCGTCAGGCCCCACCGCCCACCTGCATGCCCACTGCCAAGGGCACCAGCTCCCTCGGCCCTTACCTGCTGCTTTAGGTGGGCCTCTTGCTGTTTCATCAGCTCACACACCCTCTGGGACTCAACTGCTTCCTTCAGGAGCTGTTCCAAAGACAAGGAGGAAAGTCCCCCCCATCCCAGTCAGTGCAGAGGCAGCAACAGAATGGAGCTCTGAGGCCATTGGGCAACAATGGTTCTCATGATGGGGTGCAGTGTGCATCTCAGCCAAGGCCTTGCAGAGACAACACCAACCTTTTTGCCCCACTGTCTGTTGCCCTATACTTATTTGTGAACCTATTGCCCTCAAGTTTTACTGATGAAGAAACTATGACCCAGAGAAGAGTTACGAGTCAAAGCCTGAACTCCAAGGCCAGCATCCTGTGACTGCCAGGCCTCACCAAAGTTCTCCATGTAGCATCCCTGACCCCTCCCTCCCCCCGCCTGAGTCCCAGAGGGCAGAGACTTTAACACGCACATATTTTTGGCTACAGATGAGACCAAAGGCTAATGAAATAAAATCTCCAGCCCAGCCTCCCTGGCTGAGGCAGTTTTCAGGAGGGCTCCTCTGAGGTGAGGAGACCTATTCTTCAGAGTGACACTTACAAAGTCTTTCTCTCGCTGGTGCCTGTCCTCAGCCTCCTTCAGCATCTCCTGGGCTTGCAGGAGCTTGGCATCCACCAACTGCTGCTGCAGGTCCTTGTGCTTGAAGACCTTATCAATGTGCTGCCAAGAGAAGCCCAAGTCATGACAAGAGCGGGCCTGGTCAGTGCCCTGGGCAGTGCTATACAGGACCTAGGCCCTGCCCAGTCTTGGAGCAAAGGGGGGGGTTTCTGGCTGGCCTGGGAAGCTGTTAATCACTCTAGGTCACCTGAGTCTGACCTGATGCTCCCATTTCCCTTCCATTCAGTATTCTCCCCATGACAGCAGGTGACATATCTTCAAAGTCCTTTCCCGGGTTAATGACAGCTCCATGAGTTTTACCACAATAAGAAGCATCTTGGGATAGTGAGGAACACTAGACTCAAAGCCAAGACACCTCTGGGTTCACACCCTGCTTCTGTTACTCATTGCTAGTGTGATGCAAGGCAAATCACCTGACCTCTCTGAGCAGAGGAGTGAAGTCCATGGGGCCTGTACGTAAAGCCCTCAACTGCACACAACATGCCGCTGTTAATCTAATTGTTAGGAAGCTGTAGGCAAAGAGGCTGCCACACCCAGAAACACCAAACTGCGACCCCCAAGCACGTCCCAGTCACTCAGGCTGGAAAGGGCTCTAGAGGCCCCTAAGCCCCTGGGACAGGAAGCTGTGTGCCTCCCCTCTGGGAGGGCAGCCTGGGCCCTCTGCTCCTGCCCTACCCTGGAACCACAGGTGCTCCAGCGTCTCCAGGGGTTACCCCCACCATCATTCTCCCTGGGGGTCTGGTAGCCAGGCTCAGGGCCCCTGCACCAGGCAGTGCCCACCCCCTAACCCCCCTCCACACCTCTTCCCGGAGCTCGTACTGCTCGATGAGCTTCTTCAGCCGCTCAGCCAGCTCCATGTTCTCCTGGCGCAGCTTCGAGTTGCGTTCGTTGTGCTGCTCCATCTGCAGCTGGATGTCATTCAGGGTCACCTGGAAGTGGGACGTTACCTCCTTCCTCTTCTCTTCTTCCTCTCGGGCTCGCTGGACGCCTTCTTCCTACACAACAGGAGGGGGGGATGCAGGTGAGGAGGCCACCAGACGTGGGCTAGAAGGCCATGGCATGAGGGACCCCTTTCATGCTCGCTGTGTCCTGATGACCCCCCCAAGGGCTCCCCGGAAGCCCTCTCCTCACAGATGGTGAAGCAGGAATGTCAGAAGACCTGCCAATGATTTCTGAACAATGGCTGCAATTCAAAGGCTGAGAGGTGACCCCAGATTATGAGCTGGAAAAACTCCAGATCTTCTACACCAGGGGAGGGGAACCTGCAGCCTGAGGGCACGTGGCCATCTAGGTCCTTGGGCACAGCCTTTTGATTGAGTCCAAGTTTGAGAGAACAAATCCTTTTATGAAGGGGATGAGTTGTGTGAAATTTGGATGCAGTCAAAGGGCTGCACTTGTGGACCCAGAGGAGCATGTATGGTTCTGAGGCTGCAGGTTCCTCACCCCTGACCTAAACCAACCTATCCTTGGAAAGGAATCACCTACATACCAGTGGTAAGCTTTTCAAAAGGCAGCCCCCTCCCAGCTCTAACAAGCCCAAATCAGCCCTTTCAGCACCCCACGGGGACAGCCACTTCACAGACACCAGGCTCACCTTGAGGGTCCGGTTGTGCCTCTGAAGCTCCCGACACAGGCTCTCCAGCTTGCTGCGGGCCAGGACGGCGCGGCTGTGCTCGCTCCTCAGGTGGTCCTTTTCCTGCACCAGCTGACCTTGCTTCTTCTGCAGGACTCTCATCTGTTTCTGGGAATTTCGATGTTCCTCCAGCTGTAAGAAACAAGGGAGCGTGGAGCACGGAGGCAGCAAGTGGTGAAAAGCAGAGTTCGATGCCTTCAGCAGGCAGAGACTCAGAGACAAGGGTGATCCTTTAGAGAAGCAGCCCCCTGCCCTTGGTCCTGCAGAGACCGCCAGGGACCAAAGTGGCCTGGGAACCATCTTTGAACCAATCTCTCCTCCTACTCAATCTAACCTCTCCATTTCCTGCTTTCTCCCCTTCGTTCCAACACTTAAAATTTGGGAAATATTGGGCAAGTCACTGAACCTCCTGGAACATCAATCTCTCATTTGAAAAAAGGGGTTATTACTTACGAAGTACTTGTCAGAGCACTGAGCAACAGAATTAATGTCCCACTGAGCCCAATGACGACCTTGCCTCAGTGCTTAGAATTCAGTGCTTACAACAGGGCCATCATATGCCTCCTTAGCCCTAGAAGCTGGGCAGGGCACATCCGATAAATGAGGAGGCCCTGCCCAAGGCAGCATCTATTCCAGCCAGGTCTCCCACTGAGAGGCCACCCCCTCTAGAGATGAAGGAGCCAAGGCTGGAGAAGCAGGAAATGCCCAAAGTCACCTTCACTAGCCCTCATTTCCTCCACAGCAAAGTAGTCAGAGAGGCTGAAGACAGACACTTCACGTGTTCAAAGTTCCAGGTCATGTTGGGAGAAAGAACAGTGTCACGGCCCTGGGAGCCAGGCCCTTCTTGGCTGTGTGACCTTGACTGTGACACACCGAACCACCTCTGAGTCTGCCTCCTCAGCTCCTGATGAGCACCTCCCTATCTCCCAGGGCAGCTGCCAAAAAATGGATATGTCTGGATATCCAGCAAGCCAGCCCTCAGTTATTTCTGATGGGAGTCCATCCATGCTAGAGATTCATCACAGCCCCCAAAGTCAGGGGACAACCCCTAAATGGAGATACTTATCCCACAGCCAATTTTCCTAAGAACATTACAAATGCTCTCTCCCTTCTCTCAAAGACTCTAGGGTATTTGAGAGCTAGGAGACTTTCCCCTAACTCTGCCTCCATATTCTTTATCAAGTAACCAAAGAGGGACTAGAAGAGACCTTTTTGCCCTGTCACCTGGTTTAGTCTCCAGGCTGGGATGTGTTGTCACCAGCATTTCCCCCTTAGGGTCAGGCCCATGCCAACCTTGAAGCCACCCAGATTCCACAAACAGAAGGGCCCAGAACTGACCAGTTCAGCATATTTCTTGCACAGTGCAGCCAGCTTCTCCTCTGGGGTGCTAAGGGTGTTCAGTGTCTGCATCAGCAAAGTGATCTCCTTCCCTGGAAGACACAGAGTGACTCTTCCTCACATATGTCTCCAAGCAACAGGAGACACAAAGGTTAGCTCTCAGCCCCAGATGCCCACTCCTCTGACTGTCCAACTGTCAGTTCAGACCCGAGGTTTGCCACACAGATTAAAGAGGAGAAGACATTGGGGGCAGTTCGGGCCTTCCTCTTTCAGAGAGCAGTCTTGAGTAATCTTCCCTCAGAGACCTGGCACATTCCTAGCAATTCAGTGGGTTGTTTTCCTAGGATCTGTAGATCTTTCCTCTTTAAAGAAAAAACAAGTAGCATCATTCAAAGAAAAATTCCCAGTAGCTGAAGCCTGTACCCTAAGATCTGCATACATGAAACTATTGCCACTTAGAACCTCTAGATCAGACAGGTCACAAGTGACATTTACTTCAAATTCTCTCTCTTTTTTTGGAGACAACTGGGATTTAAGTGACTTGCCAGGGTCTCCAAATTCTCTCATCTCTTAAAACCAAATTCAACGAAGGAAGTATTTCTTATGTTTAGCACCTGTAATACAGACACAGGAAAGGACAAAGTGTCTGCTGCCAGAGCTTGCACTATTAAGGTGGAGTGGAGAAAGAGATCTAACAGCTTCACAGACAAAGAAGACACCAGGGATAACGTGATAAAACCTCTGCTCAAATGTATCAGGGCTTCCACCTTTCTTACCCAGGCCTTTGGCCTTTTTCTTTTCCTGGGCCCGCTTCTGGTCTCGGTCCCCACTCTCATCATGTGCCCGGATCTCCTCGACACCCGGTTCTCCCTTGGTGATTTCCTTCACTCCATTGACTTCTGGGGTCCCTGGTTCTGGTTCTCCATTCCGTGCAGAGTAATTCCTATTCTTCTCAACCTCATCTGGCTCTGTGTGTTCATTCTGGCCCCCGTCATCACCTGGTCCCTCCTGACTACTATCAACACAGTAGGTATTCAGTATGTCTTCCAGCTGCCGACTCAGCTCCTCTGAGACATCACAAACAGGCCCTGACTGGGAATTCCTGGTTTGCCCCCCTGCAACAAAAAGACAGGGCAGAAAGTGAAACTAACAGCTCCATTTAAGGTTTGCCAAACAATTTCCTTATTATAAACAGCCTGGTGAAGTATGTGTCAGGATTATTATTTTCCCAGTTTTGTACAGGAAACCACGGAAGCTGAGAGTTTTGCGTTAGCCATCATCACACAACTACGAACCAGCGGCTGCCGAAGGCCCTGATTCGAAGCACAACCTTCTCTCTACAACACGAAACTGTGTTTGTTAAACGTGCGATGTGCCCAAGGATTTCTAAAAATCTGGCCGCTTGCTCACACAGTCTCTCAAACAGGCACAAAAGTAACAGGCAAACTTCCTAAGGAAGTTCCTCAGGCTGTTGAATCCCGCTCTACTTGGCAGCCCAACAATGCCACTTCTAGAACTATTTTAATTAAATTTAATCTTTTGAAGTCTGGGCTTCCTCTTAAAACAATAAGACGTGGCATAGAAGAGTAAACAGAGGCTAACAAATAGTAGCATAGCCAGTCAGTCCATCTCGTCAGGCCCTGTGCTAAGTGCTGGGGATACAAAGAGAGGCACAGACAGCGGCTGCTCTCGAGGAGCTCCAACACGCATCTCTTGACATGCTTATACGCATAGCTGTGTGACCGTGAGCTAATCACCACCTCTCTGGGCCTCAGTTTCTTCATCTGTAAAATGAGACACAGGTATAGAGATCTTATGACTTTTAAAGCATTTTCTCACAGAATGAGAAAGATAATCCTTACACTCCCTTACCAAAAGGGCTGCTGTGGGGAGGAAGTGTGCAAACCCTAAACCCCTTGGAAATGTCAGTGGTTACTGACACGCTGGGTAGGAGAACCTTCCTAGTTTCCTCTGATTTGGCTGAGGACACCACTGCCCTCTCATCCCACTGTTCCACAGGCTCCACCTGGCACATACCCTCATTCTTGTCCTGAACCTGGCTGGGAGGACCTTCTGCACTTCCGTCTGCTTTGGGGGCACCCTGGCTCCCCGGCTCCTGGGCGTCCTCGGGCTTCGGAGTCTGAGGTGAGCTGGCTTCTGAGGGCCCTGCTCGGGCTTTTGCTTTGGAAGGGCTGGCTGGCAGCTTCGAAGCGCCCCCCTCTTTGTCCCGATTCTTCATTGCACCAAAATACGATCAAGTCTGAACCAACCTTTAAAAATAAAAGCACCGAGGTTTAGGGCTCCAGGCTCTTGACAGCTGCTTCCCCCAGGGCCACGCTGTGCCAGGACGAGCTCACAACTTGCAAATCAAAACTTTAATCCCGCCCCGACTCACATACAAGGGGACAGGGAACCCAACTCCCTCACTGGGGTCTCTCCCAAATCGGGCCAGGCCCCGGGGTGGGGGCGGGGAGGCGCCTGATGACGCGGCCCCAGGACCCCTCTCGGGTCTTGCTCCTTTCCTGGACGTCCCTGGGGGCGCGGGCCTTGGCACGGGCAAGCGTCCTCGGACGTGTCTACAAGGCTGGACAGGGAGGTCCCCTCCCACCCCGCGGCCTGGGCCTAGTACCCAGCTCAGAGGCCGTCCCGTCCCAGGGCTTCCCCTCGAACGTAGACCAGGCACGCTCAGTCCCCGCCTCCTAGGGCGGCCGGGGGAGGGGCGCCAATCCCGGAGCCCCCAGTCCCGCTTCCCACGTGGGCTCCACCCCGCTCTGCCTCGTGCCCCTCGGGACGCTCCCGCGCAAGCGCACTAGAGCCCTCATTCATGGTTCTCCCCCTGCCCCCCCCCCAAGACCGACCTCTCCCCCTCCTCTCCCCGCCTCCACGCGCTCCGTACCGCGCGCCCCTCCCGGGCCTGTGAGTCAGGCAGGCTGCGATCCCGTCTTGTCCCCGCTCGCCTTTCCCACAGCGCCTCGGCCGATCTCTCTTCTTCCTCTGTTGCCGATTCCCTCCCCCCTTCCCCAAACAAGGCTCGCAGCGTAGGGATACCGGTTCAGACCTGACACCGGAAACTACGGACAACGGCTGCCGGTGGAGATGCCCGCCCCCTCCCGCGGTCTTAACCAATCAGAAACCAGAGACCTCGCGAGGCCTGTCGGGAAGGGTGAGGCAGCGGCGGCCTCAGTGGAGGCGAAGCTGAGCAGGAATGAGGTGGGAAGAGCTGGACACTACATATCCCGTCATGCTCTGCGGTGCGGATTGAGAACCAATCCCAGGATGCAGCAGGGCGGAGCGCTTTTGCTCTCTCTGTGGGAGGGAGAGGAAGGGAGTGGGTCTCGAATCCACTGGACTCATCTAGCGGACCCACAGGCATATATTAAGCGCCAGCCTTGTGTCACGCACTGTGTGCTAGGTGCTGAAAGGCAAAAATGAAACACTCGAGTAGAGCACCGGCCCTGGAGTCAGGAAGACGTTAGTTCAAATTCGGCCTCAGACATTTGGCACACTAGCTGTGTGAGCTTGGGCAAGTCACTTAACTCCATTTGCCTTGCCTTCCTCCTACCCCCCCCCCCCCAAGAAAACACACTCTTTTTCCTCAAGGGGCTTGCATTCTAACAGACGAGAGAGCATGCTCAAATGAAAGTGTATGCCCTACTTCGTGGACTTCACTTATGTATCTACAGGCTGTAGGTGATGTAAAAAATTTTTTATCTTTTAAAAAAAGAAAATTAAAGCCCATCAACATTAGGTGATTCTAAAGATATCCTTACTCTATTGCTAACCCGGCCTGTCAATTTGTAAGGAAGTAAACAAGCATTTATTAAGCGCCTACTGTGTGCCAGGCACTGGGCTGAGCACTTTACAGATATTTCAATAGATCCTCCCAATAACCCTGGGAGATAGGTACCATTATGATCATACCCATTTTACAAATGAGGAAACTGAGGCTGAGTGCCTACCCAGGGTTACACTGCTCCAGTAAGCATTTCAGGTCAAATTTGAATTCAGGTCCTCCTGACTTTATTCACTGCATCACCTTGACGACCCGACAGTATTTAGTCTTAAAGGCAATACTTGGGAGCCACTGGAGCTTATTCAGTAGAGAGGGGTGGCAGGGGCAGACCTTCATTTTGGACAAATCATTTGGGCCGCTGTGTGGGAGGATGGAGTGGAAAGAAGCTTGAGGCAGGTAGAACAAACAGGCTGATAATATAAAGTGTGAACGGGAGAGGTAAATGACAAGATTTGGCAAATGATCGTTTATATGGGGAGAGGGAAAACGAAGAGTTGAGGAAGACACCAAGATTGTTAACTGAAAGGTTGTAATAGAAAAGACTGGATGAGGGGAAGGATTAAGGGGAAGCCCATGAGTTCAATTTTGTACCTACTGAGTTTGGTTCACCTTTGGGGTATCAGAGATGCCGAGTAGGGAGTTTCTGAAATGGAACTGGTGCAGAAGAGAGAGAAGTGTCTGGGGTTTAACTGTACAGAGAGAATAATTGACTTCATAACAATTGATGAGGTTACTAAAAAAAAAAAAAAAGTATAGAGAGAAAAGAGAAGAGACCTCAGAGATTTTTAGGTTAGGCGTGATGACAAGAAATTAGCAAAGAATACTTAGGAGTGGTTAGGCCTGGTGGTCGGACAACTGGGAGAGAGCAGTACCATGAAAAGTCAGAGAAAAGGGTATCAAGGAAGAGAGCTTGGTCAACCGTATCAAGAAGGATGCAGATTAAGAAATCATTAAATCTGGCAATTTAGAGAAAAGTTTCATTTGGGTAATTAATGTTAGAAGCCATATTGAAGGTGGTAAGGAATAGAGTTGTGAAGTCACTAATTGTGGATGGCTTATTTTAACATCATTTACATTTTCTAAATTAAGTTTTTTTTAAGTAGGCAAAAGTCTTGTCTTCTCTTTCTTCCATTCTCTCCCCCAATTAAGAAAGAAAAACAAAAGCGTTACTAACACGTATAGTCAAGCAAAGCCAATTTCTACATTGGCAATGTCTAAAAGAAAAATCATTTCTATTTCATTCTGAAACTTGAGTCTCTCACCTGTCTATCAGCAATGAATAGCATGTTGCATTATTCTTCCTCCAAAATCATGGTGGGTCATTATTATGCCGATCAAAGTATCTAAGTCTTACAAAATTGTTTATCTTTACAATACTGTTATCATTGTATAAGTTGTTTTCCTGGTTCTGTTCACTTTACTCTGCATCAGTTCATAAAGTCTTCTCAGGTTTTTCTAAAATCATCCCCTTCATCATTTCTTACAACACAGTGTAATAGTAATCTATTGCATTCATATTGGATGGGCATCTCTTCAGGTTCTAATTCTTTACCACTTCAAGAAGAATTATAAATACATCTGTACGTCCCTACAGTTTGCTTTGTTTAGGATTAGTTCCTCTCTTAATTCATATATTGTTCTACGGTGATACAGAAAAAGAAGACCGTTGGCAAGTCAGCATATTTGCTATGTGCCAGTCATTACACAAAGCACAAAGGGATACAAAGGTGAAAATAATCACTCTCAGAGAGCTAACAACATAATCCATTTTGAATGGGTTACTAGATGGTATAGTATGTTGTTCTAAACTTAATTTCTACCATACATACTGATTTCCAGTTCTGCTAAATAAGGAGTTCTTTATGTTTGGGGGTTTATTGAACATTGAATGACTTAGTTTTAGAAGTAATAAACATTTTGTAAAATGCCTGTGTATTAGACACTGTGCTAAACATCTTACAAATATACCATTCGATCCTCACAAAACTCCTGGAGGTAGATGTTATCTTTATTTTACAGTCGAGGAAACCAAGGTGAACAGAGGTTAAGGGACTTGCCCAAGGTTATACTGCTAGTAAGGCTGTATTTGAACTCAGATCTTCCCAACTCTATGCTCTATCCAGTAGGCCACCTAGCTACTTCTATGGTTACCCTTTCTGTCTCCTCCCATGGGACTGCAACCCTGGGCTCTGACTGGCAAATCCACACCTTCTCTTGTCTAGTCTTAGACTCAGGATACCACTTCCCACCACCTTTAAGCCATGCCACCAAGAATGTATCCTCTCCCTTCCCCCTCACTTTAAAATTCTATTTTATTTTGTTTTGCTTTTTTTTTTTTTGGAGGGGGGAAGGTAGGGTAATTAGGGTTAAGTGACTTGCCCAAGGTCACAGTGTTAAGTGTCTGAGGCTGGATTTGAACTAAGGTCCTCCCGACTCCAGGACTGGTGTTCTTTTCACTGCACCACCTAGCCTCCCCTCCACTTTTAAATTCTACATCTTGTCTTGTCTTTCCCTATTTTCTCGGCCAATGAAGAATTTATTAAAAGGTATCCATGCATCAGGCATGGCACCAAGCTGCTTTGGGGGAGGTTTCCTTTTATTTTTTTCCTTTTTGTCTTTGTATTCACCAGTTGCTTTCCCTAAGTGTTTAATGTGATAAATGAAATAATGAATTAGATGTGGTTATTCATTCATGCAGTGCCTACTATCTAGAAGACATGGTGCTGATTTCAAACACCCACGATTTCATCGCTGTGGGTATATATCCATGCTCTTTCAGCATAGAAGGCCTTTTCTGTTTCTCCCAGTTGTCAGCGGGGCTCCCCCCCTCACATAGGCCCTCTGTATTGTAAGACTCCATAGTTGCTTCTCAGCTCCGGGAGGGCAGGATCTGTAGCTTTTCTGTTGGTAGTCTCATTACTTAGCATGGTGCCTGGCACACAGGATAAGGAATAGGGCCTGGCCCTGTCATTCCAGTGACAGATGGAACTCCCAGGTGAATAAATGCCCTTTACCAATGCAGGTCAGCACCTACTCTGCAAACTGTAGTCATACAGAGTTGCCTAGAGAGGTCAAGAATGTTGCCCAGGGTCCCACAGTCGGCACATGTCAAGTGACAGGCCTTGAACGTAGGTCTTCCTGACTCTGAGGCCAGCTTCCCCTGATCCCCATTCCTGAAACAACATGCCTGTTCACCTGTGCCTCGGGATCTTGTCTTCCTTCAAAACTCAAGCGTTACCTCTTTCATGAAATCTTCCTAAGCTGGGGAGAAACGAGCATTCCAGACATGTAGAACAGCCAGTGCCAAGTCACGGAGATGGGAGGGAGAATGTTGTGGGGGAGCAACCCCAAGGAGTCCAGATGGTAAAGGCACGAAGGGGACTGAAACGCACCAAGACACTGGTTTTATACTTGTAGGAGAATCACTTTGGCAGCTGCGGGAAGGATGGGTCAGATAGGAGAGAGTTGAGGAAGACTCATTAAACTAATAAGGCTATCAAAATAGTTGAGGCAAAAAAAGAAAGACGAGGCAAGGGGAGGTAAGAGCTTAGAGGAAAGCTGTAGCTCTGAGTGGAGAGAAGGGGCCTGTCTGAGAGATGTGAAGGGAAGTGACCTCACAGACCCATGTAAATGTGTTAATACCACAAACATGGATTATTACACACCTTTCCCCCGCCCTTTTTTTGGGGGGGGGGGAAAACAGAAGTGAAAAGAGAAGAAGATCCAAGAAAATAAACCCAAACGTTTTGTGTTCTCTTTAGGGCTGTTAGGTCTCTGCCCTAAGTATCAGCAGGAATCAAGTGGTAGGGGATTAACCCATTTGAGCCCTGGAAAGTCCTTTGGTAGAACATGAGGAAGGGAAGGGAAGGGACCAACTCACTGTATAGATAATAAAACAGAGAAGGGAGATGACTTGCTCTAGGAGATATAACTAGTAACAGAACTGGAATTTAGACCTGGGTCTTGTAATCCCCAAAATACTCATGTGTCTTTCCACATCATGCTTTGTATGATAAAATGCTTGTGGCTTCATGGTTACCGCCATCGTCTCTTGCCTGGTTCTTACGTGGCCATTTAACTTTTCATGCACTCCTTGTTAGAGATGACTTCCTCTAGCCCAATGCTCATTTTATAGGGGAGGAAATGGAAACTGTGGTAGGGGGAGGAGTGCAAGTGACTTGGCAGTTAGTCATGGAGCTGTGACTAGAAGCCATCTGTTCCAGGCCACAGCAAGCTCCCCTCAGGTTCTGAAAGCACCCCATAGGAAGTGACAGTCCCCAGTAGAGGAGATGTTTTATCTTGAGGCCAGGATTCTGACTCCACACTTCAATCCTTCATGTATCTATGCTTCAAGGGGATTGGGAAAAGTAGAAGTTCTGTGTTTATATCAGCCAAGTCAAGCAGAGAATAAGCAAGGCAGGAGGATCCTTCCAGACTGTCTAACACAATTCTTCTAATTTGACAGAAGACAAAAAAGACACCCAGTGGGGCCAACTGAGTTACTATCATGCTGTAAATGATAAAACTAGCCAGATCTCTTAGCTACAAGCCCAGAGCTCTTGCCACAGCACTGGAATCCCATCAGCTTCTGGAATGTCCAGGATAAGTTGAATGTACTTTCATTCCTCCTAGAGGTAAGGTTCCAACCCTGGAGCTGTAAATGGAATATGGCAAATGGAGCTTTACCACAGGGCACTAATAGTTCAAGAGTGCACAAAAATGATATAAATCTTCCTCTAGCAGCATCAAAGTTACCACAGTGACTACTTCCCTTCCCCACTCAGCTGAAGGAAGGCCTGATGTACTTCTTGTACTATTTTCCTATTGTGAAGGGGGTTTGGGAACAAAATACTGATGTGCCTTTCCACATCATGGAAGTCTTACAGACTACCCCAAATGCCAAAATTGCTAGCTTTAACTCTGCACATGACCTCTCTCCACAATCAACACAAAAGGCCAATACAATGTTAAGAGCCTCTGCTTCTTTTATATGATGAAAAAAACCTAATTAAGTATAGAATTGTGGCAACCCAGGTTGAAAGCAAAGACCTGGCTTCAAATTTTTTTTCACTTATGACTTACTCTGAGCCTCAGTTGCCTTCTCTATACAGTGGAATTGGATGAAAATCCCACTGGGCTCTGAGACTATGATTAATGGCCATCTCTCCCCAACAGGATGCTTTGTGCAGATCACAGCTCGGTGGCTGCCCTCTTTCTTATAGGTCCCTCTTCCTATCAGATGGATGCAGACTCTTCGTATCAGGGGATCTGCTCTGGCTACCCTGGGTCACCCCCACCAGATGGGGAATTATCACAAAGACTGATTATTCTGTTGCAAAGTAGCTACTTCATTGGGATTAGAAGCACTGAAGCCAGCTTCCATAGGCTGAGTCCAGGTGTGTAAGGGGACAGAAGCAGCTTCTCTCCTAAGAGGGTAGAGGTACTGTAAGCTAGAGCTGCTCCTGGTCCAGAGGTCCTCACTACTAGGGTAGCTATATCCTGTCTTCAGTCTTCCCTTCCTCTTAACTGTCTGTTGCTGGGGCCATGCAAAGATCAGGGACCAGAAAATCTGAGTCCCTGGTTTTCCCAGTGACTGTGTGGACACTCATGCCTGTTCATTCACTTAACTTTCCCTCTTGGTCACTAGGGATATCAGCATCAACTTCTCTTCATGCCAATGTTTTCACATCAGGGGAGCAGGGCAACTAACAATCTTATAGTGCTTGCCTACAAAGCAACTTATTTGATCTTTACAATATCTCTAGAGGAAAGAAATAGGAATATTAAAAAATCTGAGAATTGGAGAACTTAATGGTCATCTAGTCCCAATTCAAATATATCTGACAAGTGGTCATTCAGCCTATGCCTATTCAATAAGGAGGAACTCACTACCATCTGAATATTGGCACTGCCTTTTTAGATGGATAAAAACAAGTAAAAAGAATTCAAGTAGGCATGGCATGGAATGAAATGGATAGAGTAAGATCTATGCTTGAGCTCACATTATGCTTACTATATTCTGTGATCTTGGGGAACCCTGTGAATCTCTCCGTTTTGGTGTTCTCGTCTAGAAAATTGTGAGGTTGGAGTAGATTATTTCTAAACTCATTTCTAGCTCAGAAATCTTACTTATGATCCTAAGTGACTTACTTATCATCATACAAGGCCAGGGAGACAAATCAGGTCTGACACCCAATTCAGGGTGTTATTCTTAATTTATCAGAAGGTGCTTAATTAACTTGGAGTCCAAAGAGATTTCAGGGGGTCCAGGTATTTAGATGGAAAAAATTTAAACCTTTATTGTCACTAACTTCTAATAGAAATTTAGCATTTTCTTCAATTATTATTTTTTTCACTGGGTTACTAAAAGGGTCCATGACATAAAAAAGGTTAACTCCTGCATTATTCCATGCTGCCCTCCCCTGAGAGAAGGTGAAGCACGGTTAATGTATTTAGAGAGAATATCTCAAAGCCTTTCCTGAGGTCTGGATCTAAGTGGGGTCTGTGATCCCCAAAGGTCTCTTGGTAATGTTCACAGAAGGGAGGTTAGTTGCCCCTAAAGCCAGTGCATGGAAGACCCGAAGCTGGGGACTGCCCTGTTCAGGCACACCAGCCAGCTTACTCACTGAGGTCAGCTTTGTCTAACTACAGGCTGTCAACCTCAATTCAAAGGCATTGCAAAGGCCTAAATGAAAGGAGACTACTAAAAACTTTTCAACAGGTCTTTATTTTTGCATTATATTTGTTACACAGTGTTTGAAACCTAAAGAAATACATTTTTTTTCTCTTCAAATTGATGTGTATATAAATAACATTTGTTAAGTCTGTATTCATCGCGCTCAACTCCATGGTCTGTCTTTGTCCTGTGTCCAGTCTAGAATTTCCCAGCTATGGCTAATGAATGCCAAAGGGCCTCTAAGAACATTTGGGGTTTGTGAGCGGAAGATAAGATAGCCAGATGTGTTGAAGAACCATAGGGAAAAATAAACATTTTAGTATAAAGGGAAAACCAGCCAACATTTTCTGGAGGGAAGGGAAGGAACCTGCCTGGAGCACAAGCTTGTTTCATTCTCTCTTCTCTCCCCTAGTGGTTTGTAGTAGGAAGATGATATAGACTGGGGCAAGTAAACATCCAGTAACAATGAACTCCAGTCCCCATTCCTTGGCCAAAATTGGTCTCAGAGCCTGATTCTTCTCTTGGTAGGGAATAAGTCTGTGAAAGCTAACCTCTGACTTGGACAGTTGTGAGGCAGAGATGTGTGCATATATATATCTTCCTATACAAATCTGTCTTTACCCTTGAAATAATGATCCTACTTCCACCCTGGGATTTTTCAGAGATAGATTTTGCAGACCCCTAGGGATAGTATGAATTGCTTGCCCTGCACTGGCAGGAAGAAAGGTTTAAGGGTCCCCAGATACCTATCATAAGCCACCTGAGGTGACCCCTGAGGTAGGGTGAGAAGCAGAGGGAAGTTTACTCTATTGCTTAAAGCAATTAATAACTTCTCTACTGATAACCTTGGTAAAAGGCCTCTCTGCTTGCTGGTTCTTTACCTCTTGCCTTGGCTAGGGATGGAACGTCAGATGCTTGATGAACAAGTCTGGAACAAAATCTGCAGGTAGACTTAAGGTGGGATACAAGGTGGTCACTCTGGGCTACTGGGCAGAAAAACCATGGGATTTGAGAACTCAAAGCTAAGACTGAGCTGAAAACATGCTCCACTTCTGCTTCTAGAAGGTCCTGCCTGATTGTCCTGCCTTAAGTCCACGATCTTTCCAGAATGCAAGTACATTCATCATTATCAACCCCCCAATCCCTGACACTGGTGGTGGTGGTGGGGGCTGCTGGGGAGGATGTCAGCTGAAGGCGCGCGCACGCACACACACACACACACACACACACACACACACACACACACACACACACACACACACACACACACACACACACACACACACACACGCTATAGCCACATCTCCCTTTTCCCTGCCCCTACCAGGCCCAGGGCCAGTTTGTTATGTGGAGAAGCAGTCAAGTACAGAATGGACATGCTGGTTACTTTGGCACAAGACAGAAGCTGATGTCTCCAAAGGTAGGAATCAAGGTTCCCCCACAGCCCTTGGCCATTGTCCCTTTTCTCAGATAACTCTGGGAAGGGAGAAGGAAGAGGTGATTTAGGGAATCTAGGCAGCTAGATTTAGATTTAGGCAGCTAGAGGGGTTGGAGGCATCTCTAGCATAGAATCTGCAAGCCTCTCCCAGGCTGGATTTTCCAAAGCATCTGCATCTGTCATACCAAATGGATTCTCTAGTTCATGACACAAAAGCATCTGGGGACATGTACATGCCAACACTGCTGACCCAGAGAGGAAGAACATATTAAAGAATGAGTAATTCTTTGATAAACACAATCTCCCTATAATGCTCCCCAAGTTGAGAAGATAAATTTAGTACAGAAACAACTTCTATGGTGGGCAAAGACTTCAGAATTAGTATAAATTAAGAATTCAAAGGGCTCCTGGGGTAGGGGGATTCCTAGGTTCCTGGGGAGGTGAGAGAAACCTTGGCACATGTTCCTGCTTACAAAAGGCAAAATCAGTGCAGGTCCTGAAAGAAGGTGAGATAGGGCTGTCGACAAAGTCCACAAAATACTACTTGCATCTAAAGAAAGGTGTGAAGCAATCTGGAGAGGAGGGCCGTGGACCTAAGGAATCCAGACATGATGACCAAGGGATTTTAACTGGACCATTAGGGCTGGATGGACCAGAGAGATGAGATGGTTCATTCAGTGGCTCATTCAGTTAAGGGTTATCCTCCTACCCCTCTCTGGTCCTTGTGTATATTTTCTGGGAGTACTAATACAAAACCTTAGATCCTAAGTCTTTGATTATGGGTCACCTACCAGCCAAACCCAAATTCAAGTCCTGAAAGATGCTTCAGGCTGATTGCAAAAGCAGCTGCTTTGATTCCCCCTTCAATGAAATGTCTGGAGATATACACCCCTGCTCAGTCCACTTCCTTACCTTCCATGTCATCACCCTTCCAGTCCCCCAAGCTCAGACTCATTCAGAGACTGTAGACTTAGGCTTGGAGATCAGGGCCTTAATAGCCAAAGCTGCAAAGAAACCAGTTCGAGGGGCAGAGAAAGAGGTACTAGCAGGCAAGACTACTTTGGGAAGTATAGGAATTGTGTCAGAAATAAAAATTAAGAAGGGCTGAGAACTCTCAGAGAAGTCGTCCGTCAAGTGAAGTATGAAACAAACCAAAGGGATCCCCCTTCTCTGGTTTGAGAGCATACAAGCAAAGAATAAAGATGGAGTCACTACCTCCCTAAGGTAAAGGAGCATGAGAATGGCTGAAAACTAAAGAAAAACCTGACAAAGACAATTTACAGTCAACGTTTCCCTAGTTTTGAGCAGTGGTCCGAGGACCATGCAAATCCCCTGCCACTTGGACCACTGGGCTCATAGTCCAATGTTTTGGGGTTCCAAGATGGATATTTTAATCATAAGGTGTTTCAGAGGCTGAGATGCTGCTTGCCATGGATTCTTCTGAAATATTGTCATTCTTCAGATCAAAAACACCAATAAAAAAAGTTTTTCTCCTGATTTGAGGAAAGATAATCTTGTGAATGACATTGGGCTTCTTGAAACAGAGTTCCAGTGCTCCTACCTTCTAGGGAACGGGGCAGTCACCCCAAGATTCCAGGGCCGGATTCCATAAGAGCTCAGTGTTCATCAGTTTATAAAAGGGTAGAAAAATCTGGATTTGTGTCTCACCTATAGCTACCAGTGTAACAACTTGTAGGATAGCGCCAGAGCAATGTACCTTGGGGGAGGGAGAGGGAAGAAAAGGCCAATGGCTTTGGCCAATGAAACACCTCCTTTTAAGAGGTGGTTTAAGAGAGGAGGACACATGGATTCTCCTTGGCCTTCCTGGGTCAAGATAGCAGGTGCTTTGTTGCCTAAAAGGGCCTGGGGAAACGGGGTAATGTACATAACAGCTTGTGGTCTTATGTTCAAAAGCAACAAAAATGATCAATTTGTGCAAAAGCATTTTTCTTTTTCAAAGTGGGAGAAGGTATCGATTTGAGGGGGCATTTATTCTGATCAACTAAATGGAACTTGCTAAATAAAGGTACTTGTTCTCAAGTCCAAGTGTAAAGTTTTCCCTGCCATCTACCCTTGCTGCAACAAAGCCTTACAGAGGTGAGAGCCCAAGCCCTTCCCTGGGGTCCTGGTTCCCTGCCTTTACTGCTTCAGAGTCACTTGGTCCGCAGCAAATGTCTCCTATGTGCAGCTACAGGCAAAGAAACACGGATTATGCTTTGAGAAGAAAAGAGGCAACTTTTCTTGGGGTATATTCTAGGTGCTAAGTGCACAAGCAGGCCTGAAGGGCACTGCCATAGCACGTCAATACCATAATGATGCAGGGGAAAACAAGAGAGGAACACTCTCATGTCCTCTTCCTTACAACTGTAAAGAGAAGGCTTCTAGACTATGAGAATGGAGGCTTATGGTCACTGTGTGATGGGGGGGTGACTTAGGTCAGCAGCTGGGCTTGGTTAGGACCCCCAGCTCTGTCTCTGACCTCAGGGTTACTAAGAGTCCAGCAAGATTAAAATGGAGAATAGTTCTTCTCTTCTCTCCCCTACCCCCTCTCCTTCTAAGACCTTTTGTTTACAAGCCTTAGACCATCTTGCTGTGCTTGGCTAGGTGAAAACCCTGGGGCAACTCATGCCTGATCTGGTTTTGGGATCCCAGAGCTCAGGCAAGAAGAGAGAAGGACTGGAACCTAGTGAGTGTGAGAGGGAGATATCGTCACCAGGCTCTGTCTGCCTCACAGCATCCTATTTATAGAAATTAAGACGGCTCACAGATCTGTTTCCTCCCCAAACCAATTAAGACTCACCTACCTAATATATAGAATATAAAAAATACAGAGCTTTGACATTCTCTCTTTTTTAAGTAAAATTAACATGATCCAGCTGTGGAGAGGGAACAAGAAAGGCTAAAGACACAAGTCTCCAGCAATCCCAACATATGTCACCATCTCTGCATTCCCTCTATGGGAAACCAGGCTGAGGCCTGTTTCTTTCCCCCAACTGAGGAAAGAGAACATCACCCACCACGGACTCAGGAGAAAATGTCGCCATCTCAGGGCAGGTCCTACCACTGAGGATGAATTTCAAGTAAACAATGAAGTTAGGGGTTGCACCATTTTGACAGCTAGGTGGAGGGAGTTTTGGAAAAGCAGGATCAGTAGCTACATCGGGGTCTTTTCACCTGAGGGCCTTTACCATCCCCTTTCCTGAGGCCAACCTTGTAATCATAAGGTGGCCCATCTCCCAAACCAGGGAAAAGTGGAACTGGTTTCCCCAAAGGTCCCCCCAACCCCAGGGAGGCAGAAAGGCAGAAGGGAAGGCAACCAGAATGGCAACATCATGGCCATAGTGTGCCAGCCACTGGTGAGAGTCAGGTACCCTACTCTTAGAGATCCAAGGATGTCCCCGAAATGCCAGGAGGAATTATAATACGAGTAAAATGTGCAAAAGGAAAAAGAAAAAGCTTCAATGACTCAATCCAAGCATCCAGGATTAATATTCCATCAGAGCATGAACACTTATTTTTTTTTGGATTCTCTCCCTCCCCTCTCCTCCCAACCCCCCCTTGGAATATTCCATCTGCTCAAGTACCCAAAAGTAAGACTGACACAGCCTGGGGCAGGGGCCAGGAAGGGTGGAAGGGAAGGACGAAGAGAAAAATCACCACAAAAGAAAAAAAAAGGTGCAAATTGGTTACCTCAGTCCTCCTTTTTCCACCCTGGGCTCCTGGGTTAGACAGGTATGCAGCAAAAATATAGTGGGTAAGGAGGAAAAACAAGCCCCCTTCTCTCCACGAAAGCAAAGCCTTGGCCTTGGCCTGTCCTCAGAGGGGCCTCCTCGGAAGGGAGGGAGGAAGTGGGCAGCAAGGGCAGTCTCCAGGGCTGGGGCAGGAAGCCTGGCTGTCCCTCCCTGCTGCTGCCACCATCACCATGGCCACCACCACTGTCAAGGACTGTATGGGCCAGTCTGTGGTGCTCTCCTCTCTTCTCCCTCCCCTCCCCTCCCCTGGGCAGGCATTATAGCTGGAAGCCCTCCATGGGGGCCTCAGGCTGCTGAAAGATGAACTGCTGCTGTGTTTCATCCACTCGAGGGGTCAGGCCTGTGTCTTCATCTTCCACACCAAAGTAGTGCTCAATGAGGTCAAAGGCCTTCTGGTAGATCTCTTGGTTTTCATGGCTCTGGAGAAACTCAATCTTGTCCAAGCCTGGTGGGACAGAAGGCAGAAAAGTGGAATGAATATTTTCCACTTGAACAGAAACCACAGACACACAGGCCAGAAGGGACCTCAGAGACCCAGCCTCTACATGCCCAGGAAGAGCTTCCGTGCCCCCCTTCCCCAATCCTCAGCCAAGTGGTCACCCCATCTCTAGGAGAAGCCTACTCAATTTCTAGACAAATGTTGTAAAAGTCAGGAAGTTTCCCCTGACTGAAGTCAATTCTGTCTCTGCGAGTTCTACCCAGCACACCAATGTCTACCTTCAGGGATAAGCAGGACTAATCTCAAACCTCACCCACATGATCAAACTTAGATGTACATCATGTGTCCCTTCTCCTCTAGACTAAGGTCCCCTGGTTCTTCTAACAGATCTTCTTAAGACAGTCTCCAGTCTGCTCATCAATGGTGGCATTTTCTAAAAGGCCTTCTAAAATGTGACTCAGAAACAGACAATTCTCCAGGTGAGGGATGACCAGGGGAAAGGGCAGGTGGCAGATGGAGGGCCTCCCTCAAGGGGAATGTGGGACTTTGGGTATATGACACCTCAATCCTACAAGGGCCTGCTATCCTTTTATTCGTTAAGGGTAATAACTGTTTTATGTAAGTTCTTCCTAGATTAAGAAGGTGACTGGGCCCACCCAAACATAAAATACTGATTTCCTTACATTCCCTTAAAGTATATGTACACTGATAAGCCATCTTGGCATTAAAAAAACAAACTCATGCCATATGTTTTCCTTTGCATATTAACTGCTTTAGAAGGCAGAAGCCCTATCTCTGAGATTGGCAATAACTCCTAGAACTTCACAAATAGTTCTTCCCAGGCCTTTTTTAAACTCTGTCCCCCTCTGAAAAGAACTAAGACCCAAATAACATTTGCTATATGGATGAGCCCTGACAAAGATAATTCCTGGAAAGGCTGGAGAAGTCACCCTAGCCTTATCCACAGGGCTAATGGAAATCTGGAGGACTATTAGAACAGAAGCAATGGGATACAGGGGAGAGAATCTGGAACTGGAAGTTCAGCCTGGGTTCCGGTCATGGCTCTGAAACTCATTAGCCAGGTGACCCTGGGCAAGTCACTTTGCTACCTGAACCTCATTATTGCTGTTAGAGATAAAAAGTACCCACTCCACAAGGCTGGTGTAAGGAAAATGTTTTGTAAATATAGAAGAACTATGGGAAGCGAGCTCTCACTGTCCTGACTTAATAGCTAGGTAACACTGCCTCTATCTGTGCTTGTTTCTTCTTTTGTAAAAAACAAAAACATACTTACTGGGTTATAAGGAAACAAATGCAAATAACCACAAAGCCCCTTCCGAGTATTACTAAAGGAGGGGAATGGGTCTAACCCCAAAGGGCTAGAGATGCCACCTACCATAAGCTTCCTCAATGAGGCCACAGTAGGGGTTGGCCCCAGTGCCCGTCCGCTTAGCCTCCTGCTCACCCAACCGAAGGATGTTTTCCAGGCCATTGAGGGCAACCTGGACGATCTTGGAGTCCATCACAGTCAGCAAGTCGCACAGAGGTTTGATGCAACCCAATGTAACCAGGTACCTGGGAGCCAATGGTAAAGCAAATGCCACAGGTTAACATGCAACACACTAACAGTTACTGGCTTATGGGCCTCCTGAGCCCCCTAAAATTCTTCCTGTGGATGGTTAGATTCCTGACGTATCATGGGAAAGTAGTGCCAACTCTCAATCATACGCAAGGAAACTGAGCCACTATTTTAGGTACCGAGTCCCACCCCATTCTCCCCAGCAGCTTTCTGGGCTACTTTGCTGACCACTTCACAAAGTGTATTTTAAGAATACAAAAGGGCATTTGCATACTGCATGGCTTGTTGGATATTATCTAAGCTAATTATAAAGTATATTTTCCATCCATTAATGTGAAACTGACCACTTTTAACTGTCCAAAAGATGAAGACTATTTAACAACATTTGTGGCAAGTATGTCACTGGGAAAGTACAGAGTCCAATAATCTCTTAGGTCCCACCATTTCTAGTGGGAGACTCATTTCAGGATTCCCATAAAAATGCAGCTTGCCGTTGCTCCCTAGCCTTGTTTAAGCTAGATCAGAGGAGGGGCTTCTCAGGCCACGGCAGCTTGGAGGTATGTGTTCACAAGACATCAGACGGCTGTCCTGGTGGACGATGCCTTGTGGTGGAGGATGGGGGGGTGGGGTTGGGTGGTAAAGGGAAAAGGAGCACACCTGATCTGCTCAGGAGTTCCCCCTGACGTGGCATTGGTGATCGCCCAGGCAGCCTCTTTCCGTGTGCGGAACTCAGCTTTCTGCAGGATCTCGATCAATACAGGAAAAATATTTGCATCTATGACAGCCTGGAGCAGGGGGAAGAAAGTGCACATGTAGAGGTGGGCAGTAACTCTTGGTGAGGACTTCCTTATGAGAATCATGAGAATGGAACAGAGAGCAGACCCTGCCTGTCAGGAGGTCTGTATTCCTGCAGATTCTCACTGTGAACCCTCACACAGAAGAGGAGGAGCAGCAGCAGCAGACTGCCTGGCTTACTTCTTAGGGACCACTAGGCTCAACCCTGACCTCACTTCTAAGAGTAACGATGAAATTCTGCCCTTTAGAAGTAAACGGCTAAGGCTCTTCTTGGACTTCCCACAGAACCAAAAGCTTATAAGGGGCTTGAGGCTGTCTAATCTCGATACTTGAACAAGAATCTTTGTGTCTTCTCTACCTGTATCTGGGCCCTGTTTCCAGCTGTGATGTTTGAAATTGTCCAGCAAGCTTCTTTCCGTATTGACTCCTTGGGACTACTTAGTAAGTGGAGGAGGCAAGGTAGGGCTGCACAGTTGAGAATCACCTGAAGAAGAGTACAGAGTTAGTATGGCCAATTTGCATCTGTCACTCTAATAGTCACAGGACAAAAAGAAACCCCAGGCTCAGGACTGTTCTTATCAGTCAGGCCCTGCCTTCATAAAGTCTATTTCCCAGGGGGTGGCCTGAGAAAGACAGGACAGAGGCTTTTACTCCTTACCTGGGTCTGGATGTCGTCACCCGTGACAATGTTGCCTACTGCTCGAAGGGCAGGGGAGGCCACTTTGTAATCATTGTGCCTGCAGAGAAAGGGCAAGCCCCAAAGAGACCGTAATTAGTCTAGGATAAAGACCGACAGCACAGCTTTGTTGTCTTTAAGAGGTAGTAGGAAAAAAACCCCCTCAAAACAATCAGAGAATCTAGACTAGAGAAAAAAAAAGACCTTATAAATCATCTAATTGCCTTATTTCAGAGATGAGGAAACTAAGTCTACAAAGGTTAAATGACTTGATCAACACTGCAGAGGTAAAGAGCTAGGATTGGAATCCTGGTCCCGACTCCAAATCTAAAGAACTTTCTACTAAATCAAGTCAACTTCATAGGTCAACGATTCCACCTTGCAGCTGATGACAAATCCCAACCTACAACATTCCTGTGAGACCCCAGGCTGCTGTTCTGTCTCTAGTAATAGGTACCTCACTATCCTGTCCAGAAAGGAAGCCTCTAACCTTAAAATGAAACGGAATCTGTCTTGTCTGCAACTGTAGCTGTCACTTGACCCATTTAATAATGGAGACTAGGCAGTACTTATATTCTTTAAAGCTGGCTAAGTGCTTTCTAGGGCTTATCTCATTTACTCTTTTTTGTGTGTGTGCTTCCCTCAGACACAAATAGCTCTAAGCTTTCTCTCACTTCTTCAGGTGGGCAGCCCTGATGTCCTGCACAGTTCCTCGATCTCACTTGTCCCCTGTATCTAATGAGTAGCCAAACCTGGCCATTTTTTCCATCCAGTTTTCCTCAGATCTATCCACTTCTCATTACTTAGCTTCATCATCTCTCTCCTAGGCTATTTCAAAGACTCCTACATGATTTCCAAGCCTCTCCCCTCTCCCATTCATTCTCTATGACGCTTCCAGAGTGCTTTTCCTGAAGTGTGGGTCTAACCATGTCACTCCAATCCCCATGGCTTTAGCTGCCTCTAGAATAAATGCACATGCCCATCTAAAGCACAGGCTTTAAAAGGCTACCCAACCCTGGCCCCAATTATATAGGATGTCCCCAAAGTCTCAGTGCAGCTATTAAAGTATTTGGGAACATCCTGCATCTTATTTCTTTTTTTCCTCTTCCTAACTTAACAGGCCTTCTGGCTGTTTCTCACATTCCATCTCTGGGCCTTTTCTTTCCTTTTTTAAAAAATTAAGCTTTTATTGATATCTTCTGTTTCTTGTATCGTCATGGTTATCCCAAGTATTCTCCTCATCTCATAACAAATAGTATTTTTTTAGAGAAGGAAAAAAAAAATCAGTATAACTGAACCAAACATAGAAAAAGTCTTCAAACCCATGCAAGGTGTGCCATCTGAGGGCCTCCCACCTCCATAAAGGGGCAGCCTGAGGGTTATCTTCTCGCAGCTCTGTACCTTTTAGGCCCTCGTGCCCCCTCTCCATCTAGAATCTCAGCTCAAACACAGGCCCTAACATGAAGCCTGGTCTGATGCCAAGAGTGCATGTCCTCCCTCTGCTCCCTAAAATGCCTAACATTTATTTTGTTATGGTAAACTTGAGAGTAAGGACTGATTCATTTCTGTCTTGGCATCCCCAGCACTCAGCACAGGACCTGACACATAGTAGGAACTTAAAAATTCTCTTCTCAGGCTAAATACTCTGCTCCTCCAGTAATAACCATCAATGATAAAACTACTAGCACCTTGTAGAAAAGCAGAACAAATGTTATTATCTCCATTTAACAGAAGGCAAAATTTAGACTCAGAGTGGCTTCAGTAATCTGCCCACAGTCAAATAACTGGAAAGAACAGTGCCAGGACTGGGACTGAGCCTGATGACCCCAAGATCAGTATCCTTTCTACTAAAGAAACTGGTTGGGAGGATTTCCCAGAGCCATGCAGACAAGAAGCTCCAATCCATTCATAACCAATCTGAAGCTACAAGTAGTGTGGGGGAGGTGTCCTGCACACCACACTCCGATTCAGGGGAGCCTAATGATTGACGTCTCTTCGCTGACAGTCAGGCTGGCTATCTGGCACTCACATCAGGAGCTCCACCAGTCTCCGACAGACCCCAGAGTCTATGACAGCTTGAATCTTCTCATTGGGACCGTCCGACAGATAAGAGAGAGCCCAGCATGCATCTGCCAGCAAGTCTGAGTCACTGCTGAACAGCAGGCGGGACAGCACAGGCAAACAGGGAGACACCTGCAAAGGCACAGGGAGAGAGGCTCAGACTAGGTGGTGAAGCAGGGGGCCCAAGGCTACGAGGCACTTCTGGCAAACATCTGTTTTGCCCTCTACAGAGCTTAGCCCCCAAGCCATCGATTAGGAGCAGACTGACCCCCTGATGGGCCCTTCATGGCTTCTCACAGGCTTCCTGTGCAACCTTGTAACTGACAGGATTCTTCTCTTTTTCCCACTTGACTAATGAGAAAAGGGAAACTGGTTTAGGAAATTGAGATGACCTGCTCAGTTACACAGCTAAGTGTTCACAGAACAAGGATTTTCCACAACTCGTTCTGACTAACACTAGTGTTTCTTTCCACCACTACCCCACCATGCTAAAACCCTTTTCTGGGATTAGGACTTTCTGGGAACTTCCCCCAAAACCTAATGAACAAGGCTGACAATACAATAGCCAAGGAAAAGCCTCCTCTGCACAGAAAACGGACACCAGTGTGGCTCTGCTTAAGGAGTCAGAGGGAGAGCAGATGCACAAGAGGGCTCACCTTCTCAAACTCTGGGGGCGGATTCTTTCCTCGGCACAGGTTTGACAGGGCCCAGACAGCATTCCGAGTCATTGTCACACGTGTGGATTTGGTGAGGAGTCTGAGGGAAATGCAATGTTAGGAAGTCAAGCCTGGGGTTCTTAGGCCTGGGTACAAAGCCTGGAGGAGACTCTGGGGATTCTCTCCCACAAACTCAGTAGGACCGAAGCTCTAAGTGGGTCAGGAAGTTGAGCTGAGTGGCACTGCCACCTAATACCTGATAGTGGAGGCTACAAAAGCGTGGTCTTCAGAGATCTCAGGGGTAAGAGCCCTACATTCTCACTTTATGAGGGGATTCAGATGTGCCCAGTCATTTAACTGTTTGCCTACATAAGTAATTGTATGCTGCTGACTTTGGAGAGCTGTTATTTCATGGGTGCTAGAAGAATGATCACAGGATATATTTAGAGCCAAAGGGACCCCAAGAGATCATCTAGTCTAAAACTTTCATTTTATATCTAAGGAAAATGAGAAAAGTGATGTGGCCTTCCCAGGGTCACTCAGGCAGTAAATCTTACAGATGGGATTTGAACCCAGGACCTCTGATTCCAGAAATCATGTTCTTTCCACTGTATCACAGCTTTCTCCAAATCACAGCTCCTTCATGCTTTAGCAGAGGGCCTCATGAAGAATTGTTATGGACAAAAAATGTTCCTTGGTAGCCAACCTTCTTACGCCTTTCAGTTCCTTTCTAGGCCAGTCCTTAGATGATAAATAGAATTGTTCCCTGGGCTTGTTTTCAAAATCTTTTCAGCTGAGTGGAACAGTTCATTATACAGAGCATTTTGGTCCTAGGGCACATGCACAAAATGATGGTTTCTGAAACCACAAGAAAGAAAGGGCCCCCTGAGACTTGCCAGAACTTCTTGCCTACTCAGGTTCAGAATCTTATTCAAAAAAGAGATGTGATTAAGAAGGTGGTGCTTTGCATAATAAGCATAAACATCCCCCACCTGTTTAGTCTAAAAACGGACTAACTGGCAACTATAATGACAATTTCTAAGAATTACAGAATGTCCAAGTGCGACTGGAGAAGTCATCTGGCTCAATGCCCTCATTTTACCCATCAAGAAATGGAGACCCAAGGAAGTGAAGTGATCTATTCTCCACCACCCAGGAAGCGAGCAGGGGAGCTGTGACTTGAGACTAGGTCCTTGTATTTCAAATCTCTTTTCCCTTCACATCATGCAGCCTCTTAGAATTCCCCACATCCAGAAGCCTTTGCCTGAACAGCATTCTCTTTCATCCTAAGACCCAGAGGCCACCCAGCTGCCCACTATTCAACAGGTTCAGGGATGCCCTGGGTTGAGGGGTCTACGATTACTCACATCAACAATGGTGGGAGGATGGCACAGTTCAGGACATAATCTCTGCACACAGAACTGTCACCAGCTATATTTCCCAGGGCCCAGACTGCCTGAAAGGAATAAAATAAGATTCTTAACAACACAGCTTATCTGGCTACACAGAGCATTTGGATCGTCTGGTCTACCTTGGGTTCATTTTATATCTGAGGACAAGGACTCATTAATCCAGAAGGAGGAATGATTTGCTCTAGGACACACAGGCATTAAGTAGAGTTAGGATTCAAACCCAGGAATCAAACCCATGAACACCAGTGTCCATGTAAACAGGCTCTTTAAGCACAGCTCACGGGGCCACAGTAAGTTCCATATGGCTTAGTTCTCAGGCCCAGTCACTTCCCCCACCACTTTCTCTAAACCTCTGTAACTCCAAAGACAGTCCAGATCTCACTCGAAGGAAGGGGACATCAGCCTGATAGCAGCATCTTTAGAGCCCCTTGAACAAGACCTATACAATTAGGAGTGACCAAACATCTGGTCACAGCCTCAGTCAGAAACTAGGGGAGGGAGACTGTCTTATCACTGGACTCTTCCCTACCACTAACCCCCAATGAGGTCATTACCTGTTCTTGTACATCCTCAAAGTCAGAGTTAAGTAATTCTATGAAGATAGGGACAGCTCCAGCTTCAATGACAATTTTAGTCTGTTGCGAGGTTCCTGAGGCAATGTTAGTCAGGGCCCAGGCAGCTTCAAACTGAAAGAGGTACAGTGGGAAATGGATTACTGGTGTCTATGTTAGGGAGACTGGAACTGAAAAGTATGGGATAGGGCGTGCCCATTAATGTATCCCATGGTTCAGGAGGATCCCTCCCCCTTATGTGGAATAGAACCCAGAGGTTGGTGATCAAGAACTGACAGAAACCGTCTGCTTCCTCCAAAGGAGCCCCAAGCCAGACATGCAGTAGGACCCTCCCTAGAGGTCAGGCTGGGGAATCACAGAATGTTAGCGCTGAAAGGGACCTTAGAGATCATTCAGCCCAACCTCCTCATTTTACAGGACTCGAACCCAGGTCTCCTGACTCCCAGTCCGGTGCTCTTTCCATGACACCACGCTGCCTCCCACTCAAGGCTGCCTGGTTTCAGGTGGTCTTTAGGGCGAGGGGGCAGATCCCTTTTCTTGCCAGCTGCCTGAGGGGTGTGGGGGAAAGCCCTGTCACACCCTCTCGCTCCCTCCACCCACCATCCAAAGCATAACACAGCACTTGAGGAAGGTAACAACCCTGTTGGGTCTCTGTACCCAAGACCTCCCCTGTAGTCACCTGTAATGTGCAGTTCTCGCTCCTCTTCAGAAATTCCACAAACCTGTCCACTACTCCAGGGGTATTAATCACTTCGTCTATGGGCGGATTTGGCTCTGTGGAGAAAGGCCAAGAATGAAGAGAGGTCTAGACTATATCCACTCCCTGGCTGACACCTCCATTCCATATGATGATAATGGCAACACTTCAGGTGTCCTTTTCTCAAAGTAACGCACATATGCGAGCCTGAAACAAAATTTTGAGTTTCTTCATAGGTAAAATGTCTGGGCTCTATATAGTCAGTCACCACTAAGCAGTTTTATGTGATCAGGTCACCAAAAAAGTTCTGAAGTGGGTAAAGTGACGAGAAGGTGACTAAACTGAATGAGGAATATCAAGGACTCACAAGCACTTGCATACGGCATTACCAAATCCCTCTCCCCCTCCCATCTTTGAGTGTCATGGGGGATATTACTTGGCTACCTCTATCTTCATAGGGAATGCCACAGAAATGTTGACTATCATTCAGAAAGCAAGTGGCCCTGAAAGATAGCATTCTTTTCTTTGTGACTACTCTGCTCTCAAGGTTCAGAAAAACTTCTGGAACCAGCAGAACTTAATGGAATGTAAGAGGCCCAGAGAGGAATCTTGGAGGAGGATGGAATTTTGCAGCCTGATAAAGCTCAGAGTTGTAGAGGGGCTTCAGAAGATGCCCAGTACAAACCAGACTTGTGTGAGGATGCCCTCTAAAACCTTCCTGACTAGTGGGCACTCAGCCTTTGGCTAAAGGTGTGCAGGGGGAACCTCCTGAGGCAGGTGAAGGGAAACTGATGACTACTGAGCTGAAATCTCCCTGCTAGAGCCATCCTCCTAGCTTGTCTAGCCGTTCCAGTATCTGAGGGGTTTATAGATGGCCACCTGGCTTCTCTCTTCTATGCTAATATCTCTAGTTTGTTAAACTCTGCCCGTATTTGCTTCCAGAGCATCTTACCCTTTGAGAGCAGCTTGCGGAATTTCTGGGTGGTTGCTAACTGCAGGTCAGAGTCTTCAGAAAAGAGCATCTCCACCATCTCTCTTGTGATCACTCTATCCTAAAGGGAAAGGATAGAGCTGGGACTTGATGAGTAACCAGAAAATCCAGTTTCCAAGTCCCCAGAGCTCCCTTAGGCTCATTCCCAGAGCAGCTACTATGGAAAGGCTCTTACGGGTAGTATGAAAATGCAAATAAAAATACTGTTATAGGATTTAATGTTAGAAGTCATATTCCAAATCATTTAGTCCAACTCTCTCATTATAAAGAACAGAAAATCAGGCCTTTCCCAATGTCAAACCAACTCTAAGTAGCAGAACAAACCCCAGTCCCTCTTATGCCAAACCTAGTGCTCTGTCTACTGTATCTACTCCCTTCATAGAGAAATTCACAGGATATAAAGATCACTCAACAGAGAAAATTCCTCTAAGTTCTATCTCATCTACTGCTGCCACACAGCTTAATGAGGAAAAAAAATTTGGGATGCTCAGAACTCTCTTCTCACTCCTGGGGATTCTGGAATGGAGAACAATCATTACTACTTTTCAAATGACTTCCCTTGGTGCCTGGTCTATAAGGACTATTAGGATGACAATTGGCCTAACATGATGCTTTTTTAAAGACCATGGTAACAACAAAAAATAATCTCTCTCAGTGGAAATATGCAAGTTAACAAGAACCAATATGACATGCCCAATCCTAGAAAATCCCTAATATTGTACATTCAGGTCTTACCCCAGTGGTGGAACTGACATAGGAGTCCATGAGTAGTGTGTCAAACATGGCAGCGTCTTCACTGATTAGTTCTACATTTCTTCGTTTAAAAAGCTGAAAGTAAAAGTTTAAAAGGTCAGCAGTAAGTATATCTGTTTATTAGCAGACTCATATATAACATCCAAGGCCAAATCAGACCAGCCCTTCCCCTTCTGACACCTGTCTATCTAGTCAATGACAGTCAGACAGTCTGTTCAGAAGATGAACCAATTTGGACAGAAACTGATAAATGTAGAGGCAGATAACTTAATAGGTTCCAAACTCATAACGAGGGCCAAGAAGAATTTCATTTGGTGAGAAAACTCTTAAGATAATGAAACCAACTGAAATCAGAATGACCAGCACTGCTTACAGCATCAGAAAGGACAGATTTAGAAGTTACTAGAGGTGGTGGGGATGAGAAGAGTTTAAATGTAATTTTGTTTTCAATCTTATGAATGAATATCTGCATAGAAAACATTGACAACAAGAGGAGGGCCATAAACAGGTGTTCTAGATAGATACAGGATATATAAGACATGGCCACAGCTCTTGAGTTTATACACTATTGGAGGAGACAAATACATGAAAATTACATAAATGCTATGCTTTTGACGTAAGTTCTAGATGAGTTCTGAGGGCAAATAAATTACTTGAAGCCATGAGGGTTAAATAAAATTTCATTAAGAGGTAGGACTAGTGTTGAACTTTAAAGAGCAGGTAACAAACAGACAATTCAAGAGGACTCAAGGCAGGGAAGGTAGCCCAAGTTGGGGGCTGGTATGAAAAAAAAGAGAGGAAGGTGAGCGCATGACTTGTTCAGAGGGCTCAAGGAGAAGACTAATCTGGCAGGTATCTTTCTTCCTTCCATCCACCAACAGGCTGCTTTGCAGGGAAATGGGAATAAGCATGATTAGAGATGGAACCAACACAAAAGTTCTTGCCTCACTTTGCAATATCCCATACCAGTCCCTTTTAATATGAGATTGCAGCAAATCCCACTCTTTTTTCCACTTTTGCAGAAGGGCTGTGATAGATTCCACCCTTACCTGTTGCTCTCGTTTCTGCTTACGGAGCTGGATTCCCTCTTCTTCTCGCCGCCTTCTCATTTCTTCTGGATTCAGTGCTTTGTTCTTATAACTCTTCATCCTGTAATTGTCCTTCCCTGGGCTCGCCATGGTTTCTAGAGAAATGAAAGAATGGCAGTCACCACCTATAAGAGGAGATACCCTCACCTGGTTCTCACCATCCCCCAAAGTGGGCCAAGTCTAGAACACCCCCAGCCTGCTTCCAGATGCTCCCATTGGGTACGGGTCTTGCTTTCTGATGTTTGAAAATAAGCAATAATGCAATAAAAATAAGGAGCAATAATGGTAGTGATCTTACACAACAACTCAGGAGAACTTGCAAATCTAAGAGACAGGTAAAATCTTTTCCCTAAATCCAGAAATAATGACAACAGCTGACATTTATAGAGTGTGGCTGACACAACACTAGCTCTTCTTCCTTTAATTCTCACAATAACCCTGTGTGGTAGGACACTTAAGTATTTCAATCTGCGTATCTCACATATAATAATAACTGGCAGGACCTCAGATCCCAGATTAAGTGTTTTTCCCATTAAATTACGATGCTTTTCTATGGAAAGGCATTCTATGTTAAAAAGAAAAGTTTTTCTTTATGTATCAGATGATTAACAGAAACAATGTTTTGGTAACATTGGATTCTATAGAATAAATGACCCTATGAAAATACTTTCTCTGGTTTTTGTCCATGTCATGGCCTCTCTACAGAAATAAAATATAGAGTTAATATTTTAAGCCAGAATAGGCGAACTGAGCTCCTTGTATTTTTTTCAATTGCCATATATCAGCAGTTAACCTTCAAATCATATAAGATCATAGGTGGAGCAAGAAGATAGCTTGCATATCTTAGGCCAATCTAGTCCTAAAAAACTGTCTCCCTTTTAATATACTCAACAGTACACATCTAAGCTGTTTGAAGTCCTCCAATGAGGGTAGATCCACTGTCTTCTGAGGCAACTCATTCAGTTTTAACAATACTAATTTTCTATATGACCAGCTTACATTTGCTTCTTTGCAAATGCTATCTAATTTTGCCCTTGGGGACCAAGTGATACAAGTCTGGTCTCTCTTTCACAGGACAGACTTTAGACTAGTCTTTGTATGGTATGATCAGAGTCATTTGCCTTCCTGGTTGACAACCTTTGGAAGCTCTCTGATTTATCAACATCCTTTCTAAAAGGTGGCACTCACCTTTACAGAACAAAATACTCTAGAGGTCGTTTGATGAGAAATTTTTCCTTCAATTATCACTTCTCTAGCCCTCTACAGCTCAATGGAATCATGATCTCAATGTTGGAACTCCCCTGAAAGATGCAGATCACCATCTATCCATACTATCTCAGTGTATACAACTCTTATTCATAACTTCCTGTGATTCTTCCACAGAAAGCCTACCAGACATGCTCAAAGCCTAGACTACCAATGGAATACATCTATTGGTTACGGACCCTCTTTGCTAGTTCTACGTCTCTCTGATAAACATTATTTCTCTTTGGCAATTTTTGGTTGGTAACATGTTACGACCTATTCATGCCCACTGTGTACCTTCGGTAGTAAAAATACTGTTATCAGAAAAGATGGGCTTTTAATTCAGGGACAAATTCAGGGGGAGGGGGAAAAGTGTCACTAAAAGCATTACAATTTCAGGCTGATTTCAATCCTCTTCAATTCCTGACTGAGCTCACTGTCTGTCTGCAATGTCTGTCCAAGATATATGTACTGATGAACTAACTCTTTAGTTGGCTGCTTATTCAACTGTATGTCATATTATAAATTATTCATCCACTTATTTTTTTAGTATGAATATTTAGGCTAAACTCAGCTCCAGATCTTTTAGAGACAATTTGTCTAGCAATATCTGTCCTATTTTATAATTATGCAGTTCAGTTTCTGAACTCAAGCATTAGACTTTACATCTCTTCCTATTATATTTCATCTTTAATATAGTCAGCTCCAAGTCTGGGTCTGTCAGATCCCCTTTGGCTCCTGATTTTGTCATCTAATAGGTTAACTATCCTTCTCAGATTTGTATCATTCCTATAATTAAGTATCTTATCTATATAGTAATTCAATCTTCTTCCAGACTCCCCTATTTCCTAGGGAAACCACCATTCCTCCAGTTATAATGATTCACAATGTGGTTGTCAAACGTGACTCCTTATTTACCCCATATATCCATCCAATCAGGTGCCAGTCTTCCTGTTTCTTTCTCTACAACCTCTCTCACATCCATTGCCCTTTCTCCACTTACACAACCACAACCCTCATCGGAATGACTGCTCCCTACATTTCTCCCCTTGTTCCAATCTCTCCCCTCCATACAGCTGGCTAATGCAAAGCTATGACCATGTCATCCTCCTGTCTGATAAACTCTAGGGGGGTCCTTATTTGTAGAATCAAATACAAACTTTTCTGTTGAGCATTTAAAGGTCTTCACAACCTGCCCTCATTCTACTTTCCCAGCACTGCACCTTCCTCTCCTTTACACATTCCATAGTTCAGCCAAATTAATCTTACCATGTCTTTTATGCATGAAGAAACTGAGGCCCAGAGATCACATCACTTGATGTGCCCAACGTCATTTGTCAGGTACAAACTGACTTCGATGACCTTTGCTATCCCTTCTGAGTGTGTGTGAGGTTCTGTGATTCCTTCAAGGCCCAGTTCATGTTTACTTCCTTCATGAAGCTCTCCTGGCTCATTCTGTTCCTCTTCATCTCCATATCTTGAGATTTCTAGTTCCCTTCAAGGCTCACCTCAAATGCTACTTGGTATCATCTGCCCCTCCCCTCCCCAATAACCTTGTCTACACCTCTGGCACTTTCTGTATTTATTTGTTGTTTCCCAGAGAGTCAAATCCTGAGGACTAGGGATATTTCTCTTTTTATCTTTCTAGCTCCTGAGTCTAACAGTGCCTCGTACATAATAGGTGCTTAATAAATGCCTATAGACTCACTGATTATAGCTAAGAGGAAGGTATGAACAAGGAAGGAGGGCTTCCTAAAACTGTGGAAGAAGTGTATTTCAGGCATTAACCATCACAGAATCATACAACTGGAGAATCAGAAAGGATGGCAAGAGTTATCTAGGTTCATCAATATACCTTGGACAAGTCACTAAAATTCTGTGGGCTTCAGCTAAAGACCTCCAAGTCAACAAGCACTTATTAAGTACTTACTGCATGCAATGTTGTGCTAAATAAGTACAATGTATCCCCAACACCTGAAACATAATAAAATAAAGTGTACAAAATGAAAATAATTCAAAGAATTCACATCCTAATAGGGGAGACAAAATGCAAATAATTATGTATATAGGAGATACAGACAGCAAACTAGAGGTAAAAGGTCCATTCCATTCCTCCACAACATTCCAGTGGTTCTTCAATCTTTGTTCAAAGACCTTTATTGAAACGGAAGGGAAAGGAATACTTAAGTTCTAGGTACTGTGCTAAGCATTTTACAAATGTTACCTCATTTGGACATCTCAAGTGCTTGGACATCTCAAGTGCTTTCTAAGGCAGCCCATCCTAATTTCAGATAAGATTTTGGGAAGCTTTTCCTTAGATCAAGACTAAATCTGACTTGCTTTAAACACTCTGCTACCTGGCTGTCTACAAGAAGTCCCCTGAAACCCTTGAAGGCAGCTACCAGCTTTCCTTCAGTTATCTCCAGGATAAATACATCTCCATTTCCATCTAGGTCCTCAACAGGTCCTAAATCTTACCCCCCCAGATCGGGCCCTCACATCTCTTACAGGGACTACTAGAACTGGTCTTCTTGAATCTAGTCCCTGTCTTGTCCCAATTCACCCTTCCCACAGCTGCCAAAGAGACACTTCTAAAACAGATTTTACTCTATCACTCCCCTACTCAAGAAGCTTCAGGGGCTCCACATCACCTCTAAGATCAAGAAGCAACACCTTTGTTTAGCATTTAAGGCAGTGGTTCTCAACCTTCCTAATGTGCCCACCCTTTAATACAGTTCTTCATGTTGTGGTGACCCCCAACCATAAAATTATTTTCATTGCTACTTCATAACTGTAATTTTGCTACTGATATGAACTGTAATGTAAATATCTGATATGCAGGATGTATTTTAATTGTTACAAATTGAATATAACCCACAGGTTGAGAACCACTGATTTAAGGCCTTCATAATCTATCTCCAATTTACCTTTTCGGACTACTTACTCATTTATTGGCTCTTAAGGTTATATTTGTGTGGAATGAGTGAAAACTTCTCAATTTGGGGTTAAACTTCCCTTCCTCCCCCCCTCCTCCATTGCTGCTGTCAATCACTTTTACCTTCCTTTGTCTGTTTTCCCTGCCTTGGTGGGATCCTCCCCCCCTCCCCCATTCTTCTCTTGCTGTCCCAGTTGGGAAGAATTTGGTGAGGTATGCGCCTCTCCACCAATGAGACAGGAAACAGTTGGGAAAGGGGGCTTGACTAAGTTATAAATTCTGGTTCTGCCCTTTGTAACTTGCCTCTTCCCCATGATGTCTCATGGGGCAGACCACCCTCTTCTCCCCGGGAAGAGAATAAACTCTTGTTCTTATCCTAAGACATCTCTGTGTTTACTTTTTTTTTTTTAAACTAAATTAAGGATGAAGGGTCTTTTTCAACCTAAACATGCTCAAGTAAAACCACCTTCAAGAGACCTTTGCCAGCACAGTGAGCAGAGCACCAGCTCTGGGGTCAGGAGGACCTGAGTTCAAATCCAGCTTCAGACACTTAACACTTGCTAGCTGTGTGACCCTGGGCAAGTCACTTAACCCCAAATGCCCTACTTTCTCCCCTCCAAAAAGAAAAAAAGGCTTTTCTTGATTCTTCTAATCTTTAATTTTTTCTTCAGAAATTACTTTGTATTTATTTTTCATCATCTTGTATTTACTTATCCAGGAACTTGGCTGCATGCCTCCCCAGAAGAATGTTAAGTCATCACCTGAGGGCAGGGAACATATTGCTTTTGTTTTGTATCCTGATCACCTACTACAGCATCTGATACATAATAAAATAAATTCCCACCTAGATACACAGAATTGACTGGCCCCAAGTATCAGTCATCCTGACTTTATTTCAACAAGAACCTTAAGAGAAATGCCTAGACAGATACATATAAGGATGTAAGGTTTAATTAAATATTTAATAAAATAAATATTTATTCATGGCAATGTAATTACTAAGTCATGTCTTCTGACTTGAAGACTGGTGCTCTTTCCACTGTCTCATGCTGCCTCGCATAGAAAGAATGAGTTTCTGTGTTCTTTGGCTATTCTTTGGGCTGGAAAAGAGGAGGAATTTAAATACCATTAGCATTTAGGCCCAAGTCCAGAGCTGAGAGCACCTGGGGCTCTTTCAGAATAGGGAGAGGAGAGGTGCTCACCTGAGGGAGCCATCTCTCTGAACTAAGTAGTTCCCTCCTCCCACTGGCCCCCACCCCCAACCTATCCACCCAACTGTCTCTGCTCAACTAATTGCACTGACTGGTAAGAAGAGGTCCTGAAACTTCCACTATACAACAGACGCTATCTGCTGTTAGCTTTGACTTCTGATCCATTTTACAGAAAGCCCAAGGTTTGGGTAACTCTCCCTTTCCTGTTTTTGCAATCTTATAGTCTTCTTTTCATCTTCTCTTGTCCTTGGAAGAGTGGTTAAAAACAACCTTTCCCTTCCCTCTCTCCTCTCCCTAACCCTGGCTATTTGTAAAGGCCACCACAGAAATAGGTAATGATGGTTCTGATGGAGTGGAAGCAGAACCCCCCTCTCCAATCCCCATTTATACAGTTCATCTAGTCTTTGGAATCAGAAGTAAAGGAGATCTTAAAGATCATCCAGCCCAACCTTTTTGTTTTACAGATAATAGATTCAAAGCTGAAAGGAACCTTATGGGCCACTGAATCCGACCATCTCATTTTATAGATGAGGAAACTCATCAAGGAACTAAGGGCCACACGGGTGTGAAGTTGTGAAGTGTGTGGGTGTGGGGGGAGGGGGAATGGGATCGGAACCCAGCTCTTGTACCTGCTCTTTATGCAATACCACATTGCTTAAAGACTAGATATGGCCTATGTTGATTTCTTTCCATCAAAAGATTTCTATAACCATTCTCAATAAATGGTTTGCATGTAACTTTTTTTTTCTAGCATCAAAGAACCCCATGGTGATAAATTATAACCAGCTGAGGCAAAATGTGACCCTAGTTTGTAATGGAGTGAATATGATTTAGTTCTTCAGTAGTATAACTACTTGGCCAGATAAACCTATGTTTAAAAGGCCTACAGTTATAGGAATGTTTGCAGACAGTCTAAAAATGTCTTTCCCATCCTCTGGGGATCTTCCCCATTATTTTCTTACTGTCCCTGAAGAAAGAATAAGGTTCCTGCATAGAACAGATGGAACAATTTATTACTTTCACCTACTTCATGAATTTTGTGGCCACAGCAACTCTTAGTTTAGGGGCCACCCTTCTGCTGATAACAAGTTCTCAATTTTGCTGAGGACTATTTCAGGCGCACCTGCTGCCTGGACTGTGCTTAGAACCTTTCCAGCCTGGCAGGCTCAATCAGAGCCTGCGTTCTGTAACACAGCCTTGGAGAAACCAGGGTCACCTCTAAGATACAAGGCAGCAACCCTGGTTCTGAAAGCAAAATTAGAAAAGGATGATTTCATCCTCATATTCCAGAGGTACCTGGGGTATCGAGTACCATTTCTATTCACCTCCAAACAAAGCTTATTTTTAAAAAAAGATTTATATATATATATATGTATATATATATATGTATGTATGTATTTTGGAGGGGGGAAGGCAGGGCAATTGGGATTAAATGACTTGCCTAAAGTCACACACTTAGTAAATGCCAAGTGTCTGAGGCCGAATTTGAACTCAGGTCCTTCTAACTCCAGGGCCAGTGCTCTATTCACTGTGCCACCTAGCTTCCCCAAAGCTTCTTATTTTTAAAAAGATTTTTCTGCTTCCTCTTCTCATTATCTCAGGTACCAACAGTGTCCACTTTTTAAAAACAAGCCAATAAACATATAGATTTCCAGAAGACATAAGCTGAAAATGTTAGTAAAAGGAAGAAGAGTTATAGTAGTTTCTTTTTCTGTTTATTTTTTCTTAATCATATGTAAAATTTTAAAACTTTTTTAAAAAAGTGAGTTCCAAATTCTCTTCTCCTGCCCCCTCCTTGAGAACACAAACTTTTTGATATAGATTATACACTGTGCAGTCATGTAAAACATATCTCTGTATTAGCCATGTTGCAAAAGAAAACACTGAACAAAAAACAAGAAGAAAAATAAAGTAAGTTTAAAAAGTATGCTTCGATCTGTATTCAGACTCCCATCAGTTCTCGGGAAGTGGACAGTGTTTCTATTAACTCCTTTGGATTTATAGAAGAGTTTATTAATCTGAGGTCCATGAACTTGTTTTTAAAATACTGTAATAACTATATTTCAATATAATTGAGTAAAATCAATGTATTTGAAAACATTATTTTGAGAAACTGTCCACAGGCTTCACCAGACTTCCAAAGGACACAATGACCCCAAATGGTTAAGAATACTTGGTATAAATTTATGGATGACTAATCAGGAATGGGTTTTAAGGAAAGCAAAAACCAAAAGATTTAGACATAGACATAGAAGGTGCCAAATCACTCATTTTAGAAATGAGGAAACCAAGGTTCAAAAGAAAGAAAAGGGACTTGCTTTAAGGTCACACCAAGTCAATATTCAAACCCGTGTCTTCTGATTCCATACCCAGTACTCTACTGCACCAGAACTGTCCCCAAATTAAGAACCATAACCAGGACCTCCCAGAGCACAGTTGCACGAGAGCTCCCCCAGGGCTGGAAGGAGCATGGCTCTGAGGTTATCACTTCATAGATCTAGTTATCATTCCCTCCAAAAGAGTTTGCTTACCTATTAAAGTGACTATCCTTTGGGGGAAAAAAAAAAACATTAAGGAAATATGGCTTTATGTAAATGAGAGTCTCTAGCAATGAAATGGCAGAGAATAGGGGGTAGAGAAAGACGGTATCTGGTTTTTTGCTCTTCCTACAGCCAAGCTGACATGTTCAAAGGATGGATGCTGTCAGATTGTAAAGTTACACAGTGCATCAGAGCTTTGTTCCTATAACATTAATTAATTAAACAAAAGAGGTAGGATGGTTTGGTGGAAAGAGACAACCCGAAAGCCAGGAAGAACTGAGTTCAAGTCCTATCTTGGACACATAGTAGTTGTGTGACCTCGGGCAAGTCAATTAATTGCTCAATGTTCTAGGCAACTCTAAGACTTTAATTAGGTTACAGAGAAGGGAGTTTTCTCACCAGGATGTTTCCTTTACCACAGGTTCAGTCCCCATCATTCACAAAATTTTAAGTGCCTAGGGGTGCGGACCACAATGTAAGATACAAAAGGTTGGCCTTCTCAAGCATTCCTTGAATTTATTACTGTCTAGAAGGGTAGATACAAGCAACAATAACCATAAAACAATATTACAGGATAAATTTCATTGGAAGTACAAAATCATATGCGATCTTAGGAGGGAGGGACAAGAATTAGGGAGGGCTTCATGAAAGAAGTGGAATAATTTGGGGTGTCTTTTAAAAGATTTTTATTGGCAGCAAGAAGGAGGAAAGCCATGCTAGGCACAATTAGACTCAGTGTGGGAGTGTGAAGGGTGACAGATAATAGAACAATTCAGCTAGAGGGTAGAGTATTTGGAGAACAGAAATATGGGAAGATAGGTAAAGTAGAGCAGTGCCAAGGTGTGGGGGAGGGGCCTTGAATGTGTACTTTCATGTGGAGGCAAAAGGATCCACTCATGAATTTTGAACTGATGTGCCACGTCAGACCTATGGGACAGAAAAATGATCCTGGTTAACAGGGATGAAGTCATGATTGCATGTGGGACTTGGGAAGGTTTTTGTCATAGTTTAGGCAGCTAGTGAGGAAGACCTTGTCGAGTGTCTAAGGCAGTGGTTCTCAACCTGTGGGTTATGTTAAATTTGTAACAATGAAAATACGTCCTGCATATCAGATATTTACATTATGATTCATAACAGTAGCAAAATTACAGTTATGAAGTAGCAAATAATTTTATGGTTGGGGGTCACCACAACATGAGGAACTGTATTAAAGGGCTGCGGCATTAGGAAGGTTGAGAACCACTGGTCTAAGTTGATGCTTTCTAACCTGAAGTCCATAACTTCTAAACTGTCTTCTAAGTTAGCAAACAATGTTTAAACACCCTGGACCCTAGGCTTTTACAGGGTATTAACATTCCAAATAGCTTCAAGTTTTTATTGGCTGTGATATCAATCCAAAGAAGGAAAAAGATTCCTTGTAAAAGGAAAGGCTCACTAGTATAGGAATTATCAGGTCAATGGACATGCCTCCCACCAAAACAAGGAAACAATAACCATACACAGGTGTACACCTTGTTTGTCCTGTTGTCATCCACTGTCATTCCACATTCATGAAGGACGGAAGAGAAACCCAGATTTCATAGGCATCAAATTGAAATCACAAGACCTCATCCTCAATCCCAGTTATGCTTGTCCTTGGACAAAGAGCATCATAGTTCAGTTTTCCCATCTGCCAAATGGGTACAGTCTCCTACATGGACGTCCCAACATTATTCTTGTCTATCTTCATTCATGTTTTTCCTCTTACTTAGAATGCTCTCCTTTCTTCCTTTTGCCTGCTTATCTTTCAAGGTTCAAATCAAATTCTGTCTTCCATGAATTGAAAATGACTGATGCCTCTACTATAAGACCACAGCACTTAGAACTCAGAAGAAATTTAGAAATCTTCTAGTCCAAGCCCCTCATTGTACAAGTGAGGAAAGAAGTTTAGAAATTTTATTTACCGCAGTGGTAAAATACCACAATGACAGCAAACAGCTGAGCTAAGGTTCTATTTCAGGTCCCCAGATTTCAAATCCACCACCACATTAATTCCCTCCCTACACAGATATACTCAAGAAATATCCTGAAGTGCTTAAGAGAAAGGGCGTCACAGGAACAAGTCGTAGAATTTTACACATAATACAGTGCAATGTTTACAATGCATCTTTCTCACAACAATCTTATGAGGATGTAAGCAGTGGCTGAACTGAGCCTCTCCTTACTTCTAGTCATTCTCTAACCTGTGTGGTGGGTACAAACCAGTGCTGTAAAAGGCTGCCCAGGAAACAGAAGGCTGCCCACATCAGATCTATCCTATGGGAATTATGTGGATAAATCAGAAACTTTGGGGAAAATCCAGTAAAAAAAAAAAAAAAAGGGAAATTATATAAAAAAATAAAAAGACAAATGAGGATAATACAGGGAATTCGTCAACCAACATAACATTTCAACACATACACTAGCTAGAGAAGGCAATTGAGGATGAATACAAAAATTTGGCACAGTCTTGTATGAATAGTCCTTAATAGGTCAATGTTAACTGGAAAAATCTCCAGCAGAGAAACTCAGGAATTTGTACTTGGACCTATGCCATTTAACCTTTTAATCAATGATTTATTATACATTTAAAAAGAAAAGCAGGCTATAAATAACAGAGCTCAAGGTTTCATGTACAATCTTCTATTTCTGTTTTATTGTGCATATGAAAATTCTTACTGTAGTAAGAGTGGATATTGTGGATGAAAAAAACCCTATCATCAACAAATTGGATAAAGGTGTATGCAACTGGCATGGCCACTGAATCTAAAAATGACACAGAGTTAACTGAGAGGAACATATAACTCACTGGAGGATAGTCAAAATCAAAAGGAAGCATGCATAGGTTGGAACACTGGGCCAAATCTAATTAAGATGAAATTTAATAGAGATATTTGTAGAGTCTAACACTTAGGTTGAAACAATGAACTTTGTGCATATAAGATGGAGGAAGTATGAATAGATAGCGGAAATACGGGAGTGGAGTGAAAATTCAATGATTCCACAACAGTATGAGAAGGTAGCCAGTAGCCACTAAACTCTGAGGGACACAGCTGGATTAGCAGTCTCACTGTTGTTGTGGACCATGATATCAGGGAGGTGATGCCATGACTTGCAAGTGAATTGGATTTAAGTGAGGGAGGCTGTGCAAAGTCATCAGCCTCACTTTCTCCTCCTGAGCCTTCTGGGTCAGCTATGGATCAGGACAACTGGAGATGGCCCAGGATGCTTTGGGGGACCTTGGCCTTTTTAAGCTTAGGTCTTTAACAGATCTCAGTCTGACTGATACAATGCCCATTCAGTGACTGAAGCTTAATTAAGAAATGAGGCAGAGAATGGCTTCTTTACCTAGTTAAAAAAAAAAAAAGTCAGCCTGGGAAGAACAGACTCTCAGGGTTTCTGGTCAAAACAGAAATAATAGCTATTTACATTCACTCTGAGACAATCAGGGCCCAAACAATGATCAGGTGGGACTTGGGCTGGGACCTATCGGTTGGCCGAAGAATGAGAGTGAGTGATTTGGGTTTAAGGATTGGTCTTCAAGAAAAAAAGGTTTCAGTGATCAAAATTTCCTAATCAATAACACAAAAAAAGAAATGTGAATTAAAACAACATTCAAATTTTACTTTATACCTGTCCAATTAGCTGGTATACTCTAGTCAAGACTACACTTGGAGTAATATGTTCCATTAAAGTGCTGGAAGGCCTGAGGTAACCTTCGGCACAAGTCACTTCTGTCAGTCATAGTTTCTTGAATTGTAAAATGGGGATGATAATAATAAACAGCACCTTCCTCCCAGGATTAAATGAGATGATATTTGTAAAGGGCTTAAGCAAGATACCCGTCACATACAAAGTGCTAAGTGCTAGTAGCTGCTTCTCCTACTCCTACTCCTACTCCTTCCACCACTATTACAAGTGCAACATTTAAGGAAGGGCACAGATAAAAGAGACACTACCCAGAAGCATTAACAGGATGATGAAGGGCCTTGAGTCCATATGAGAGAATAAGGCCCTGGGAGGGATACGATGGCTGTCTCCAAGAACCTGAGAAGGAGAGGGATTATTAGTCTTGTTCTGCTTGGCTCCAAAGAGCAAAATAAGGCGCAGGGAAGGGTAGAAGGAAAGGGAAAACTGCAGAGAGGCAGGTTTAGGCTTGGTCTGCACAGAAGGGCTTCCTACAATTAGAACGATACAGACGCAGACCAGGGTGCCTGGAGGGAGTAGGTTCCCTTGCAATGGAAGTTTTCAAAGATTGGACTACTACTTGCAGGTATGTTTTAGAGGAGTCTTTTCTAGTTTTACAGGTCGAGCTAGAATGCTACTAAGGCACTTTCCAACTTGAGAGTCCTGTAATTCTATGGCTTTTACGGCAGTCTCAAGGCTCCAGGGATTTAAAAATGAACTTGTGAGATTAAAAATAGAAAGTGAAAAGACTAGGCAGATAGGAATGAAGGCTATTTTGCCAATAGAGTACAATAATATGAAGGACATCCAAATGACTTGCTGACACTCAATGAGCCTGTGGTGGAGAACAGGTGAAGAAGGGCTATCTGGTAAGCCAGGCTGGGACCTCCCTGGGATGACAGAACTCTACCAAGTGCTCAGAATGTGTCAAACTCACAGCCACACTGGGCACAGTGCATGTCAATCTAATACAAAAGCAAGGAAGCTTGGTGATACTCTCTGGACACTCTAGTACAGAAGGGTAACAAAAGGCTGCCGTGTTGACTACGGAGTTTCATTACCTGACAGCTGCTTTTTCATGACTGAGATCCAGATCTACCCAGGGTGGCTGTTCCTCTGCTTGCATTGGCACAGAGCTGAAAAGGGGAGCTAGAAAGGTAATTATATGACTGTATTTTCATCACCATGGCAACATGGGGACTCTCACAAATACTGGCTTATGACTTCACTGGAGGATCCAGGAAAGGGAGCTAAGGGAGGAATTCACATTGAAAACATTATCTTAAATGAAAAACAATACCTCAAAACAAGGTCCAAAGGAAGAAACATTATCAGAAAGGCTCCTTTTAGATCTGTGCCTGTGCCTATGTCATGGGCCAAGGAAACCTCCTTGAGTCATATTTAGGTACCTGCTATTAGAAGACCTCTAGGTCTCAGTTTCTTTAGGTGTAAAATGGTGGGGGAGAAGGAAATCATGCTCTCCAGCTAGTCTTTGTGGACAGGGAAATGTAGTCTACATGGCAGCACAGGCAGGTAGGTCTGGACTGGGTTAAGTGTTCCCCAAAGTAGTTATTAACAGATGGTTATCAATTTGGAAGGAAATTTCTATCAGAATGTTCCATTCTCATCTTGTGTCATTTACTATTAATCAACAAGTATTTTATCAAGCACTTACTATGTTTGCCACTAACTAGGCTAAGTGTGCTGGGGATTTAAAAGAGGCAAAACTTGTTCTTGCCCTCAAGAGGCCTATATTCTGATATAGTTTGGATGAGACAAAGGTGGCACACTCAGCAAATCTGGAGACACAAAGGTGGGAAAGAGTTAACCTACTTGATGACAAGGTCAGGATCCAAAAAAGATCTTGGATGGGTTAAAGCAATAAGCCAAATAGACTAAAATTAGCTATTTTTTTGGTTCAGAAAATTATCTTTTTTTTAAAAGAATGATTAAAAAACCCATACTATTATCTTAAAAAAAAAAATCCAAATAGCCCAATGTCTTCAAGGACCTTACATTAAAAAACCAACCAAACAACAACAAAAACCCCACCCAGATATTTCTTAAATCAATCATGTACACCTGGGTGTGGCATCAGTAAGACTCACATTCCCAAGTTTACATCTGGTCTGACATTTACTAGCTGTGTGACCCTGGGCACGTCACTTAACCCTGTTTGCCTCAGTTTCCACATCTATAAAGTGAGCTAGAGAAGGAAATGGCAAACCACTAAAGTATATTTACCAAGAAAACCCCAAATGGGGGTCATATAGAATCATACAGACATGACTGAAATGAACGAACAACAACAAACCAGAAGGGGAAGGTATATCCAGATAGTTCATCTGAAAAAGATCTGAGAATTTAGTGGACAGAAAACTGAATATGAAACATCAGTATAAAATAGTAGCTTAATGAAAGCTGATGAGATCTTGGGCTATAGCAAAGTGTCCACAATAAGGGAATGAAGATTTTCCCTTTTTTCTTGGTCACATCACATTTGGAATATTACATTCAGTTCTGGGCACTCGTTTAAGAAAACAAATAAGCCAGAAAGGATTCAGAGGATGACAAGACAGGGAAAGGGTTTTTTTTTTTTTTTTAGTCATAAAAATAATTTTATTTTTTATTTTATTTTATTTTATTTTTTATTACATTTTTTGAATTACACATTTTCTCCCCGTCTTGCTCCTGCCCCAACCCCATAACAGCAATCCCA
>CM053596.1:57208570-57305703 GCA_028646575.1 Pseudocheirus occidentalis
CCCACTGGTTCCTTGACCCGGGGGTAGATTGGCCGAACTGCTTTTCCTCCCCCAAATTTAGCTTGAAAGCTTCACTCACTTTCACTGACTTTTAATCCTGGCTTATGCAGATTGCTCCAGGTGCTTTAGATCTCTGAAGTAGACTCACACTGTGGCTTGGGAGGCTTGGCTCCTCTGGGCCGGCAGCCCTGGAGCTTGGCCACATGGCGGTTTCAGGCTGGGCTGGTCTCAGCTCCCGGCCTGGGATGAGCCCCTCCTGCCAGCTGCCTTTCTCTAATCCCTATTTTTCACACCTTGGTAGATGTGGAGTTGCTGGAGGCTGTAGCTCTTCTCTCTTGTAGACTGGCTGCAGCTAGGCTTGGCTCCTTCCTACCGCCCCGGGGCCTGGTTTTGGTTTCAAGCTGCATCTGGCTGACATGATGCCCTGTTGCCGAGCTGCCTTCCGCGAGAGATGTGTTTTCTGTATTTTTTGAGTTTGAGAGTCCTAGAATTTGTCCAGCGTCATATTTTTATGGGCAAACGTTTAGGGTAGCTGTGTGGGAGCTGTGGGATGCTGCTACTTCTATGCCGCCATCTTGGCTCCGCTCCCCCAAGACAATCAACAAAGCACAATTCTTAGGAAGATGAGGTGGAGAGGGAAGATGGATACAAAGCATGTTTCCAAGTCCAATGTTATCCATGACCCTGACTCTCTGTTATCAGCATACCCCAGCTCATCCATGTTCCAAAGATCTCAAAGCTGGAATTTAACATGGCCCTCAGGATTCAATAGTCCCCCCCTCCTTTAATGCAACTTCCTGTTTTCATGGGATTCAGCAACACTGGGAATTTTAGCTAAAGTCTGTTAGGAAACAGACTCCTTTTCTTACCTTTCTTCTTGCATATTTTAGGGGCATTTGGGACAGACTTTGTGGAGATTGTCTAATCACAGCTGGGGCCCAGATTCTCTGGCTGGGATGGGAGGAGTGGATGATAGTGGAGAGAAAGACTACAGAATTTCAGAATTGAGATGATCTTTGAGGTTGCTTCTGGCTCTAGTTCAGTTTTCTCATTTTGAAGAAGAAACACCTACATCTAAAGAGGATGAAGCAACCTTGCTCAAGTTAGTGGGTGGCAGAAGTAGCATTCAAACCCAGGTCCTCTGACCCCAAATCTTGTGTTTTTGCCTCTGTGCCAAGTAGTTTCTTACTTCTATTACTCTGACCTCAGAAACCACCTAATATTAGATTTCAAGAGGCAGCTTGACACAGCATATAGCATTGAAGTCAGGAAGAATTGATTTCAAAACTAGCCTCAGATATATACTAGCTGTGTGACCCTGGGCAAGTCACTTAATCCTGTGCCTCAGTGCCCTTATCTGTAACATGAGGATACTAAAAGTACTAACTTCCCAGCACTATTGTGAGGATCACACAAGACAAACATGTGTTTTCAAACCTTAACAAATGCTTTATAAAACTGCTAGCTACTTGGAAAGATTTTACAATGGGGTTATTCTTTCCTCTCAGGTATATGAACATCCTTCTGAACTTCAGTAGGGACTGTTTAGGAGTCTGAGCGGATCAAAAGAGTCACTTCTTGCTAAGCAAGGCCAGAGAGGCTCCAAGCAGCTCTGTTACTCAGTTCCCATTTGGCTGCCTCCATCGCACAACACTGACATCAAGAGAGATGGTGCCCACATTTCACTCACAACTGCCCTTGGAGGAGAGAGGGTAATGTATGTATTACCAGACCTACTTTACCAAGAAAGAGACCTAGCTAATTCTGAGTCTGAAACTAGGCTTCTGACTCCACATCCAGCACCCTGATCTAACAACTGTATTTTACACAGAGGAAATCAATGAACAGAGGGAAGACACGGAAGGTTAGTTACCAACAGAAATAGGATTGGAACACGGGATTATTTCAACTGTATTAAATGGTTCAAGTTCCAAGTGCTAGAGTGGCTTTTCAAAACAATTGTCCTCACAAAGACAGGACAGTTCAGGAGGATGCTAACTAGGATTTACACTAGACCTAAAAAAACTGGAAGATGAGGATGTATCATAACCGCTTTTTCTACATTAAATTGCAATTACTTGATGGGCAACAACATGGATAAGAGAAAACAGATAAATATTTTCAGTGAATCTGTGAAGTGACAAGTCACATCAATAAATCAGGGGGCAGCTAGGTGATGCAGTGAATAGAGCACCAGCCCTGGGAGTCAGGAGGACCTGAGTTCAAATCTGACCTCAGACACAACACTTACTAGTCATGTAACCTTGGGCAAGTCACTTAACCCCCAACTGCCCTGTCTTTCCCCCCTCCAAAAAGCAAAGAAAAAACTCCCCAAAAACCCAAAACCCCAAACTCTAAATTAGGGAAAAGTAATTTGGATGTTGTTCCTAACATCACTTTATTAAGTACTCACTATCCATTAGGCACTGGAGATACAAAGACAAAGCTAGACAGTCCAGGCTCCCATAAAGACTTTACCTTCTACTGGGGGTGGGGAGTTCTGGTCACAGATGAATAACAGACATAGAGATAACAGTTTTGGGGAGAGGGTAAGCAATAACAACTTAGAGAATAAGGGGAGGAAGGGAAGGGAATAAGCATTTACATAGTGCCCACCATGCTGCCAGGCACTGTACCAAGTGCTTTTTACAAACACCTCGTTTGATCTTCACAACAATCCTGAGTAGTAGGTGCTATTATTACCCCCATTTTACAGCTGAGGAAACTGAGGGAAATAGAGGTTACGTGCCTTGCCCAGGATCACAGAACTAGTAGGTGCCAGAAGCTGGATTTGAACACAAGTCTTCTTGACCCAGGTCTCCAACCACTGGACCACTAGCTGCCCTGCAACCAGGAAAAAGAATCAGAAAAAGCTTTCTGAATGAGGTAATATTTAAGCTAAACTTTGAAGGCAATGAGGAGTTCCAAGAGTTGGACATGAAGAGAAAGACGTATGAAGGGAACAGCCAGCACAAAGGCCCAGAGGTGGGGACATGGAATTTTGTGTATAAAGAATACTAAGTAATCCACCTTGGCTGAAGGGCAAAATTCATGACAGAGATTACCAGCATCACCACAAAAATGCAACCGATGTTAACAAAACAGGTCGTTCACAATTTCAGAAGACTCCTGATGAAACATGGTGCTCACCTCCGGACATCGAGTTGACAGACTCAGAGTACAGAGTAACACACTTTTCTTCTTTTGGACATAGCCAGTGTAGGAATTTGTCTCACTTGACTATACCTTTCTGTAACAGATGTATAGATAAGTTTTTTTCTTTTTTCTCAATGGGGATGGGGAATGCAAAGCCAGATTCTCCTTAATTGAAAAAAATTATTAAAAAACAAACAAACACAAGAGAAGTTGGCTTTTGTCAAAGAGGAGCCTGCAATAATTGAAAATACTTTACAATTTCCTAAATTCAATCTACGAAATTATGATCAGAATGGTAGGTGACTGACATATTAAATGAGAAGAAGAGATAACCTAAGCCTGTATGAGTGTCCCACCAGGGCACACACTTCCCCACACCCACACATCCCACAAAGAGAGAGGTGAGGATATAGAGGCTGCCATCTTCACCACCAGAAGGAGCACCTGTAGGAATGAGAATGTGAGGATCCACTCCAGAACGGCACTAGTTCTTCCTTTCTATGTTTTTTCTAGTCTGGATAATTAGCTAATCTCTGGAGAGGCTGTAGCAATGAGATACTGGAGTGTTCTTGGGCTTGTCAAAGTAGCACATCTCTGACAAACAAGACCTATTTACCTCAGTGAATACTTCACACCAGAGGATCTTACTGGGAAGCTGGAAAGAAAGTTAGCGATTTTGTCCAAATCACTAAATTTTATACATGAAGAAACTGAGGTCCAAAGTGACTAAATTGACTTGTTCAAGGACACATGGGTGATAGAGCTGAGAATCTAACTTAAGTCAGAAGTACCACACCTGACTGCACATCCACAGCACCACTCAACTTATACACAGGATATGCTTCTAACACAAATACAGTGTGGTATAAGAAAAATAAAACTATGTTGGCAGGACTTGGGGAAACAGACATTCGTACATTGTTGGAGGCAATGTAAATCACTGCAGTCTCCAAGAGAGCAATCTATTGTTATTCAACAAATATCATAAAAGTGATAAATACCCTTTGACTGAAGAAACTGATATTAGATATAAACTCTAAGAAATTTAAAAAGAAAAGATTTCTTTTCTTTCTTTTCTAATCTTTTTGGATGGGGAAGGCAGGGCAATTGGAGTTAAGTGACTTGCCCAAGGTCACACAGCTAGAAAGTGTTAAGTGTCTAAGGATGTATTTGAACTCAGGTTCTCCTGACTCCAGTGCTCTATTCACTGTGCCACCTAGCCGCCCCAAGGGAAAGATTTCTTAAAAGATGTTTACAGATATTATGTGACAGCAAAAAAAAAGCACACAATCTACATTAAAAACAGTTGGGAAATTGATGGTTTATCCATGAAGAAATCCCTCCCTTCCCATGAAACTCTTCCTGGTCCAACTAAGCTCTCCCTCCCTCAATCAAGGATGCTGTGATCCCTCATGAAAAGTGATTTCTCCTTTATGCAATACAATGTCAAGAGCCTGCAACCTGAAGTCAGAGCCCTGGATTCATAACGTGGTTCTGTTCCTGCTCCCTATACAGGTCACTTGGACTCTCAGGTCTTCAGTTTCTCATCTATAAAAGGAGTGGATTAGATTAGATGACCTCTAGAATTCTTGTTCTAATGAAGTCCTATGAAGACCTGGCTCCAGCCCTTATTTAGCCATGTGATCCTAGAAAAATCTTGTTTCATCTCTGAGCCTTAGTTTCTGCATCTAAAAAATGGGAATATCTGTACTACCTAGCACAGAAAGCTGTTGTGAGAAGCGTGCTTTATAATCATAAAGGGCTTTAGAAATGTGACCTATTTCCATCAAAGAAGCAATCATCTGAAGCAAGCTTGCCTGGGAGGGTACAAAACAGCTGCACTGAGGAGATAAGGAAACCAGCTTTCATTTTCCAGCTAATGACAGGATGATCTTCCAGAAGGGTAGGCTGGGCCAGGAGACTATAAACAGGAAACCAATCAGTCTCTTTAATTATGATCATCACCCAGGCAACAAGCTCAGTAGGTCCTTCTTGAAAAGGGAGGTTTTCTAATGAAATGCTACCACTTGCTGCACTCAACCCAGAAAACACTAAGGGTTTAAATCAAGGAGACTGATTGCTAAGTATATGTTGTAGATCTCTGAAGCGCAGGAAGGCTGTAGGTTTCATAACGATAAGCTAATGGCTATTTAATGGCATTAGGAAAGAGATGGGAGAAACGAATGAAGAACTCCCCTTAATCGACAGATAGCTTAATATCTGAACTCTTCTCTCAAGAATGTTAAACATTCTCCCCAAGCTTTAAGTCACCGATTTTCTGTCTACCCCTCCTTCCCTCTGTACTTCCCCAGTAATTTTTAGGACTATGTAAAGCCTTGGGCAAACAGCTCAGTTATCAATAGAAAGCTGTTTGCTGAGACAGCATTGCTCCAAGTTAGCTAATTAAATAAGAACCTCACTATTACATAACAAGGTGACATGGTTCTAAGCTGGTTTGGAGACCTTGGCCCTAGTATGTAACCAACTCCAAATATGGAAATATTTATTGGGGAAAAGGGAATTGTAACTGGGTAGAACACAGAGCAGGTTCTCTGGCTCATTGATCTGGTCCTTACTAAATGTGAGTGTCCCCCAAAGTTCTGTTTTTGGCTTACTTTTGCTATATTTTCTCTTAGTGATTCAATCGATTCCCATAGTTTAATTATCACCTCTCTGCAGAAGAGTCTCAATCTTCAGTCCATCACCTTGATGTCCTACCTTCAACTCAATTTGTCATGAGAGTAGTTTTCCCCTACTGCCAAAGAAGATAATGAAAACTCCTTAGCCTAGCATTTGGGCCCCTCACCTACCATTCTAGCCTTATTCCACATTCTTCCTCCTTGGAGCATTCCAGTCAGTTGCTCCCTTAACGAAGCACATCAATTTCTTCCTCCCTGCATAGAAGCAGGCCACCTATCCCCTATGCCTAGTACTCCTGCCTCCTTCCTCTCTGCCTGTGGAAATCTTCTTCTTCTGCGTCACCTCCTTCATGGATAATCAAGGGTCCACGCTGCAGTGTTCTCTCCCTTCCCTCTATCTCACTCTGCCTTGAATTATACTTAGATGTGTACATCACACTCTCTTAGTAAGGTAACCTAAGGTCAGGAATTGTATCTTTTTTCAATTCTGTGTTCTCACTCAAGGCATGACCTTATACAGAAAAGGTGATTGGTAGATATTTGTTGAATGAAAACAGGGAAGAACATTAGGTCCAAGGTTGGCTAAGTCAGGGATTTTTAAAAGGAGGCAAATAAGCCAAACTCTTTAAGTCTGATTTAATTAGACTGTTAACAAACCACTGCCTTACTTATAGGACTCAAAATGCAGTCCCTGGCATCCCTGGTATCCCTGGCAATTTACTCTTCATTACTGTTTGGACTTGAGCATCAGTGGCACCCAATCCAGAGTTTGTAGCTACCGTGGAACAGTGGAACAAGTGGACAATTAAAAGTTGTTACCAAATATTTATCCAAAGTTGACAAAGTAAACCAAAGAGAGGTCTTTCCAGCTGCTAATTCCTTCACTAAATAACCTCTATAAAAAATACTCATATTCAGACAGCTCATGCCAAATATATATTTCATTTTTACCAAAAGTTCTTTCTCAAAGACTGCTATTTAGTCTACCACATGAGTGAACCATTTGAGCCTGCGTGAGTGTGCTGCCTGAATGCAGGTGTTACAAAAACCTCTAAAGCCATGTTTGGCCCACCTTAATTTCTATTTTTCAAGGGGCACTGGACTAGAAGACCTAGAAAGTCCTTAACAGCTCTAAATCTAGAGCCCTTCCAACTCTACTGTTCTATAACAGAATTGCCTAGGGAAGGTACAACATTAACATAACTGAAGACTACAGAAAACATAGTACCCATATCTCAAGGGGGTACTGACTCCAATCACTATAGTTCTTAAGCTACTATCAAGGTGCTTTCCACTAACAGTCAACTAGTAGACACAATTAGTTCTTCGTTAAGGCATTTACTAAATGAGACCTGGATGAATTAATGAAGTCAGAGAGGCAGTGATGAACAGAACAGCAACCCGACAAAAAGGGCACTCTAGGAGCATGCTCCACAGAGCTGTTTTAGATTTATGCCCAATATTTTAAATCGATGACTTGAACAAAAGCATAGGTGGAAGACTTAGCTAGTCTTTAAGATAGCAGTCAGTCAACAAATATTTAATAATTTCCTACTCAGGGCAGACCCTGTGCTAAGTGCTGAAGATACAAAGATAAAGTCTCCACCCTCTAAGGAGCTTCTCATCACCAGTCATCAAGATTTCTGTCCTGCCACTGGACTCCAATAACTCTGGAGGAGCAAGTGAGGCTGGACACTTAATACAGCTCTGCTTCACTTAAATCCAATTCATGCGCCAGCCAAGACATCACTCTTGTGATGTCACTGGTCCTCTTTGAGAAGGATGTACAACATTTTAAGTGACTGCCTTGGGTCACACAGCCAGTAGGTGCTGGAAACAGGATTTGAACCCAGCTCTTTACTCAAGGCCAACTGTCTCTTCACTATGTCAGAAGTCTGCCACAAGTTAGAAAATACACTATTTGGGAACTGAACTACATTATCTTTGTGTTCTTCAAAGTGCCTATTCTGAGGCTCCCCCAACATGGGGATTTCTTCAGAGCTGTAAGGGACCTTATGGATAATTTAGTCTAATCCCTTCATTACAAATAAACAAGAATGGAAGATGACTTACCTAAAATCACACAGCAAGCATGCTCCTTAAAAACCAGAACAGAAAATGGCTGGGGTTTGAATCACTGAACAAACAGATTTAGGAGGACAACATTTGAAATTGCAATAAAACTGTACTGGTATCAATACTGGCCGAACCTTTAGAATGGTGTCTTTCAAAAGGGTCTTTAAAAGATATTAACAGTGAAAAACTACACAACTATGTAAAAAATCCACTGTGAAATCTTATATTTTTTCTCATCCACATAAAGATGTTTTCTTCATTTTAAATGAATATTGATGTTTTCAACAAGCATCTGTACTCTAATAGGCACAAGTCACCATCAGTTTGGTTTTGCAAAGGTCCAGAAGATACCACAGCAGAGTATTTTTCTACAATCACATACATGGGAAAGGCAGTATTTTTTAAAAAAAATTCAGATAACATTTGAAAACTGTTTTCCTTTCATGAAGTTAAAATTTAGTTGCACAACAGAGTAACTAACAGCTTGATTCTTCTACTTGGTATGGAGTTAAACTCTTTAAAAGAGCCAGAAAATGATGTGCATGAGTATATGCCATCTTCTGGTTTTATACTAGTCAAATCTGGGGGGAGAGGGATGGAGCATGGTCTACATTTAGACAAATTTGCACTTGGTCTGGAGTTTGCAGCAAACAGATGCTTCAACAGAAACAATGGTTTGGAAATTCTTTTAAAAGCTAGAGACACTGATGATATTGTATAGTAGTAGTTACTGATAGGAGCCCCAACACCTTCTTTCCAATCTCTTAGTTCCTTCCCTGTTGCCTACAAACAATGCTGAAAAAAAACAACTACCCAAAAAATCCACTTTAGCTAGATTCCCCATCCTTGCTACCTGTCACCATATATCTCTCCTTTTCTTGACTACACTCCTTGAAAAAGTCATTTTTACACTTACTAAGTCCTTACTTCTTTTTTCTTCCTCTCTTCTAAATCTTCTGATCTCATAATTCAACTGAAACTGCATTTTCCGAAGTTATTAATGCTCTAAATGGAAATCAAATGTTCTTTTATCAGTTCCCATCCTTGACCTCTCTACAACATTTGACATTGGTGACCATTTTCACCTAGGTTTTTGTGATATTCCAGTCTCTTGGTCTCCTCTTACTGGTCTGACAGCTCCTTCTCAGGCTCCCTTGCTAGATCTTCATGCATGTCATAAACACTAATTATGGGAGTGCTCCAAGGTGCTGTCCTGAGCTGCCTTCTCTTTTCTCTCTATAATCTCAGTTGGTGACCTCATCAATTCTCATGGGTTCAAGTATCTATGCAGATAATTTCTCATTGTTATTGTTCAGCTGTTTTCAGTCATGTGTGACACTTTGTGACCCCCTTTGGGCTTTTTTGGGGGGGGCAAAGGTACTGGAGTGGGTTGCCATTTCCTTCTCCAGCTCATTTTACAGATGAGGAAACTAAGGCAAACAGAGTTAAGTGAATTGCCCAGGGTCACACAGCTAGGAAGTGTCTGAAGTCAGATTTGAACTCAGGAAGATAAGACTTCTAAGATTCCAGGTCTGGCATTCTATCCATTGTGTCATCTATCTGCCCCCAAGATAATTCCTAGGATCTATATATCCAGTCCTAGACTTTGTAGTTCTAGTCCTGCAATACAAATTGCCTACTCGATATTTCAAACTGGGCATCCCCAAAATATCTGAAACTCAACAATATCCAAAACAGAATTCATCATCCTCCGTCCCCCTGAAATTTGCCCTTCTTTGAACATCCCAATTACTGTGGTAGGTACCACCATCTTCCCACTCACCCAACTTTACAATCTCAATGTAATTTGACTCTTCCTTCAATCTCACTCACCCTACATATTCCATCAGTTTCCAAATCCCTTCATTTTTTTCATCTACAACACCTTTAACCCATTTCTCCTCTCTACTAACAGTCACTCCTCTCTAATCATCTCTTACCTCAGCTACTGAAACAGCCTAATTATACTCCCTGCTTCAATCCCTCTCTATCCCAATCCCAACTTCAACGAGGTGCCAAAATAATTCTCCTAAATAAAAAGTCTGACCATGTAACCCTCCCTCTACCTGTATATTCGATACACTCCAGTATTCTCCTATTCTCTTCTTTTTGATATTTAAAGTTCTTTATACCCTGGCTCCTTCCTACCTTATTGTACACTACACTCCTCTACATACCTTACTGGGCCAATCATATTGGCCTAACTGTTGGTATTTACAAATGCCCTCTGCCTTCTGTACCCCTGATATCTGTATTAGCTGTCCCCCATGCCTGGAAGGTACTACCTCTTCACTTTTGTCTCTCTGGCTTCCTTCTCAGACTCCTCAACTGCTAGTGCCTTTCCCTTTAAGTCTACCTTCCACATGTTGATTCTATATCATGTATATGTCTATTCATATACATTTCTAAATAATAACAATAAACATTTATATAGTACCTTCTACAGTTGAGGCACTATGCTAAGCTCTTTACAAATATCATCTCATGTGATCCTTACAACAATCTTGAAAGATAGGCACTATTATTATCCCTATTTAACTGCTGAGGACACTGAGGCAAACAGAAGTTCAGTGACTTGCCTAAGTCAAACAGCTAGTATGTGTCTGAGGCTGGATTTGAACTCAGGTCTTCCTAACTCCAGCAGGCTCAGGGCTCAATATAGTAATAAGTCTCTTTGAGGTAGGGACTGCTTTCATCATCCATCTTTTTATTTAAAACCTAGTGCATAATAAGTGCTTACGTAAATAGTAAATGTCTGTTGATTTTCTTTTAGGAACTGCCTTCTGAAAGAGCTCTTGAAAAAAATCTATTAACTCCCCAGTGGGGAAAGTTTTCATAGACTTCACTTAAAAGCAATAAATCAATCTCCAGGTAACTTACTAGAAGAGAGGTGAGAAGCTGCATTTAAGGAAATTACTTTTGCTCATAATTTGAGGGTTTATTCAGTCTATCCCTTAAGTTGGACCAGGACAGATTAAATCCTTATTACTGTCTCCTCATGGAGGCTAATATGAAACAAGGTACCAGTCATATCAACATCACACATAGGTCTATTTCTAAGAAATTCACTCTTGTTACTGAATTTCCTTTGGAATGGGACAACTCATCCTTTTAGAAGTCATTATGGTACTAAAGCAATGACAGAATCATGTTTCATTAGAGTTAAAAGAGACCATCTAGTAAAACCTTATTTTATAATACTTTGAAACATGGCCACCTAAGTAGATTGGTTTCTAACAGGAATGGCTGCGACTATATCAATTTGCTGGTTTTAGGGTTCTATTATGCCTGAATTGCAGATCTTTTTATGATCAAAGGATGTGGTCCTGAAATACACAAGGATCTCAGGGGATGGGAGAAATCTTAGTGCTCTCTCACTTTTCCCTTGAAATGCAATTATTTCAAATGGAATGGATTCATTTCAAATGGACTAGGAGAGTTCAGTTTTCAAGCAGTTTTACCTGTAAAACTTATCACTTTCGTATATGGAACAATTGAAATTTAAGAGCTTGCAAGGTCTCTTAGATACCACCTAGTCCAACTTTCCTTAATACAGGAATCCTTCATCCAGACTCTGCTTAACACTTCCAAGTGATGGGGAACTGTTCTGAAGTGCAGTCAGTCTTTTTTGGATACCTCAAAATCTGCTTTCCTGTAAACTTCTACATATTAAGCATGGTTCTCTTCTTCGAAACAAAGACTAAGTTTTCTACCCCGCCCATGTGACAGTACTAAACTATCTGAAGGCCCCTACTGTATATCCCAAGTGGCATCTCTTTCAGGACAGTTATCTCTAGCTCCTTCAATATGACGTGGCTGTCAGACCCTTCAGCATCCTAGTCACCCTGCTCTGGATACATTCTAATTTTTCTAAGGCGTTCTTGAAATGTGGCACACATGGGCAAGACTCTAGATGTGACTTGATTAACACACTGATGTGACTAATACAGTAGACGCATTACTTCCCTTGACTTGAGCATTGTAAATTCTGTCATCTGATGCAATTCTAAAAAGCAGCTGAGATTGTGTTATTTCAAATATGTGTTAACTGGGAGCATACTTTTGACAAAAGCACTCAATGTAACGGTGATGACCTCAGTCATCTTACTTCTCTCTTGCCCCCACACTTCCAACACGGTTCTCAAGCTTTATGTCTCAAGCACAGACTTCTCATTCCTCATGACACCACTCATTCAAAGATTCCATTCCCTAACCTAGACTATTGGAGCAGCCTAACTGGTATCTAGCTTTGTCTCCAGTCTCTTTCACTTCCAATTCATTCTATGCTATTTTTTTTAAAAAAGATTTTCATGCATTTATGGGGACAGGGTGCAGGAAAGAAGATATGTGGAGTTGAAATTTTATAGGCTCCCTATACATTCAAAAGAGGAGCTATGCCAAGTGTCCCCATTGATGCCCATGAGCCTGACACAGCTCACCCCTCAGGAGCTTGATACAGGCCACAACTAGAAAATCTGAATCCAACTTCAGGTCTGCAGCACCAAGAGCCTTTTTGAAGGAATGCAGCAAAGGAGTTTGTTTGTTTCTTAAAAAAGGATGTACAGTGATGTCCATGAGAAGGGCTAGTTAGGATTCTTCAGGTCAGGAGAACAACATAATCACAATACTTAGTCCCTTTCCTCATCTTATTGGCTGCCCTTCAATGTGCAGACGCTGCTGACAAATGATCAGTCATCGATGGTAGGCAGCCAGAATGCCATGTTAGAACATGCACTGGCAAAGGTCATGAACTTGGGACTGAATTGCAAACAGGTTATGGGACCAGTATGTTTCCCATCCAACACAGCCACCTTTATGCCACTTTCTCCATTCCAGACATGAATCTTACCATCATCAGAGCTACTCATAATAAACAGAAAATCTGGAGTGAAGGAGGCTTCCAATATGACAGCTTTACTGTTGTTATACCCCCCAAACGTATGCATTACTGCTCCCTTATATGCATCAATCAGGTGGATGAAACTGCCATTGGTGGATATAAAGATGAGCTTGCCATCATTGCTGAACTTTAAGCCTGTCCACTCACAATTCCTATCATACTGAATTTTGAAGGTAGTAAATGGTCCCTTATAAAGTTTAGCCATTTCAGAATGGAGGCCAGCAGTAAAAATGAACCCTTCTGGCTCAAAAGAACAAACAGGTTTTCCTTGAAGATGCATTAGGCCCTGGCACTTAGGAGACCAAAGATCCCAGAATTGGATGGTTTTATCCAGGGACCCAGAGATGAAAGTGTCATCTATTGGTGACACGGACAAGGCTACCACCCTCGTGTCCAGGGAAGTACTGAATGTATTTGTTATCATGCAAGGACAAGTAGCAGATTGTATTATCTATTTTGTGAGAACTATACACAACAGTGTTTGCTGCATGTGTGTATCTAATTAGGTCCACTCCATACTTCTTACTGTACAGTGTTCTCTTTGGTTTGCCCTCCTGACCATCCCACAGGACAATGGAGGCATCGTCCCTGCTGGAGACGACCATCTGGACACTGGGGCTAAAGTTTGAACAGTTGATCTTGTCCAAGCTTTCCCAGAATAACCCTGGCCACGTCCAAGGAGAGTGTGGGGGCTGGCTCACTGTCACCCCTCCTCATTTTCTTCCTCTCAGCCTGGACCGCGAGGCTTCTTCTCACCGGCTCCTCAGGACAAGCCAGGGCGGCTCCATTGTCTCAGCCATTCTGGGGCAAGAGGCAGAAGCAGGGGGTCCAGGGGCACCGCCAGCATAGTGTACTGTGGGAAAGGAATCAGGAAGGGGGTGGGACTTGCGCAGGTGGGGGAGGAGGTACGGGGGGGAACGGGGCCGGTGGGAAAGGGTGGGAACCCCATTCTACGCTACTTTTATTGCGACTGTGTCATTCTTCTAATAAGAAAAATCCAAAAGTTCTCTACTACCTACCAAATATAGGGTTATTCAGGCTGGCATTCAAGGCTCTCCAAAATCTGACCCCAGTCTACTCTTTTGGCCTTATCTGTCAATAGTTCCCTTCATGCCTCCCATTCACTGAACTGGACTCCTTTCCCACTTCTTGGCTTAAGTTGTCTTCCCAAACTCCTGTAACATCCTTCCTATCCCTAAATTCCCACCTGGAAGAATAGGGTGGATGCCACCCTTTGAGATTCAGCTAAAATGCCATCTCTTTTTTTTCCAGCCAGAAGTACCTTCCCTCTCTTCTCTAACTTTTCTTTTAAAGCTAATCTGTTTATTTTTAGTTTTCAACATTCACTTCTGTAAGTTTAAAATTTTCTCCCCCTCCATGCCCAAGACAGTATGCAATCTGATATAGGTTCTACATACACATTCCTAGTAAACATTCTTATTTTCACATTAATCATGCTGTATAAGAATTATAACAAAAGGGAGAAACCATGAGAAAGAAACAAAACAAAAAAAGAAAATAGTCTGCTTCGCTCTGCGTTCAGACTCCATATTTCTTTCTCTGGATGTGGTTGGTATTTCCCATCATGAGTCCTTTGGAATCGTTTTAGGTTTCCTTGTATTGCTGAGAAGGGCTAAGTCTATCAAAATCAGTCATTTCACACTACGGCTGTTATTATTTACAATGTTCTCCTGGTTCTGCTCACTTCATTCTGCATCAGTTCATATAAGTCTTTCCAGGTTTTTCTGAAGTCCACCTGTCCATCATTTTTTATAGCACAATTGTATTCCATTACATTCAGTTCAGCCATTCTCCAACTGATGAGCATTCCTCTCAATTTCCAGCTCTTGGTCACCACAAAAAGAGCTGCTATAAATATTTTTGTGCATGTGGGTCCCTTTCCCATTTTTATGATCTCTTTGGGATACAGCCCTAAAAGTGGTATTGTTGGGTCAAAGGGTATGCACATTTTTATAGCCCTCTGGGCATAGTTCCAAATTGCTTTCCAGAATGGCTGGATCAGCACACCAACAATGAATCAGTGTTCCAACTTTCCCACATCTTTAACATTTATCATTTTCCTGTTTTGTCATGTTAGTAAATCTGATAGTTGTGATGTGGTACCTCAGAGTTGTTTTGATCTACATCTCTCTAATCAATAGTGATTTAGAGCATTTTCTTCATATGACTATAGATAGCTTTAATTTCTTCCTCTGAAAACTACCTGTCCATATCCTTTGACCATTTATTAACTGGGGATCTATTTAACTTTTACCTCTCCTATGGCAGGGTATATCACCTTTTACCTTCCATTACAGTAGCATGCATATCTCATTGCCCCTACTTGACTGAAAACTCTTGGAGGGCAGGAATCATATTTTTTATTCATTGCTATATTCCCACTGTGCCTGGCACAGGACCTCCTTCTCACAAGGTAGCAAAGGATCAATGTATCATCTGAGCTCCTGTCTCAGTTCTTTTGTCAACCTCACTGTAGCCTGTCACCTTCCTGAGGTCATGGGTCTCTTTGAAAACAAAGGACAAACAACAACAAGGCTGTCTTTCACTCTCTTTTTAGGAAATGAGGAGAGAAGAGTAGTCAACGCTACAACCATAGTGGTGTTCAATAGTTTTGGTTTGAAGTGGGATGTTCCAAATGCCTATGCTAAGTCGAACACTGAGATTCAAACACTTATATTTGAGAAGTTGGCCAGCCCCTCCATTAAGTTCCAACCAATCTATTATGGGCTGGCAGCAGCAGTTGTGCTAATGGCAGCTCATATTTCTATAGCTCTCACTTTTTTAGACTTGGAAGTGCTTTTCATACCCAATTTCATCTGATTCTCCCAATAAGCTTGGGAGGCAGGTGCTAATGTGACCTCCATTTTATAGATGAGAAACCTGAGGCAGGGAAGGGACTTGGCCAGGACCACACAGCACCTGGCATTCAGCCCCTGCTGTTTTTCAGGAGAAAAGTCAGGAACCCTGGCTGAATCTTGGTCCTGATGCTTTCTGACTAGCTTTGTGATGTAAGGCAAGTCACTCTCTGAGTTTCAGTTTCCCTACATGCAAAATAGGGAAAATCTAGATAGTTGGGCTTCTTCCCCTACAAGGATTACAAAGAGAACATACACAAGTTGCTCTGTGAATTAGGTACCACATCAATGTTAGTATCATTCCTACCCTTCTGAAGCAGGCCCAAGCTCAGGTCAGTATTCTTCCTTAGTCCTCACAACAAGACCTTCACCAGTGAATGCCAATAAATTAACCTGGGCTTTTCCTTACATAGTGAAAGTGATTGTTCTGAGTGACACCTAATCTAGACTGCTCCTAAACAGGAATGTCTTCTACAACTTCGTAGCAAGTCTCTATTTTGAACAACTCCGGTGATGAAAAATGCGTCAGAAGCTTTGGAGGTGTTTCTGAACAATGATAATGGTTTGGATTCTTTATTCCTAGCTGACATTGGTTTGTCCACTACTTCCATTCCATTGCTGCTAGCTTTGCCCTGTGGGGTCAAAGACAGTAAGTCTAGTGGCTTGCCTACAAATGTCTTACCTCTGACTCTTTTCTTTTTCAAGCTGCCTCTCCTTGTCTCCCACATCCAGAGTATTCTGCTTCTGAGCAGAGCCTTTACATATATTTTCATTGCACCCAAATCCTGGTTACTTCAGGAGAGGGAGGAAGGAAATGATATATCAAAGGTTTTGACTACCTACATCAGTCCCCAAGTTATTCTCTTCCCCACGAATTTAGCTGCTGACTTGTGCCAAGCATAATGCACAGGGGTAGTGTCATTTTATGTTCACCTTAGTGCCCGCTACAATTTCTGAAAGTTCAAAGGCCCACTATAACACTGAATTGTATCCAGCTCTGAGCACTATGTTTTAAAAAGGAGACTGACAAGCTGGCACATATCCAGTAGATAGAAAGCGTTATATTGACGAGACCAAGAGGAACTATGGTCAAAGAGGAATCTCTGAAGGAACCACACACAGGAATACCAGATCAGAATCAGAGGCAGAATCAGTCAGTTTCAAAACCTGACTGACATTATCTGTGTGACCTTGGGAAAGTAACTTTATTTCTTTGGCTCAGTTTGCTCATATACAAAATGAAGAGGTTGGATCATGAGATTTCTGAAGCTTCATTTCTATGTTTAGCCCAAAGAAGAAAAGACATGGTAGAGACACGAATGCTATGTTAAAATAACTGAAGGGCAGTCATATAGGAGAAGGATTTGACTTGCTCTGGTACCAGAGATGATAACTAGACCCAAGGAGTGAAAGCCATAGGAAGGCAGATTTTAGCTCAACATGAAAGATTTCCCAATAGCAAAAATTGTTCAAAAGTGAAAAAGGCTGTTTTAGGGGTGAGGTTCGTCATCCTGGGAATCCCTTTCTACTCCTAAATTCAGGATTAATGATTCTATTACTACCAGTAAGATGGTTCTCTGAGTTGAGTGATGCTCTCTCCACTAGAGGCAACGCTATTTGTGAAAAGCAGGGTCAGTAAGATGACTGAACGGACAGAAGTTAAAAGGTATCTATCTGTCAATTCAAAATAAAAGAGAGAAAATACGAGGTAAATCAGGGTAGTGGAGGCAAGCAGGCTATATTAATGTAGTTCAGGGAAGGACTTTCCCTAATGAATTTTAAGAGAATACACTGATCTTGAACAAGTGACTTCCCTCTCTGGGCCTCAACTTCCTCATTTATGAAATGAGGGAGAGGTAGATGAAAGTTAAATAAAATCTACTTTGGGGAGGGGGAGGGAAGAAGAAAACAAGATGACTGATTTAAAGTGATCTAAACCATGCCAGAATATTTGCCCCTATAGTCTTTTGAAAATGTCTTTTTCAGCTTCTAGAGTCCTGATGCAGTTTGTTTAGAGCTATTATAAAGGAGAAAGCAGTAAGAAACAGGTCTGACAGCATGAAGCACCCAGAATGTTATCTGTGAACTAGTCAACACTGCCAATCCCTAAAGACAATGGGAGTCACTACTCTGTTCAGATAACTGGGTCAGTCCACAATAGAGGGTACTACACATTCTGGCTTTGTCATCACATAGCTTACTGCAATGACTAGGAAATGATGATTTGATAGACAACTGTTTAAAATTAAGAGGTTACTTGGGAACAAATAAATAACTTTTCCACAACTTTTCTCTTGTTCATCTGATATAAGAATTATAGATAGAAACAGATAGTTACTTCCCCTAATTTTATCCCCTGTTGAATTAGCAAAAGACATTTTAGCCTCCTAGTCATATTGGTTGGTATCCTACAAAGGTCAAGTCAACAAGCATTTACTGAGCACATATTATGTGTCTGGCACCATGCTAAGCTGTGGAGCCATAAAGAAAGGCAAACAAAACAGTTCTTGCTCTCTGGGAAGACAACACACAAACAATGATACACAAACAAGATTCTGACAGGATACACCGGAGACAATCTTGGAGGAAAGGCACTAGCACTAAGGGAGAGCAGGACAGGCTTCTTACAGAAGGCAACGTGGAACAAGGAGCACTTTGGTGCTCAAGTCCCCAATTTAGACTTGGGGACCAGGAATTGCAGCTCTGTGTGACCTGAGGCAAGCCACTTAATGTCTTTATGGGCCTCAGGGACCTCAAAAGTAACATCAGTAGATGTACCGAGATAGTGATTGTTAAAATATGGTCTAGGGATTTCTAGGGGTCCCTAAGATTCTTTCAGGGGGTCTAAGAGGTCAAAACTATTTTTATAATAACACTAAGACATTTTTATTTCTAATATGGCAAGAGATAGATATAAGCAACATAAACAAAAGATCTTTGGGAGATCCTCAGACCAAAAGGTTTAAAAACTACTATACTTATTCAGTTGTGTCTGACTCTTTGTAACCCCACGGACATATTGTCCAAAGAATTTTCCTGGCAAAGATACTGCAGCCATTTGTCATTTCCTTCTCCACTGGATTAAGGCAAAGAGGAGTCAAGTGACTTGCTCAGGGTCACACAACTACTATGCACTGGAGGTCACATCTGAACTCAGGTTCAAACTCCTGACTCCAGGTTCAGTGCTCGATCCAGGGAGCATCTATCTAGCTGCCTAAGCAGCTACACTAGATAATCTCTGCTATCTCTTCTAGCTCTAAATTCTGATTACATTGCTACAGGGAGCCCTATGGAATCCATCCTGAAGCCTGCCTTAGCAAAAATTACCATAGACCCCAAAAGTCCTTTAAGAAGCTAACCTGTAACTCTAGCTGTTCAATAAGCCCTTATTCAATTCGTAGAACCCGAGAAACACCAATCGAGGATCCTTTTCTTAGATGCTACCAAAGCTAACACGAATTCCCACCTAAATTTAACATCGAATAAACATCAAGGCTTCCAATGCCTTGCTACAATGTGGAAGTGACTCTATGAAGGCCACTCAACTAAAGTGTACTGTCTTGTCACCTGAGGCTCACTTTCAGGTGATCTTTTTCCTGTGGTAATATATATTCTTTATAAGTTCTTGAGACACAGGTGATGGTGGTGGTGGGAGGGGGTTTACAAAGTAAACCAATGACATCATGGAGCTAAAGTCTGTGGGTACACATACACACACACAAATATGAAAACAGCATTTTCACTATTTTTGGTATCTAATCTGCTACCTCTAATTTCAAACCCACAAAAACATGATCCAAATAAAGCAATTTAACAGGATCACAGGACTTAAAGCTTGGAGCATTTATAGAAATCATCTAATCCAACCACCTTGCTTTAAATGAGGAACCTATGGCCTAAAGACATTAAATGACTTTTTTAAAGTCACACAGCAAGTTGGCAGCAGAACTAAGGATTAGAACCACACAAATTCCTAATGATGCATTTGGTTCTGGACACTGAATCTGAAATGCCAGGCGAGCATCTAACTGAGGCAACCCAGCTAACTGTTGTTAGCAGCTAGAGATCTATGTGTCAGCTATTATTCTCCATAGACACTAGGTGGGGTTAGAAAGGAGGTGTGGCCTAAATGGCCTTCAATAACCCCAGAATCATAGATCTTTGGTTCAACAGCCCCAGACAGTTCTGCCCACGACAGCCAACAAAAACAGAGCTCAGGTGCTAGTGCTGGTGAGGGCAATGAGATCGCTGCATAAAGGACAGTCAAGTCTGGTAAAGCTCGACTTTAGAAGACAGTACTGAGTCTGGATTGAAGACCAGGCTTAAGAAAAAAAAAAAATTACAGCTGACAAAGAGAAGAAAAATTTCCTCTTTCCTAAGAGCCTGGTGCTCGATACAACCAAAACAGAGAACACACCACAGAAAATAAACAGTTTGAGAGTCTGAGTTTTGAGCCTAACAGAAAACGGTGTCTGTAAATGAAGTTACCTAAAGGGAATATGAAGGTGGACACTATTCACTCTTAATTAGTGATGCAGTCTTCCCTCTAAAGGAAAAACTGTTGAAAAAAAGGAAGGAAGGAGGATGGGTTGCAATTTAATTCAGCTTGCCCCACTAAACTAGAACCTGCCTTTAGGTCACTGGTATCAATCTGTTGCCCCATAAATTAAATTCTCAACAAGTGTGTCCACAATGCCATTCTCTGGATCTGGGTGACTAGTGAGACAGAGATCTGGACAAGTTGGAAAAACATGCCAAACATATACCATAATGAAATGTGAGGGATAATTTAACATGCTTTACTTAGGATAAAAGTAACAGCTGCACAAGTATAGATAGGGGAGAGGTACCCAAGTGCCTGACATGAAAACATAGGGAGTGGTGTCTTAGTGGCTGAAAGCTCAATAAACAACATGACATGGCAACCAAAAAGTGAATTTACTCATATGCTATATTAAGGGATGCAGAGTATCCTTAACAGAGTTCCACTGTCTTTTGCTAGTACAGACAAGACCTGGAGTACTATATTCCATTTTGGAGGCACATTTTAAGAAAGACATTGTTAAGCTAGAGGACATCGACAAGTCCGGAAGAGGAGCCCGACACAAAGTGGCCATACAAAGACTGGTTTAACTAACTAAAAATGTTTAGCCTACAGATGAAAAATTAGGGAGGGGGTGAGAGGCAGGGAAAGATGATAACTATTTGCAAATTTGGGAGAAGGATTATATTTGTTCTCTTTTTGGTCTCAGGAGGAAAGAAATAGAACTGATTGGTAGAAATGCAGAAAGGTAATTTTAGAACAACAGAAATACAATTTTCCTAACAATTAGATGTGACTAAAAGTGGAACAGGCTGCTCAGGAACGTAGTAAAGTATTCAAGGAAAGGATAATTGTCTGTTTATTGGAGTGTTGTAGAAGGAATTCTTATTCAGATAGGGGTTGGGTGAAACAGACTCTTAAGGTCCCTTCCAAATGAGAGTCTATGATTCAATAATATTTCCTTCTGAGCTGTCACCTCCAATGACAACATAACTTCAAGAAGTCTGCATAACACATCCAGTTCTATATAGTTAACTGATAATACATATTGCTGCAATTTTTATGAACTACACAGCTGTTGTCTCACCCTAGACCCTCTTTTAGGGTGTGGGGTCTACCTGTTGAAGAGCATCTTTCAGCCATGCAGCCCTCCTACACTGATTGGGAAGAGGCCCAGGATGACCAACCTTTATTGTCCTCTGGGCTCTCTTTGTTTCTGACTTTCTGGACTCATTGCCACATCCCTCCTTTCTTTTCAGCTCCTTTTTGCAAGTATTTTCCCTCTAAATGTAAACCCAATATGTCCAAAAGGCAGCTTAAACTAATAGGTTAAAAACAACTCATTTAACTTTCCTCCCAAACTTCCCTGGTACTGATAAAGGGAATCTTCTCAGTTCCCCAGGCTCAAAACCTAGGTATCATCCTTGGCTCCTCAATATTTTTTACCCCTCATACCCAATCTGCTGCAAAGGCCTGTACATTTCACCTTTGTTCCTGTATGTGCCCCCTGTATGTGTCTTGGTGATACTGCCACCACCCCAGTGCAGGTCCTCACTACCTCATGCGTGCACTACTGTGATATGCTGCTGGCTGGTCAGCCTACCTCAAATCTCCACACCACTCCAGGCTATTCTCTATTCAATTTCCAAAGTTTTTTTCCTAAAGTGCAGGCCCAACCATGTCACTCTCTTACTCAGTAAAGTCCAGTGACACCCTGACATCTCCAAAATTCTGTTTGCTCTTCAAAGCTTTTCATAACCTAGTTCCCCAGCCCTGATCTTTCCAGTCTTTTTACATCTTACATGCCTCTACATATTCTTTGATTCAAGGACACTGGCTTTCTTGTGGTTCCTCAAATAAGACAATCCATCTCTCTGCTCCATGCATTTTTTCTGTTGCAGGTGCTTGGCATGGTCTCCCCCCACATCTCTACCTCCTGGATGCCCCAGCTTTCTTTAAGTCCCAGGTTAAAGTCCACCTTCTACAGGAAACCTTTTTCCAGTCTTATTTCTAGTGCCTTCTCTCTGCTGATTATTTCCTATGTATCCTGTCTACAGCTTGTTTGTACACAGTTGTCTGCATGTTGTCTCCACTAGACTATGAACTTTTCAAGGGCAGTGACCATCTTTTGACTTTTTTTTGTATCCCTAGTCCCTTAGCATAGTGCCTGCCACATAAGCAGGTGCTTAATAAATGCTTACTGATTAAGTGACTGAGATCCAATCAACTGTCAAGTCTGTCTATTCTACCTTCTTAAAAACATTTCTCATACATGCTTCCTTCTTTCCCTCTGACACTGCCACCACCCTGGCGAAAGCCCTCATCTCCTCTCAAATGGGCTACTACAATAGCCTGCTGGCTGGTCTCCCTGAGTGTCTCAAGATTCTCCCCCTCCAGCCCATCCTCCACTCAGCTGTCAAAGTGATATTTCTAAAGATCAAGTCGTTGTTCTTTAATCATTTCAATTGTGTCCAACTTTTCATTTTCTTGGTAAAGAGGTTTTCTTGGCAAAGATACTAGAATGGTTTATTTCCTTTTCCAGCTCATTTTACAGCTGAGGAAACTGAGACAAACAGGATTAAGTGACTTGCCCAGGGTCACACAGCTAGTAAGTGTCTGAGGCTGGACCAGAACTTTGGTAGATGAGTCTTCCTGACCATATCACCCCCCATGCAAGCAAATCTAATGACTCCATATTGCTTCTAGTATCAAATATGAAATCTTCTGTAGCTTTAAAAACCCTTCATAAACTGGCCTGTTCCTACCTTTCTAGTCTTCTTACACTTTATGACTTCTTTCACATACTCTGCAATCCATAGACACTGGCTTCCTTGCTGTTTCTTGAACACTAAGAGCCTTCTATTTCCCTACTCTGAGAGTCAAAGTGTTTTCATCACTGGCTGCCACCTCCCATGTTTGGTATGCTCCTAGCTTACCTGGCTTCCTTCAAGTCTTAGCTAAAGTCCTACCTTCTGAAAGAGGCCTTATCTAGTTTCTCCTAAATCTTCATGCCTCTCTTCTAGGATTACTCTCAATTTATCCTGGCTATATCTAACTGTACATGGTTGTCTGCTTGTTATCTCCCCCCCAGAGTGAGCTTCTTTTGGGTAGGTAACTTGTCTTTTCCCTTCCTTTGGATTCCTAGCACTTAGCAGTTACTGGCACACACTAGCAGCCTAATTAAATGCTAGCTGATTTTACTGAGTGAAATGTAACCATGTAACCACTTAATCAATATACCTGTGCACACATGGCACTATGCTACCAGCTTTAAACCTTCCTCCTGGGCAGTAACGTGCTTGTCCTGCAGACGGCCAGAAAGCCAGCTTTCCTGTCTTGGCAGTCCTTCACAACCAGGTCTCTGTCTACCTGTTCTGTCTTCTGATGCTTTGATTCACCCCCACTCCACTAATGCTATGTTCCAGCTATCCTGGCCTACTTGCTGAACGTGTTTTTGCTCTTCTCTGCACATGGGGCTCAGTGCAGGGCCTGGCACATAGTGAATGCCTAACAAATGCCTGCTGACTGACTAGATGGGCAAGAGGAATCCAAGTTAACAGAACCAAGATATCCCCTCCACTCTCAAGGAAAAATAAATACTTTCTGATCCAATTTAATATCTGCTTAACTCCTGCAAGATTTTAATCCAAAATGACTGTACCAATAAAGAGCAGGGGTAGAACATTTCAATTTTCCCTCCTAGTGAAGCATCTTCACAACCTGTTATCTCTACAATTGATTCATTCTTCCCAGTCCTTCCCCAGCTCAGCTCTGCATTTCCAAAGACTCCATTGCTTATTCAGAGGAAGAAGTGGAATCACAGAACCAGTCATCTACCTGGACCAATTCACAAAACAAACAGCTGGTTCGTGAAAGTCTCCAAGGAGGGGGAGCCCACCATGCCTTCTTCTTATACTTACAAAAGTGGAAGAAGACTAGAAAGGTAGGAATAGGCCAGCTTATGAAGGGTTTTTAAAGCTAAACAGAAGCTTCTGCCCTCTGAGATCAAACAGCAAATTTTAATCTGTCCCCCACATGCCTGAAAAGAGACATCATGTCCCCCAAAACTTCTCTCCCTATTTTTCAACCTTTCCTAAATATGCCTTATTTCTTAACCTTTCTTCACAGGCAATGAGGTAGCCAGTGTGTAGAATACTGACCCTGGAGTCAGGAAGACCTTAAGTCAAATCCAACCCTGGGCAAGTCACTTAATTCTGCCTCAGTTTTCTCAACTGTAAAATGGGTGCTAATTATCATCTACCTACAGGGCTGTGACACACTTAATAAATGTAATTCTCCTTATTTCCTTAGCTGACTTTCCTTCTGGACATTCTTCAATTTACCAATATCCTTCTTAAATAGTAGTGTCCAAAATTAAATACAGCATTGCACACATAAGGTCTGACGAAAGCACAGTGGCGTATGTTTATAGCCTCCCTATTCTCAAAGTCTATTCCTCTCTTAACAGAGTCAGGGGAAGAAATTAACTTTTTTGGCTGACAAATGACATTACTAACTTGTATTAAAATTGCAGGCCACTAAAACCCCCAGATCCTTTTCAGAATGACTTATATTGGTCTACCTATGCCTCCCCACCTTATATTTGGTCTAAGAACACTAACAAGTTCCTTCCTCAGTTTCTGAAACATAGAGTGTGAGTCAACAGGCCTGCTTTAAAGTCCCAGCCGTCACTAATGCTGTGAGACCCTGAGCTAGTTTCTTTACCTGACTAGATTCTCCTAACCCTGTAAGGTTCAAACTCAAACAAGCACTTAAAATTCCTGGTATGTACAAGGTACTGTGGTTTGATCCCAGAAGATGAGTTCACCTAAGTGGTACCGGGAATATCAGAGCCAGGATCAATCTCTTTAGTTAAATTACTCAGGAACCCCCAGCTACAAGTAATCTATCTTCCCTGGCCCAACAAAAGCATCACACTTCAGCTTCTGCTCCTGAACACATCTAATGGTGAGGGGTCCAAGGAAGACGTGTACAAGGTAGGAGGTGACCTCCCCCCCTCGCCCCCCCCAGCAAGTCATTTGGCCTCTGTTTCCTCATCTATAAAGTGTGGATTAAAAAACCCCCCAAAACATACACACACTCACACATGTGTGTGTATATATGTCATATACATATATCCTCTCTGGGGGGGTGGGCGCTATTATTGTCTCCATTTTACAGATGAGGCTGTTAGAGGCTAAGCACCTTTCTTAAGGTCAGTTAGGCAAGTGTCTGAGACTGGATTTGAACTCGGGTCTTCCTGACTCCAGGGAGGGAGCTCAACCCACTACAGCCACCTATTGACAGCACAAACCCTAAAGGGCTTTTTTGGGGGAGGTGAGAGGAGGTGTTCCAATGAGTTAATCTACACAAACGTGCTTGGCAACCTTAAAGCGCTCTATAAATGCTTAGTAGTAGTGGTGGCAGTAGCAGCAGCAATAGTAGTGGCAGTAGTGTCAGCGGGGCGGGTGGGGGAGGGGAGAGCCACAGGTCTCCCACAGGACCGGAATGCGAGGGAAAGGAACATTTATTAAGCGCCGACCAAGCGCCAGGCACAGGGCTAGGCGCTTAACCAATCTCCTCTCATGTGACTCTAATGCACTAATAAGGGCCAGCAGGGTCAGGGCCGAGCACCCGGCGCTGCCTCGGGGGAGGGTCCCGGGCAGCGAGGGGCGGGGAGGCTGAATGGGGAATGGCACCCACTCCCCGAAGCCAGGAGGACCGAGGCAGGTCCCGGCGGCTGCGAGTCCCCTCTGTCTGCGCCCAGAGAGGCGTCCCCGGCCCCCTCAGGGGAAGCAAAGAGACGGGGCAGAGAAGGAAGGGGCGTCTGCCCCGGCCCCGGCTCTGCCCAGGCTCTGCTCCTGAGCCCGTGGCGCGGCCTGAGGCCCCGTCTCTCCTCACACGGCGTCTGGCCCGGACCGCCGGCGTCGCGCCTCCAGCCCGTGGGGGGAGAGGCCTCTCGGCTCTCCCGACCTCCTCGGCCCCCGCGCGCACTCACCCATCCCGGCGCAGCTCTGCTCCCTCAGGACACCTCGGCGGCTGTGGCGGCGGCTCCAGCGGACAATATGGCGGCGCGGCGCGACGGCGGCCCCAAGTGGACAAACTTCCTCAGCCTCGATCGGGCGCTGGAACGCTCTCGGAACTCAGTGGCTTAAGTTACGTATCGAAGGCGACCTTAAAGGGGCCGCGTCCTGTTTGAGGAAGTGGGAGCAGAGCAGGATTGAAAGGAAAAAAAACCCCAAGGATGGTTTTATTCTCGCTTTTCTGATCCACCACAAAGAATTACTTCTTAGGACCATAGTGTTTAGAGCTAGAAGTCCATCCCCCTGAGAATAAGAGGGCCCCCAAATCGTACCTTGCCAAAGTTAGGATTTGAAATCCTTCCTCTTACTCCAGATCCATAGGGATCATTTATTAAGCTACTTACTAGCTGTGTGACCCTGGGCGAGTCCTTTCACTCTGTTTGCCTCAGTTTCCTCATCTGCAAAATGAGCTGGAGAAGGAAAAGGCAAAACACTGCAGCATCTTTGCCAAGAAAACCCTAGATGGGGTCAGGAAGAGTCAGACAGACAGAAAGATGAACAAAATGAAGAAGCTCTTTGCCCAAGGTCAAAAAACATCAGGAGGATCCGAACTCCTGATCCAACCAGTCAGTCAAGAAGTATTTATTGTTTACTGCGTGCCAGCACTAACCACTGGCCTACATTAGGTGATTAATAAAGGCTAGATTTTTTTGGGGGGGGGGCTGCATGGCACAGTGAATAGAGTATCAGTCCTGGAGTCAGGAGGACCTGAGTTCAAATCTATGCTCAGACACCTGACACACTAGCTGTGTGACCTTGGACAAGTAACTTAACCCCAATTGCCTCGACTTCCTCCCTCCCCCCCAAAATGTTTCTCCTTAGATCAATTGGTGGGAATTCTTAATACTATTACACTAGCCTGTATTTCTCCTAAGAAGCCTTCCCCAAGCTCTCTTAATTTCAGTACTTTCCCTCTGTTAATTATTTCCTTTTTTTCTCTTCTATGGGAGTGGGCAGGTGGTGGCTTAGTGGATAGAGGACTGAACCCAGAGTCAGGAAGACCTGAGTTCAAATTCAGCCTCAGACATTTCCTAGCTGTGTGACTCTGGGCAAGTCACTTAACCTATGATAGCCTGACAAAAAGGATCCACTGGATAAGGAAATAGCAAACCACTCCAATATCTTTGCTCAGAAAGCCCTATGGGCATTTTTGTTCACAAGGTCATATATATATATATATCTTGCTTTGTTTTCATGTTGTTTCCTCCATTAGACTGTAAGCTCCTTGAGGACAGGGGCTGTCTTTTGCCTCTTTGTATCCCTAGCTCTTTAAGGGCCATCTCCAGTTGTTCTGATCTATGTCTTAGCACTGGACTCAGATGGTCCCAGAAGAGAAAGTGAAGCTTGTGACCTTGCACAGCCCTCCTTCACTTAAATCTAATTCACTTGCAGGTCATGGCATCATCTTTCTGATGTCCTGGTCCTCTTCAAGAATGAAGGACAAAACAATCTCCAGCTCTTAGCATAGTGCCAGGCACTGTATGTGCTTAAAAAAACCTCAAACTTTTATTGATGATTGCTTCCATACTCCTGTCTTTCACTCTCATTCCCTCCCCCACTTCCCCAACTCCTATCTCACCTCTCCTTCCTCTTGTCTCAACCTCCTTTCTCCAGTCAAAAATAATTTACTGAATTAATGAACCCAATAACTCAGCCTTCAACACTCCCAGTTTCCGGTAGGGGGTGGTTTGAGAAGGAGAAGGGTAATATGGGAAAGAGTCTTTTCCTTCCCTTTTCCCAAGTAATGCAAAACGGTCAGGTTTTAACATCTTGAACAAAGTTGAGAAAAATAACTCTCCAGGACACAGGAATTGAAGAAGCTCTCTTTCAAACCTCCTTCCCAGTGGCCTAGAGGAGACAATTTGTAACACTCACTGACTTTGGCACTTTGATTTTCTTGCTTGGGCCTCAAAAGTTGCATGCAAGTTGAGCTGAACAGGAGTGACGGAGAGGTACCAGTTTGAACCGCAGATATTAATAAATAACAAATGCTGACTCAAACTAAAAAAGGGTGTTCAAGCCTGGTCCTTTTAAAATTCTTTTTCCAGCTTATATAGAAGATTATTTTCTCTCAGATGACAATTTTTCTTTCAAATACGGTGCTGAAAAATATTTCCTAATTTTTGTAGAAAACTAAATTTATTTCTTGAGGATGCTTATTAGCCTCCCCATTGCCCCCACCCCTCAAATTCATAAGTAAAATGAATGGAAGAAACATGGTTTAATATGCAGAAAAGAATAAATCCTAGGATTTTGGACTTGGAAGGGACATTAGAAATCATTAGGCTGTTAGAGATGGGGGACACAGAGAATGGAAGGGAAGTTCCAGGTCATACAGAGAGTTCTGTGGAAGTTACTGGGGGAACAGCATATGAACACAACGTATAGTTTTTTTTTACACTTCTAATTTTTACTATGTCCCCTTTTTCCGGCAATTCCTTGTTTTACATGATTTAGCAGTGAGCTCACAAGATTTTGACACATTATGAAACCAAACTTTTATTCCATTAGATAGGAACCATACCTTTGGCAAATGGTTCATTTTTCTAAGTCTCCCCTGGATTATAGCCCATTCCTTTTCTAATTAGGTATAAGGCAGATGAGTTCCCAGGCCACTGAAATAGGTTTATTTCCACCTCTTGGATTGATTTCTTAACTTTTCATGATGTATGTCATGGCATAGAGTTGTCTTGTAGTATTTTCTCTCCATTTTGAAATTTCTGCACTTCCAGAATAATCCTGCTTTTCGTTATGTCAATATATTAGAGTTCATGATTTCCTGAATCAGGACAAGTTTTTCAAGTGCTACTGGAAGTAAAAAAAAAAAAATCCCCCATTTTTCAAAAGAATGTTTTAAGACTTCTGATAAAAATACCCAGGTCTAACAGGCTCTTCTGGACTTCTCACAATGGTTTTGTTAGTCCTGAAGGAAAAAGTTTGCTCCATCAACAAAAATTATCTTTCAATATTGAATACTCCAGTCTTTGTATCACCTTTTTTTATACCATTTCCCCCCTTCATAGCAACAATGAGCCCCCTTCTAAAATATGGATCTCAGCGTCTGGAAGGTTTTTGCCAGTTTTCTCAATATTAATTAGGTAATTTTGCAGCAATAATTTGTCGCCTCTTGGGTGATTTTTTTCCCCCAGCAGCACTTCGTTCTGTGCTTTGGTGTAATTGATCCTGCATTTCTTTGTGCCACTTGTGACACCAACAACTTCTGGGATATTGCTAACAGTCACTGATGTGTGGTCTTTTAGACCTTTGCACATTTCCTTGGAGTGATAACCATGAAAAAAAACCAGAATGTGAAACAAATGAAACGTGTATGGCACAGAACTCAGAACTCACTTGAGAGAGAACTAAGTAAAGGTGGAAGAAATAAGCCAGATCCAGTTTCGTTCTGGACAATATCAGAGGTTCCAGCTCAGCCTAATGTCCTACATTCAAATAACTATTGCTGTCACAAGAAAAAAAAAACCAAACCATGAAAATTGCTCATGCCATGTAATAACCACATTGTTACTGCAGAATATTCTAATCAACTGCCCTATGACTCTACTCACCATTCATTTAGTTTTTCAAAGCAAAGTGGCCTTCCTTGGCTACTACTCCATTCTACTTATCTTCCCCCATTCGAACATAAAGTCTTCGAAGACAGAGACTGTCACTGTTTTCAATCGTTAGTACTTAGTACAGTGTTGGACACTCAGTAAGTACATAATACTTTTTCATTCAGCAGAGGATTTAGAATTTGAAGGAAAATTATCTGTGGTGTACATAGCTCTTTTTTGCCCCTCTGGCAATGTAATTGAAACCTTCTCTGAATAACATTTTTTAATACAAAAATGTGTATATACATATGTATGTGTATATATATGTAAAGATATGTGTGCCTGTATATATGTGTATGTGTACACACACACACACACACACACACACACACACACACACCCCTAAACAAAGAATCCAATTAAACTGCATTAAGTACTGTAATAAAAATATTTTAAAAGCAAAAGAACACCTGTTGGTCTAACTTTGCCATTTTATAAAGCTGAACCCAGACCTAAATCTCACAAGCAGTGAGCTGGTTTCAAGCCCAGGTCTTCCAACTCCAAATCTGGTATTTCTTGTCATATTGCTATTCAAAAACAATGTTTGCAGAAATATATCCATTCTGTAATGCAGTTATTTCAACCGCTTTTCCAACACCTGTGTGCATATAAGCATCTCAAGGAATGTCTGGAAGTTATCCAAAGATGAATTCACATTAAACATATACCTATCTGATCTGATATCCACAAATGCCCCATGTGCGCTCTCGGACAGGAGCTCAGCGTTCAGGGAATGATGCTTTGAGATCATGTAGTCGAATCTGCTCATTTTACAGATGAGAAAACTTGAGCCCCGGAGAGGGTAAGTAACATCAAAGGTGACATAGGGAATCAACGACAGCTGATTACAATCAGGATCTAATCCAAGTATTTTGAATTCTGGTCTAATTAATTTCCTAACTGAAGGACCTGAATGTCTGAAATAGAACTGCCCTCACCGGAAGCACACACAGCCAGAAGTTCGGGAGTCCTGGGATCCAGATGTCTTCCTTCCCAACCCAGAGACCTAAGAAGGCCCTTTCCTGACTCTACCCTATAATAACCACAAGACACAGGTCATTGGGAGTACAAAAATATGTCATTTCTTTTCTCCTTTTAATTACATCAGTTATCAAAGAAAGAAGCAGTCGTAACAAAAATACAGAGCTCTGATTTTTTTTTTGTGGGTTTTTTGGGTTGTTTTCTTCCCTCCCCCCCAGTCCCGCCCCCATCCTCCTGAAGTGGCCCAGCCAGCCTCCATTCAGCTGAACTTGTGCTCGGACTGGCGATGGCTGGCTGAATAGGAGTACGCCTTGCCCAGCACCAGCCGGTCCCGCAGCAGCTTGAAGAAGGCGTAGTAGTTGCTGAAAAGGATGAGTGCCAGAGAAATAGTCTGGTGCCATTTCTCTGAGGAGACCAGTGAATACAGCTGGTAGAAGATGACAGCTCCCTCAAGCAGAAGAAGGATATTGAGGATCCTCAGTGGTTTGCTAAAAAAAAACTAGCAGAGGGGAGGGGTTAGTGTTCCACAAGGGTTTTCTTTGGACAGAGACCCAGCTCCTGGGATGCCCCAGTGATGAACTTTCCCTCTGCTCTCTCCACATAGTATCCTGTTCACATCCCTTCTATGCACTCACAATATATTCATTTGCATTATATTTCTTTATGCAGGTGCTTCCTCATCTACTAGAAAAGATTATAACCCCTCAAAAGGCCTGATCTGGTTTGTGTCCCAAAGACTCAGGTACTTAGCACTGGTTCACACACAGCACTGTATTTACTGAACTTAACACTGGCCAACGCCATAAGTGAGTGATTCGAATCCTCAGGCGGCTCCCTCTCCCAGGCAGCAGGATTTTCCCCACTCACACCCCATCCAACCCCTTACGCCCCATTTTCTGGTAGAGAAGACACTCACGTGGAAGCGGAAGTGGGAAACATCTGAAGGCACCGCCACATTGTAATGGCCAATGGCTTTGTAGACATTTTTGCTGTGTTTCACCAGTACGCCCTGTGGCCACATGCACTCCTCTGTCCACCTGGAGGGAGACCCCAGCAAGGGAAAACCTGTCACTCCAGGCCCCTGCCTCTGTCCAGTGGCTTGGGACCTATCTATGGGGAGGAGAGCGGAAGGAGCACCAAGGCCTGGTTTATGGCCCCACCTCTGCCAACAAATTGATGTTTGATCTTAGTTAAGTCACGTCCCTTCTTCCTCATCTGCGTGGCATAGCGATTAGACTAAATGCTGTCTGAGATCTCTGCCAACTCTCACAATCTACAAATTGGCCGTGTAATACGGCAGGCAAAAGAAGCCGGAATGAACAACAGCTGCCTCTACATCTACACTGCCCAGTACTTGGACCTTAATATAAGCCCTCATTTGCACCGACAGCGGTTACCATTAAAAAGCCCATTCTACATACATTAATATACCTTTCACACGCAGCTGGAAGAACCTTTTTTATGTAGAAACCTGGTTATGTTAATCCTTAGCTCAAAAACCTTTCAATGGCCCGTAGTGACTACAGCCCCAAGTTCAAAGTCCTTTGCCTGCCATTCAAAGCCCTTTATAATCTGGACTCTCCTTAACTCTTCATCTTTTTTCATACATTTCCATATTTTCTACACTAATGGAAAACTGGCTCTCTTGTACATCCTTCCTGCTTTCTTGCCTGCTTCTTCCCCATCTTTCCACCGATCCTGTTTTCCAGGCAGTCTTCCCTGATCCCCTCATTTGGCAGTCATCTGTTCCCATGTTGTCCTCATACCATTCTGTGTATTGGTCATGGTGGACTGAGCATCCCAGGAGCACAGGGGCTTACCCCACCTTCCCTAGCTCTGTATCTTGCCTGACCCCTAACATAATTCTTTGCACATAGCAGGTACTTAATAACTACTTACGGAATGGGAGTGATATGGTGGCCTTGTAGGGGACTTTCAAGAGAAGAGCACCATAGAATGAATTGGCCTGAAGGTCCTTTGAAGGCCCTTCCAGTTCTGAGATCCTATCCTATCTTTTTCTAAAAACTCCAAACTGGTGATTCCAGGGAACCTTCTCACTTGCCTTCCTGAGAGGCACCTGAGCCTAGACTTTCCTGGCTAGCCATGGCCACACGGGTTTCTCTCCAAGGAGAAGGCAATGGGCCTAATGGGGGATACAGGCTATTCAGTGGATTGGCTGGAAGCTTGAGAATCTGTACTTGACCATGAGGTCCTCAAGAGCAGGATTGTTTTGTGTCTGCCTGTGTGTCCCTACTGCTTAGCACAGCGCCTGGCAGATAGCAGGTCTTTAATGTGTACTTGGTGATTGCAGGCTGAGGCAAAAGACCTGACTCAAAGCTTCTGTCTAAGGAAAACCTCACCTAAGTTCCTTCTTTTTCACCCCTCTCCCTCTGAGCAAGATGCTAAGATGGACTATTCCTACTCCTTCTCCTCCTCCTGGCCTAGCCCTCCTTTAACTTGGGTACTCTCACCCTTGCCCCCTCCCCTGGGCTCTGGCCAACCCAAGACTTCCCAACATCAGTCATCCACTTCAAACAATACAGCTTGCCAAGAGGACACTGACTGGCCGGGCAAAGAGGTCCTTAGAAGAATGAGTTCACACTGCCCTTCTAGCTCAAACCTAATGCTTGAGGTAACTCCCTCTTCTCACTTTCTTTCCCCAGGCTCTGATAATGAGGTGGCCTTTTTCATCAGCAAGGTCAATCTTTCTGCACTCTCTTGACCGTGTCTTGGTCTTTCCTGCAATCTCCAGCAGACTGCCACTTCAATCACTCCCTGGCCCCTCGAATCTTCAGCACCTCCCTCTATCTGCTAGTCCCTTCCTAACTACTACCTTCAAACATGCCCCAATCTCCCCCACCCTTAAAAAGCATTCCCTAGACCCTACTATTGTCACATCTCAGGGCTTTCTTCTCTTTCGCAAACTCCCAGAAAAAGCTGCCAGTATTCACTGCTTCAACCTCCTCCCCTCTCCCCTCAACACTCTGCAATCTGGCTTTTGACCTCATCACACAACTGAAAATAGTTCTTTAAAAGCTACTGATGGTCCCTGGTCTCTTCTGGGACCTTATCCTTTTGTCCACCCCTCGCTGGGGTTTTGTGACAATTCTCTTTCCTGGTTCTCCTCCTCTTAAAGTCTCCTTGGCTGGCTCCTCATCCACGTCACTTCTTTAACTGTGGGTGTTCCCCAAGGCTCTGGCTAACATCCCTCTACACAAGCTCTCTTGGTAACCCCATCTGCTCCCAGTATTTTAATGATCAACGTTATGCCAATGGCTCCCTGGTCTTCCAGAAGACCAGGTCCCTGGTCACCAATCGCTTATTGACATTTCAAACCAGCCATCCCAGAAACAGCTCACCCTCATTATCTTTCCTTCAAAATCCACCCTCCCCTCCAAATATAATTCTATTGAAGGTGCTACCATCCTTCTAATCTCCCAGGCTGGCAATACTGGCATTCTCTCCACTCTTCACTCTCTCACTCCACACACACACACAATCGGTTGCCAAATTTTGCTGTTTGTATTTCCACAACACGGCCCCTCCTCTCTACTCATAAACATACCACCTTAGTTCAGGCCTTCAGAACCTCCTGCCTGGATTATTTCCACAGTCTCCTTACTGGTCTCCTGCCTCAAGCCTCCCCCTACTCCAGTACATTTTCACCAAGGTTGCCAAAATGATTTTCCTTACATGCAGATCTGACCATGTTACTCCTCTACTCAATAAGTTCCAATGGTTCCCTATTACTTTTACGATCAAATATAACCTGTTTTTAAAACCTTCACATACTGGTCCCAACCTATATTTCTGGTCATTACTCTCCACATCCAGCCAAACTGGTCTTCTCTAGGCTCCTCCCACGCAACATTCCATTCCCTATGTCCATACCTCTGAAAATGGCCACACCACATGCCTGGAGTACGCTAGTTCCTCACCTCTGCTTCCCAGAACAACCCTCTGTCCAGGTGAAGCCCTTCCTGTGCCTCAGCTATCAGTCCTGTCTTCTTTACTCAGTGCTTATTCCTTTCATTTTGACTGCACAGAGATTTTTACATGTACTTGTCCTCTGCCCTGTTGGAATTGGAACTCCTTATGATCAGAGGTGGCTTTGTGCTTTGTCCACCTGGCACCCAGAAGGTGTTTAATTAATGATGGTGGAGGAAGGTTCTCTCCCATGACTAAAAGAAGCATCAGATTTAGACCAGGAAGCCTGGGGCAAGAGCAACACTGCCTTCAGGAGACTTTAAATCACTTTCCCCTTTGAGAATCGGAGACCTGGATTAAACTTTTTCTTCTAAAATATGTTCATGTCTGGAATCTAGAGATACTAAGGTTAAGAAGAAACTGTTTATATCCTTAACTGAACCAGAAAAGCTTTGGTCTGACTATACACACACATTAGTTAGCCCAACATGACTTTGTTTTATTTAACAAGAATGGTACAAGACCATGGCGACGTTTACATGACAGTGAATGAGATCCAGAAGGGAACCTCTTTAAGGAAAGTATGAGAATCTAAACTGGGAGTCACAAGGCCTGGACTGACACCCTGCCTCAGGGACATGGACAAATCATTTAACCCTTAGCACCCTCTTCCTCACTGGTAAAAAGAGGCTCATGAAAATTATCCAGGCTGCCTTCCAGGGGACTGCTGTGAGAGAAATGGTTTTTAGACCTTAAAGAGCTAGAGAAGAGGAAATAATGATGATCTCCATTTGTAAAATAGGCGCAGAATCAGTCTCTCAGAGGGAATGGTGTTCAGCTGTTCCTGAGCAGGAATTATCCCACTGCTGGCAGGATCCTCCACTGAACACCTAGTTCAGTGCTTCCCTCTGAGGCATCCGGTTAACTTTTGGAATGGCCTACAAAACTTCTCCTTAATCTGCCTCAACAATTTCTTTGCATCAGACTTAGATCTACAAGTGGCCTTGAAAGCCTCCAAATCTAACCCTCTCATTTTTACATATGTAGAAACTGAAGCACAGGGCAGTTAAGTGATTTGTCCAGCTTCACACAGCCAGTATAAAGTCAGGGAGGGATCTGAACCCAGACATCAGTGACTCCATGGCCAGAGCTTAATCCATGACCCATAGCAGAGAAAGTCTGCTGCTGTTTGCATAGATTATAGAAGGCTAGGCGGCATAGTGGCCAGAGGTGGGTCTCAGATGCTTACTAGCTGTGTGACTCAGTTTTGTCATCCACAAAATGGGGATCATATTAGCACCTACCTCCCTAGGCTGCTGGGAGGATCAAATGAGATAAAAGTTTTGTAGTGCTTAGCACAGTGCCCAGCACCTAACAGGCAATCTTAGCTATTATTACTATAGAACTAGAAAGGACCTTAGGGCTCATGTAATCAACTGAACCCTTGCATTTTACAGAGAGAGAAACTGAGGCCCAGAGTGAAATGCCCAGGGTCACACGCCTGCAGAACTGAGTTTAAATCCAGATCCTCAGCCTGGAAATCTAGTGACCTTTCTGCCAAGCTGCCTCCTGAGAATCCTATAGTTAGGTGAAACAGGAGCCATCGGGGGTCTCTGGCAGGAGTCTCAACAGGACAGAGGGGGTGCTTTTTTGGTCCTATCTCCTATTATAGCTCTAGAGATCACAGGAACAAACCCTTCTTGAGCCCCTTACCCCCTTCACAGTCTGCTGGAGGTGGCTGAGCAACCTGTAGCTGTGGTGCGAGAATCTGCACCCCCTCCCACACACCCACACCCACTTACTGATGCTGAAGCACGTTGGAGCAAAGGGCAGGGTCCACCTTCTGCCAGCAGCCCAAGTGGGCAGCAGCTTTGTGGAGCAGGTCACAGTAGTGCGCAGGCAGAAGGTGCTGGGTAAGGATCACAGAGGTGCTGATAGAAACCAGCAGGAAGAGCTCACAGGACCAGCGCTTGTCATAATAATGGGTGTTCTGGGGAAGGAGAGAAAGGAAGGGGAAGGAGAGGCAGCATTAGGAAAGAAGAGAGGCCCATACTCTTGGGGCCTGCCTCTTTACCAGCTCCCAGGCCTCCCTTTAAGGAGAAAGACATCTTCCAACAGTATTTAAGCAGGAAGGATGCTCAGAGATCACCTAGTATAAGCTCCTTATTTTCCAGATAAAGAAACCAAAGATCTAAGGGGAAAGGGATCAGAAGGGTGATAAATCTTTAATTGTACTAAAGGTTTAAAGGTAGCAGAGGTAAGATTCAAATCCAGGTCCCAGGATCACAAACTCTCAGAGCTAGAAGGGACCACAGAGGCAGCCAAACCAACACAAACCTGAACAAGAATCCCTTCTAAAACAAAGTGGATGAGCACAGTTATCCAATTTCTGCCCAAAGATCTCTAGGCAGCCTGCATCCTTCTGAGGCAACTCTGTTAGGAATTCTGTCCTTACATCCTGTCTGCCTCTTCCCCCTATCTCCCTTGGGATCAAACAAAATGGATCCAATCCCTCAGGACAGGGTGGTCCCATAAGTGCTAGAAAGCAGCTCACTGGACTGGACAAGCCTTCTCTTGTCTAAGCTAACCATCTCTTGCTCCTTCAAGAACTCCTACTTCCTGGGATCTTTGGTTTTCTCCTCACCACCCTAGGGGTCCTCCCCCAGATAGCTTGTCAATGGGTTTCTTAAACTACAGCTATTCAAATGAATAAGATATTCCAGACCTGACCCAGCTCAGCTCAGAAGAATTACCACTGCCCTAGCCCTGTACACTAGGGCCCTCTTAATTCAGCTTAAGATTATCTTCGTTTTGTCTGGCTGCCTCAACACAACTCATATGTCTTTTAAAATAAAATTTTATTTCTTTCTGTTTTTATATTTCACTCTATCTCTTACCTTCCCCCCTTCCAGAGAGCCACCCCTTATAATAATAATAAAATATTCACTTTTTTATTTATTATAATATTTATATAACATAATATTTTTTTTTAAAAGAAGAGGTTCTGTGGAATTGACTCATGTATCAAAAAGCCTGACATAACAAGCTGTTTTCAACCCATGATCCTCCACCTCTGCAAAGAAGCCTTCTTGGCAGCTAGGTGACACAGTGGATAGAGCACAAGGCATGGGAGTCAGGAAGTCCTGAGTTCAACTCCAGCCTCAGACACTAGCTGTTACCCAGGCAAGTTACTTACCTGCCTTGTTTTCTCCATTTGTAAAATGAAGATAATAATAGCACGGACTTCATATGGTCGTTGTGAGGATCAAATGAGCTCTATGTTTAGTGCTAGTTGACATTATTACTATTATGACTTTGGGGCCATGCTTGGTCATTATAATTTTGCAGCATTTAGCTTTGATTGATGTTCTGTCCATTTACAATGCTGCGGTCATTATGTATATTGTTTTACTGTTTCTATTTACTTCTCTTTGCATCACTTCACAGAAATCTTCCCATGCTTCTCTGTATCCATCACTGTCGCTGTCTGTTTTACAGCATAGTCATAACTCCATTATGCTCAATGATAACAATAAATTGTACCACAATTTATTTAACCATACCCCATTTGATGGGTAGGGGCAGCTCGGTGACAACATACAGACAACTATGTACAAATAAGGTAGAGACAGGATAAACTGGAAATAATCGACAGAGGGAAGGCATTAGGGGAATCAGGAAAGGCTTTGTGTAGAAGGTGGGATTTTAGCTGGGACTTGAAGGACGCCGGAGAATCAGAAAGTGAAGATGATGGAGTGCATTCCAGACATGGGGGACAGGCAGTAAAAATGCCCAGAGTCAGAAGATGAAGTGCCCTGCTTGAGGAACAGCAAGAAAATCAGTGTAACTGTATCACAGAGTAAACTGTATGTGTATGTGGGGGTCCCAGACATAAGAACTCTAAAAAGGTGGGTGCATGTATGTGTGTGTGTGAGGGGGAGCAGGGCACAGACAGGTTAGGAAGGGTCTGAATGCCAAAACGATGATTTAAATCAGATCCTGGAGACGATAAGGTAGCACTGACCATGGGTCCAGTGAGTAATATGGCCAGACCTGTGCTTTAGGAAGACCGTTTTAAGAAATGAGTGAAGGATAGATTGGAGTGGGGAGAAACTTGAGGCAGGCAGATCCAGTAGCAGGCCTGAGGTGACAACAGGCTGCATCAGGGTGGCAGCAGTGTCAGGGAGAGAAGGGGCCATATTCTGAGAGATGCTGCAAAGATAAAATCAGTAATCCTTGGAAACAGACTGGCTATGAGAAACAAGAGAGAATGAGCAGTCTGGCTCTCCTCAGCTCAGGAGGATACCTCAATTTTGAGTTTGGATGACTGAGATGACAATGAGACCTTCAACAGTAATAGGGAAGTTAGGAAGAGAAAGGTTTGGGGTGAGAGAAATGAGTTCAGTTTGGGATACGCTGAGTTTAAGATGCTGATGAGACATCAAATCTGAGATGTCCAAAAGGCAGCTGGAGATTCAAATCTGGAGGTAAGGAGAGAGGATAGGGCTGGATAAGCAGACTGGAGAATCATCAGCACAGAGATGGTAAGTAAACCAACGGGTGCAGATGAGATCACTAAATGAAATGGCCCTTTGTCTTCTATTTGTCTATTAGTTGTTTACAAAATTTGGCTATCAGACATTTATTAGATATTTGATACAAAGACTTACCCCCCCTTTCTGACGTGGCTGACATCTATTCAGCTTACAAGTCTTTCGTCCTATTGAACCACTCAACTCCTGACCCAGATCTTCATCAGAGGAAATGATGACTACATTTTCCCAATGTTTTGGGTTTTGTTTTTTTGGTTCTGTCTCTTCTCATAGCTCCCTGTGAAACTAACTCTGTTGAGCCCAAGGGTATGATTTGTATTAATCTCTACTAAATTTCATCTTTTTCAATTTAGAAGAAAGTTTTGGCCTATTGAGATCTACTTGGATCCCCACTGTTGGAAAAAGAACTGGATAAACTCTCCTGGATTTGTGTCCCATGCACATCTGATGCAGTGTCTACCATATATCCTTTTTCCAAGTTACTGAATGAAATGGTAAACAGCCCAGGGTCAAGTACAAGATCAAGTACAAAGGTACTCCACCTAAAGGCCTTTTTTTTTTTTTTAAGATTACACTGAACTCCTAACAGCTCATCTATATGTTTAGTCATTCAACCAATTCGCAAAACACCTGTTACCATTATTTAGACACATCTTTCTACTTTGTCTAGCAAGAAGAGATTGAGATACCATAATAATATGACAATAAATAAATGGCCTTTGCAGAAAAGGCTGTACCATAAATAAATGAGAAGAAAAGAGAGGGAGGCACCTTTCAGCATCTATGGCTGGGGAAAAATTCATAAGCAAACAAGGGACAGAAGACACCACAAAAGACAAAACAATTTTGACTTTATAAAATTTAAAAAGCTTTTCCAGGAGCAGAGCCAATGAAACTAGAAAAAGAGAAACATTGGGGAAAAAATTTTTTTTCAAACATCTCTAATAAAAATCTGACATCTAAAGCATATCAGGAATGGACAGATTTATGACTAAAAGCTAATTCATATGCTAAGTGGTCAAAGGATATGAACAGTTTTCAAAAAGATAATAGGAAAGAAATACAAACATCAAGAACCAGATGAGAAAAATGCTCTAAATCACTAATAATCAGATAAATGCAAATTAAAACAGCTTTGGTATTTCACCTCATGTCCAGAAAACTGGTACAGATTAGAAAAGCAGTCAGTATTGGAGAAGTCATCTGTAGACAACCATACTGCTGTGCTGCTGGTGGAGCTCTGAACTAGGTCCCATTGTTTTGGAAGACTGGAATTATGCAAGAAAGATCACCGAGTTGGGACCCAGTGATTCCACCACTGAGCCCAGGAGGTCAATGACAAAAAGGAAGAGCCTACATAGCACAAAATATTCACAGCAGCACTTTGCTGTATCAAAAAACTTGAAACAAACTGGATGCCCATTGATAGGAATTAAGAAAAATGTGGGAAAATTTGTATGAACTGATCTAGAATCAGAGAAAGTACAACCAAGAGAACAATAAAAGATGGGACTAAAGTAATCGTTTAAATGACGATAACTCATAAATGTTTCAGAATTCAGATGAATTGAAATGACCAATCTTGATCTGAGAGAACAGATCATGAAACACACATCTTTTGAGAGAAACACCAGAATTCTGCAATGCCACATGCATTGTCAGACAAAGTTGCTTTGTTGGGTGGATTCTGTACAAATTCACCCTGATTACAAGGAAGTATTTGGGGAGGAGAGGGGAAGGGAATATTAGAAAACGATATAGTGGACACTGGATTTAGAATGTAAACTTGGAGTGCTTGGACATGAGTTCAAAGCCCCAGGCTCTGCCCTATGTTACCTTGGGCAAATCACTTAACCGCTCTGGGCCTGAGTTTCCTCATTTGTAAAATTAAGGGTTTAGACCAAATGATCTCTAAGGCTCCTTTTAGTTCTAGCTCTATGATTCTGATTGTGGGGTCTATTTGAAAAAGAGAGAGCATGAGACACCTCAACAAAGGCTTTACTGAAATCAAGGCAAATCATTTTCCTGCTCTTGGTTAATCTAGTAAAGAAAGGACATGACAACTAGAGTTGTCTGATATGGCTTTGTCCTGACAAAGGGTAGAAAGCTGTGTGACTCTACCTAAGTCAATAATTCCCTTTTGGGAGCCTGTTTTCTCATCTGTCAGATGGGGCTGACACTCCTAATACTACCTGCCCCTCACAGACTGGTTGTGAGTACAGGGCTTTGAAATCTTAAAGTGCTACAAAGCCGGGAATGATGAGCTAGCTCAAAGAAGAGACCAGACACTGTTGAGGGGGCCAGCACTGGGCGCACATCTGCCACAGCGCCCACTGCACCTACCTTCACGAACCACACTGGCACAAAGGCCACGTAGTAGGCACTGAGCATGGAGCTAACCAGCACCTCCTTCATGCGCCAGTTGAAGTCCATCTTGAGGAACTCTACCTCGTTGCGGATGAGATCAGGGGAGAGGCAGCAGGCATGGGTGGGCATGGCCTCAGCACCGTACAGCTGCTGCGTGTGCTGCTTCCATGTTTCTTTCAGAACCGTCAGGTAGTCCCGGCCCCGTGAAGGAGGGCCACCTCCACTGCCTCCCGCCTCCCGAGGACCAATGTTGGCAACTTGGGCAAAGAGGCTTGTTTTTCGAAAGTCGTAGTTTAGCTGCAGGAACGGGATATACATTCCAAACCTGGGGAAGGACGGAGGAGAAGAGACTATACAGGAGGGATGGACCTTGGACACCACCTAATCCTAAACATTAATTTTGTGAATTAGGAAACCAAAGACCAAAGGTGAAGGAACTGGCCCTAGGCCATTCATCTCAGTAAATTCCTTTGCTGGGGTTTGAACTCCCATCATCTGATTCTGGATAAAAACAAGAGTTGATATTTCTAAAGGTCCTTTATGACGTTTATGACTTCATCTCATCTTCCCAGAGCCCTGTGTGTCCAAAGCCCTTCCCACTACACTGCCCTGCCTCCTTCTAGGGATTCCCCTTGCCTTGACTCCTTATCCCACTCCTATGTCCCGACCAGGGGCTGTGACAGATCCTGCCCCCAACCTTGACTTGTTAGGGGTCTTAAAGCAGTTCTCGGGCCTCATCATTCTTATCTATTTCACGAAGAAAGTACTCCCCTGCTGGGAGAATAACAGCTGGGAAAGGGAGAAGGGTCACTCACGGGTAACAGAGGAACAGGAGGTTAAGGAAGGAGTAGGTCCTGAAGAGATGGATGATAGAACGACACAGACTCCACCCCGTCCCAGTGAGGACGGCAAAGCGTGTGACGACCAGGAAGACTGAGCGTGGCAGGGAGACCTTGCTGCTCTGAGAAGCCTGGCAAGTAGGAGGAGAGAAGGCAAGCTCATCACTTGGGACACCTCTCCCAGGGCTGCCCAGTCCTGCTTCCTAAATAGCCCCACACCAAAGGAATCAGGAAAAAAAGGAAAGTGAATGATCTCCATCCTCTTGATCACAGAATTTAGAGCAAAGAGCCTCAGAGAGACTGAGTCCAGGTTGGACTCTTTCAAAGATGGGGAAATATGAGACCCAGGTGATTAAGTAACTTCTCAAGTGCTAACAAGTAGAAGAGTCAGGATTTGAACCCAGACCCTCTGACTCTAAACCCAAGGCTCTTTCTCCTATACCAACAAGCTCATCCAATACAACAATAAGCTCTCCTCTGAGAAGCCCATGGAGCTGATGGGAGGTCCTGAAAAGGGAGATCACTTGTTTAGCTCTTCTTCAAACAAGCTCAGAAGGGGAGAAGAAGATTCTGGCTGGAACCACAGGAGGAAGTGGACAAAACCAGGTTTTGGAGAAAGGCCCCAGTGTAGAAGACTGTGGTGGGAACTGTGGCAGTTGCCTTGGAAATATATTCCCCATCAGGGTTGGGGATGGGGGTGGAGAGAGAAGCTAAAGGGGGATCAGAGTAGATGAAAACATGGCCATAGATAATAAGGGTCCCAGCCCTTTACAGAGCAATCACCTCCTTCACGATGGCCCCGATGAGCCGCCGACCCAGCACCAAGGTGGTGACTGCCAACACGTTGAAGTCAATCAGATGGAAATTCTGTTAGGTAAAGAAGCACAAAGGTTACAAAGGGCAGTGTCTGGAGCCCTCCTCCCCACAAGCAACAGGAACAACTCCCATTCATTCACATGCCTGGTTAGGGCTTGTATCATGCTTCCCTCCCAACCACTGTATAAGGCAGGTGTTAGGCACCTTGCTCCAGGTATAGAATCAGAAAAAAAGCGATAAAGCCAGAAGAAGCCATAATAACCTGGGACCTAAGAGATTACCCAGATTACAGCCCTCACCTTATAAGAGGTGAAACCCAAAGAGAGGAATACTCTGCCCAAGATTACTTCACAAATCAGTGGCAGAGAAGGGAACCTAGAACCCAGTCAAGGGTCAAGTCCCTTGACTTTTGGTTCTGTCATCGTTAGATGAGACACTGCTTTGGGGCCTGTTTTTCCCACCTGTTAAATGGCAGTAATAGTTGTCCTACTCACCGAATAAAAATGGGTTGAGAATACAGTGGGATCAGGTGGAGAAGGACATAAAATATACTCTATAGGGATGTGGCCCTTATACAACTCCCTACACGGGCCCCATGCCAGTGAATCACACGGAACATCAGAGCTGAAATGACTCTTAGGGATCATCTTGTCCAAGTCCCTCATCTTTCAGAGGAGGAAACTGAGGTAGGGCTACCAGCCTTCACCTCTGAGGGAGGGAAGCATAGAGCCCAATAAGTGGGGAGTGTAGTGTTCTGGTCCTCAAGTAGTCACTGGAGTTGAGAGGGAAAGCGAAAGCTGAGACTCCAGGCAGACATCCAGATGGGAAACCAGAGCAGAGCAGGAACCTACCAGGGAGGTATGTGATGGCGGGTGAGAAGGCGGGTACCACCAAACGGTCTTGTAGATGTTGATGTAGTGGACGAAGAGAGCCACAAGGTGGCAGAAGAAGAGCTGCAGTTCAAACAGGATGCTGGGCTGGACAGGCAGCTCTGGGATCTTGCAATGTCGCAGGGGGATCACTGTCTGAGTAGCCAGAGGGGGACTGGAGAGGCCTGTGCCTGAGCTGCTCCTGAGGGGGTCAACATTAGGGAGGATGACCAGGAAGCCACGATCTCTTGGGGGAAGAGGGGAAAGGGGTGTGGGGCAGGGGAAGAAGTTATCCCTGTGTAGAGAGCAGCCCCCAAAGGCAGCATATGGAAGGGAAGAAGAAAATAAGCATCTATTTAAGTGCTCACTGTATGCCAGATTTTTACAAATATTATCTCATTTGAACCTCACAACAACCCTGGTAGGAAACGGAGGCAAAGACAGATTATGTGATTTCCCAGAGTCATACAGCTAGTAAGTGTCGAAAACTCCAGGCCCAGGGCTCTCTCCACTCTGCTCCCAAGTGGCCCTTGTCTTCAGGGCTGGAGGTCCATAATCCAACTGTCATCTCCACGGACATGTCCCACAGCATCCAACATTCAACATGTCTAAAACAAAAAGTCTGTATCCTGAAACTTGCTTCTTCTGACATCCCTATTTCATTCTGTGGTATAAGCATTCATTCACCTGGTCTCACATGTTAAAAACCTTGGCAGTACATTGTATCTTCCCCACCTCCTCACATCACATCAGGTGCCAAACCTTTTCTAAGTCACCTTCCACATCTCTCCTATCATCCTATTCATTCTTCTACTACCCTACTTACAGGTTCTTCATCACATGGCTTGGCACATAGTAGGTGCTGGTTGATTAATTCTCATCACCTTTCTTTCAAGAGTATTCTTCCAGGGGCAGCTAGGTGGCACAGTGAATAGAGCACCGGCCCTGGAGTCAGGAGGACCTGAGTTCAAATATTACCTCAGACACCTGACACACTAGCCATGTGACCTTGGGCAATTGCCTTGCCTCTCAAAAACCGAAAACATCAACAAAAAAGAGCATTTTCCTATTTCTTGCCATGCCGCAGTAAGTTTTCTTACTTGTAGATCTGCCCAAGTCATTTTTGCTCAAATCTCTGTAGTGGACTCCTTATCTTCTACCTAGTAAAATCCAAATGCTAGCCCCTCTAAATACAGCACTTTTCTGGTCTTACCTCTTATTACTCCCCTCCAGGGGGACAGAATGAATGGTATGCACACAAATGAAATCATTTTCTGCACCCTCAAAAACATCCTGTGCACTGGCCCCTCTGTGTCTTCCCTCTTTGTTTCCTGTAACACACTCCCTCTTTCTCTTTAAGTGTAGGGAATTCCTACCTAAGTCCAATTCAGACTTTACCTCCCGTAGGACTCTTCTAGGATTTCCCCCCCCCCCCCCATGCACTTAACACATTATCCTCTGAAAGCATTGAATCAAAAGTTAGCTTTCTGCCTTCAAGGCCCACACAGCAGCTGCCTAAACACTGGCTAAAGGAGCCACCTAGAGCGGCCCCCTCCCTTCTGGAAGCCAGGGGAGGCCTGGCCCAAGGTCCTGGGTGCTGTGTGAGGGGCAGGCAAGGTTTGCATCACCAGCCAGAGTGATGGAAACAATCAAATGAGATCCTAATGTAAAATACTCAATACCGTGGCTGACGGTAAGAGCTATATAAAGGTGACTTTATTATAAAGGTGACATCTTACGGATGAGAACAGCTCCTTCCTAGTGCCTGCCCGGGGCGCTGAGACTCTTTCCACCCCCCCCCCCCCCAATATCTTACAGCCCTGGGAAAGCCCTCTCTTGGCTCACCTAGCCCTGGATCGGACGCCGGTGACCGAAGAGCTGGAGGTGTGCCCCGGCCCGCCGCTCGGACCCGTCTCGCACAGTGGATTTCGGCAATAGGACGTCCTGTTGGGGCCTCTCCGCCCTCCTGCGCCCCCAAACACAGAAGAAAATCTTGAGTCTCTGCGGGAGAGAAGCCTGGAAGGTACTGGCACCGGGGCAGGAGGGGCAGCCTGGGGAGCAGCCCCGCCCCCTTGGAACACTAGCACCGAAGCCCCGCCCCGTCCGAGGCCCCGCCCCCGAGGTCAGCACAGCCCCCTCTTCATGCCGCCAGGACTCTAGAGGCCCCACCCCACCACGCCGCTCCCGTTCAAGGTCTCGCCCACCCTCTCCAAGCCCCGCCTCCGAACTGGAGGAGCACGCCCCCCTCCCTTCTTTCCCCTCCCCTCCCCTTTTCTTCCTTCTCCCGACACCCGGCTTAAGACTAGGGTCTGAGGAGGGCGGTGGTTCGGTGTTCCAATTACCGAAGGTCCTCATCTCTGCTCCAGCCAGCCCTAGCCTAACCTAACCCAGTCCGGTCCATTGCTCCGTGGTTCGACACCACTCACCCATCTCCTCCCCCGGCGCTTCCCTCGCCGCCGCCGCCGCCGCTCTTGCGGACAATATGTCGGCGGCGACGGCAGCCGGGAGGAGACAAACCACAGCAACCCCGTGCCTGGGCCTGAGGCGCGCGCTCTCGCCCCGCGTGGCTGCTTTATTTGCATAGGAAGGAGGGAAGGAAGAGAAGCGGGGTCGCGCCTTAAAGGGGCAGCCGCGGGGCCTCTTTCCACTTCTTTCCCTTTCCTCTCCACAAGCCCCAGAAGCAAAGTTTGAATGAATTAGAAGGGTCTTTAGAGACCGTCTAGTCTCGTCCTCTTTTACAAAGGATCAAATAAGGTTCTTCTGGGGATTCAATGCCTAATTTCTGTCTCACACCCCCTGGTGACATAGACAAAATCCTTTTCCTTCTCGGGACCTCAGTTTCTCCCCTCGGTAAAACTAAGGTGACAATCTTTTTTTTGCTTTTTTTGGAGGGGGGAAGGCAGGGCAATTGGGGTTAAGTGACTTTCCCAAGGCCACACGGCTAGTGTTACATGTCCTGGCTCCTGGACCGGTGCTCTATTCACTGCGCCACCTAGCCGCCCCAAAATGGTGACAATCTTAAGGACCCCTCTCAGCTTTAAATCTAGGGTTCTGAGAGCTTATGCCTAAGGTCACCTGGCAAGTTACTGGCAGAATGGAAAACTAGAATCCAGATCTCCTGCCTCCCAGGCTTGAGTTCCGGCCAGTGAGTCACACCCACTAGGATTCTACATCACTACTCCACAAAGGAAACACGAGCCTCTCCCTTCTAAGTAGGGAGAAGGGAGCCTTTGTGCAGGGGAGGGGGGGGCGTAACCGGGGATCCCAAGACCTTTTTTTTTCATTTTGATAACTATTTCAATGCAATTGGTTTCCTTTGTAATCTTCTATATTTTTATGCATTTAAAAACACTGCCCTGGGAAAGAGTCTGTAGGCTTCTCACCAGACTGCCCAAGGGGTCCGAGGCACATAAAATGTTAAGAAGCCCTCTGCTTTAGTGAAGAGAAGTTTGGAGCACCCCTAACAGATCCAGTCTTCCTTTGAATACCTCCAATTAATTATGTCTGTTGTGAAATTCTGTCAAATAGGGAACTGAGATGTCCCCTCCCCCTGACTTTCACACCTTGGTCCTTTTCTCTGCTCCAAAGGAAACATGCCCTGCTCCTTCAACCAGTTCCTCCTATGATGGTCCCCCCTTTCATCACCCCTGACCACCTTTCTCTGGATACAACGGACCCTCCCCAATGTCTTTCTCTGAACATGGTCCTCAGACTGGGGCACATTGCCATAAATGCTCCGGTTCATTAGAACACCCAAAAAAGCAGCCTGGGTGCCATTGGGGGCTGACAGAACACCCATTGTTAGGATCTGCGTTTTTCTTTCCAGCTTTCTTGTCCCGCAGCTGGAGGCCAGTTTCCCCTCTCCTTTTTAACATCATTTGGGGCAGTAAGACTTACCTATCCATTCCTTTGAAATCACAACCCTAGTCTTCCGAGCAGGGGAGGAAGAAGGGGGGAAGGGAAGTGACTTGACCAGCCAGTCACCAGGGTCATAGGAAGAGGACTATAACCTCAACTTTGCTTCCTCTCAGGACTTCCCTTAGGGATGAAGAATTCCAGAGAAGTAGAGTCCTGGGCTTCAGGTCCCACAGAACAGAAGCTAGCAAACTAGCATTCATTAAGCTTCCTTCTCCAGGAACTGTCCTTCAAAGTATAATAAACCAATCTCATGCATGTCGCTTGGAAGTTCAAGCTCAGGAACTGGAGTTAGGGCTGGGACCACTTAGAAGATGGAGAATGTCTGGGTTGTGAAAGTCTCCTCTGCACCTCTCCAGCTACAAGCGGTCCTTCCCTTAAGAGACATCTCTGGCCTCTTTAACACACAGCAATCTGATGTAGTTGGACACGATGGAAATTAAGCGTCTGAACTGGACCGGACCACAGATAACCTAGTTCAACAGCCTCACTTTGCAAATGTTACTAGGAGAGCAAGAGCTAGGGTTTGAAGCTAGGTCCCTTAACTCTCAGTACAGCACTACTGCTACTACATGGTCTTGCCTTGCCTCAGACGGCACCCTACTGGAGGTCAAGGAGCATTTCTTAATCCATTCCTATGCGCAAAGCGCGGTGGCAGAGCCTGGAGATGGGCAAGACACGACTGGCAACTGTTGCCTTCAAAGAGCTCGGATCTACTAGTCCATAGGAGGTGCGCATGACACACGAATGGGGTTGGTGTGAGTACAAAGTCATCTTAAGGCACAGCGACCACCAGAGGTATTTAGTATCTGCTGGACTGAGCTGGTGAGGCTAGGTTATACACTAAGAACAGGACTAAGAAAGAGGCGACGGTGATGTGACAGGCGGTAGGAACAGAAGCGTCTGAGGCTTCTGAGATACGCGTAGAATTTTTATTTGTTCCATTGTATCCGACTCTTCATGGCTCCATTTTTGGTCTTCTGGGCCAAAATATTAGAGTGGTTGGCCATTGCCTTTTCCAGTTCATTTTACAAATGAGGGAACGGAGGCAGACAGGGTTAAGTGTCTTGCCCAGGGTCACACAGCCAGTATCTGTCTGAGTCTTCATAAGACAGACCTGTCAAGTCCTCAGATTTGTAGAGGGTGAGCCAGATCTTGTGCAGTGCACGTATTAGCCACCAGAGGGTGGCGGGTAGCCAGGAATTGTCCCCATTGGCCCCACCCCTTCATCCCCATCATGCAGTCTCTCATACCTTCCCTAGGACTGCTAGGCAGGAGGCACAACTTCTTAGGAGGAAGACTCATGACCTCTACCTTCTCATAGGCCAGCCTCTAATAGGCCAGATGTTAACAGCCACCGCAAATAGGAGATACCCTCAGGGGCTTGTAGTCATTCATTATTTTTCCCAGAAGGGACCGAGGCATCAAAAATCCTAGCGGGCCAAGGTCGCTGGAAGAACTTGGCCTTGAGCAAGGAGAACTCTGGGGAAGGCCCCAGCCCAGCTGGGGAATGTGTGTGTGCTAGCATAAGGAGGCAGTGCCAAACGCTCAGTTCAAGCATCCTTTAGTCAAGACCAATTCCAGGTTGGACACTTGGTGGGGGGAGTGTGGTGCTTGGGAAAGCACGATGGAATTAGAAGTTGAGGTCCTGGGCTCAGGTCCCAACTCAGCCCTCAACAACCTAGGTGAGGCTAGGTCACTTCTCCAGTTTCTTCCTCTGCACAGTAAGGATGATGAATACCCACCTCCTCTGGCCCTTCTCGAGGAATGCAATGCACAAAATGCTGGAAGTTCCCGGCTACCGCAGGGTGGAGGAAGACCCAGTACCCAGGCAGGTTAGAACAAACTACCAGCTCATCTGTTAATTGAACTGCCTGGGGCACGTGGGAGCTTGAGTGATTGGCTCAAGGTCCCACATTAAGTATAGGTCAGAGACAAGACTTGAATCCGTGTCTTACCAAAGCCTACTCTTCTTGTTTTATCAATATACTGGCCCAGGTACACTACAGGTACTGGGGACTTGGGGTAAAGCCCACTGCCTCTCAGGTTTTGAGGGAAAGTGAGACCTACCCATTTCCTCACTTCCTGGTACTGACAAAGCCCCTGCTACTGGTGCAGCATTCATCTTTCCTCACCAACACAGCTGGTCCCAGCTTTGGCAATCTGAGACACCCTGGGGCCCTTGAGGGGGGCCTAGGCAACAGGCAACAGTAGCAGGAAGCAGGCGGCTCCGGCCAGAGCCATTCCCACAGTCAGGCCCCATCCCCCACCCCTGGGGTTGACCCACCCGCAAAAACAGGCGTAAGGCAAATGCTCCCTATTGGGAGGGAGCTGCTATCCTACTTCCAGTCCCAGGGGCAGCTGGGAAGGAGCACCCCCATCCCCCCAGCTCATCACCCTGGCAACGCCCTGAGAAAGCCTGAGCTGAAATATTTATGGCTCAGTAACATCCCCAGACTCACTCATGCAGCAAAGGAAAGGGGAGGGGGTGGGGAAGACTGCAGCCAGCTCTTCTTATCCCTACTGGTTAAAGGGCTTTATTCATGAATAGGGAGGAGGGGCTGGAAAAGTGCGGTTCCCGAGTTAGTGAAGTGGCCTAATGTTCCAGGACCCAGGAACAGGACTTCTAGGTCTTGTGGGATGCCCCAACAGGCAGACCCCACCAGCAGCCCAAATCCCCGAAGAGCTAGGGATTGGAACTAGAAAAAGTTGTTTACTGTCACTATTAATTTTCTTCATCCATATTCTATAACACAGAGCTCCTAAGACTTTCAATGCCTCTCTTAAAGGGCAGCAGTGATAAGTACTTTGTAAACCTGGAAGCTACAGGAGTGGGACTTCTTACAGGATTTAAGCCGGGAATGTCAGATGTAAATTGTCTGACAGGGAAAGGCCGTTATGTTTTTGGCCACCTTTCCAGGACCTAGCCCCAAGGTTGGCACCCAGAAGGTGCCTAAGAAATACTTGTTGAAGAAATAAATCAATGAAAAGGAGCAACTTTTTCTAAGCCTCAATTCCTTCATTTGTAAAACACAGTTAATACTTGAGCTATTTACCTCATAGGGTTGTCTCTTAAGAAAACTCTAAACTTTTTAAAGATTGCTATGATTTATGAATGACCTGTGACTAACACTTGTCTCCAGAGAGCAGTGACTAACATGCCACCCCAGAATGAAGCAATAACAGGTGGGCAGGTCCCAGGACCTCAGGGTACCCAACCTCTCATGGAATGAAAGTATGGAGTGGACCCACATCAACTAACTCCCCTCCACTCTCAGAGGCCAAGCGGTAACCAGATCCTTGTGAAACCAAATTCCCACCTGCTAAGAGAGCTGGCTCAGGCCCTAGGGTCTCTTCTAGCTTTGCCCAGCAGATCACAGAGAGTGGGAGGTAGAAATAAATAGTTCAGCCAGCCTCCAAGGCTGGCCAAAGCAGCAGGACTGAGAGGAGCCGTGGGGATGTTCTCTTAACAAGGAATTCAATCTAGAATGTCCAGAGACACACAACCAGTCACTGAACAAAACCATTAAATCCATGGCTGGTGAAAAGGCTGTAAGTAGTACAAGCCCCCTACAGATTCATTAGCTGAAGGGTTTTTTAGACATTGTGACACCCTTTTCATTTTACCTAATAGGCCTAGAAGTCAAGTGATTTGCCAAGGTCACACACTTTCAGAAGTGGGATTCACACCCAAGTCTTCCTAAATCCAACAGTACTAGGCCATAATCATCTCATAGGCCCTCCTTTCACAGCTCTAAGGAACTCTTGTACCCCCAGTTTAAGGATGCCTCCTCCAAGAATCCAGTCTGCCTTGATCCCTTCAGTGAAGGTGATCACTATCTCTGATTTCTAAAAATGTCTGGTTTTAATCCCTGTAGTGCTACTTACTAGGGGCAGGTGGATTACAGAATCATAGATCTGGCTTCAAGGGATCTCTAGTCCCACCCTCTCCATTTGTGAGGAAACAGGAGCCGAAGGAGGTACAACATGACTTAGCTAAGGTCATAGAGTAGGGAGCAAAATGGGGTAGTTTTTCATTCAATGGGGATGGGGTGAGGGATAGATTAGATGGTCCTCCCTCCTCCCAGGCACAACCCAGCTTTCCATGCCATTCTTAGACCTCCACGGGCACAAATTTGGATAACAGGGTTCCCCTGCAGCTTACCTTACACAGACAGCCTTCTCCCTAAGCCCAATCCACAAATGAGGCTACTCCAGCTGCCCTATGTATACACACACTCACCCCACTACCTCACCTTCACCTGGGCAGCCCCCTGATGACATTATATGCCACTGCCAAAAGGGCAGCTAGGTGGTGCAGTGGATAGACTGCTGGCCCTAGAATCAGGAGGGCCCAAGTTCAAATATGACCTGACATTAGACTAGCTCTGTAACCCTGGGAGAGTCACTCAACTCCAACAACCTGGGGGTGGGGGAAGGATCAGCGCTCCTGAGACAAGGAAAGTGGGTAGGAAAACCTAAAAAGCTCATGGCAGAACAGAGTGGAAAGAGGGTTAAGATTTGGAAACGTAAGACTTGGGTTCAAACTGATTCTCTGATATTCATTTGTGGGATGCTGGGCAAGTTACCAGGTTTTGATTTCCCTATCTGTAAAATGAGTGGATTGAACTAACTCTGAAATCAAAGGATTATGGATCTGGACCTTGAAAGGACATTGGAGAGCAGAGTCCAAACCCTCATTTTAGATTAGGAAACTGAGGCTCAAGGGAAGTGATTTGCCCAAGGTCACAAGGTTAATAGTTTCTAAGTCCCTCCCAACTTCATCTTATTAAGCTAAACAAACCTGGTTTAAAGCCCCTTTCTCTGAAGCCCAAAGGAAAGCAGAGTAGGAGGTTGGTCACCCTCCCTGGCAATGGCTAGAGGTTGGATGAGCATGGAGAAGAGACACATGGCAGGACCAGCAAGGTTTATTTACATTTGGAAGTCTCAGAGGCAGCACTGATTACACTGGGTTGGCATATACCCCACCCCCACTGGGATAGCTCATTATCTCTACCCCTGGTAGCCTTCTGGGGAAAAATGTTCCCATGCAATGAGTCCTCAACACTGTCCAGCCTAAGCCTTAAAGACTCTAGGGGTGTTCTGACCGACATCTAGAAGGGGATGAAGGTTGGTAGGGGATCCACATTCAAGCATCTAACGTGGCTCCACCTGCAGGTTCGCTCCCCTCTCCTCAGTCCAATTCGGCTGGCTGCGTCGGAGGCAAGAGAGGGAGGAATGCTGTCCATCTGGCCAGGCAGCAGCACCTGGAGTTCTCCCACTCCCCAAGAAGCAACTTTCTGCTCTCTGCCAACACAAGATAAGAAATCAGTAAGAACATCCGTTTCACCCGTGTCAGCCCAGAAAGAAACAAGTCACTCTCTTCAGAGTTAAGAGCCAGAGTTCACAAATCCCAGGGTCCCAGTGACTACAGGGTAATCAGCTCTTTCTATGGCACCTCTTACACAGTGCTCTCTTTACATCAACCCTTCTGAATGAAGGGATAAGGAAACTAAGGGGAATCAAAGGCAGTGGGCCTCCCAGTTCCAAGTCCAGCCTTCTTTCCCCTCACTTCCACATCCTCTCTGATCCAGGGATGTTGGCCACCTTCTCCCGACTCCAGGCATGTTCATTCTTCAGTCATGCCTCAAACACCAGCCCTTCCCAGTCCTCCTCAATATAGGGACTTCCCTCTGAGCTTATCTCCCACTGATCCTGTAAAAATCTCATCTGTGCATGGCTGTTTACGTGTGATCTCCTTCATTAATCAGGCTGTGAAATCTTTGACAACAGGAATTCCTTTTGCCTTTCTTTCCTAACTCCAGTATTTTGCTTGGCATGTAGTAGGCACTTAACTATTGTTTACTTGAGAACTCAACGGTGACTACTGATTGAAAAGATCAGATGGGTCAATCTATTTGGAGTAACTTTGGAGACCAAGTTTAAGGTGGGGGGGGGGTTGTCTTCTCACTTCATATACCCTATACCTACTTTAATCACCTTGAGGGAGATTTCCCACTGGGCTTCCTGGACACCTGCCCTTTCTATCACCCTCACATAGCCCAGTGTCCCACCACCCCCATTTTACAGATAAGTGGCCTCAAGCTCAGGAAAGGTAAGATCTGGAGATGAAAGATTTGGCTCTGCTATTTATTACCTACCTGTGGTTTTAGGTGTAAAATGTAGGACATGTTGACCTTGGTCTGAGAATCAAGGAAAGAATTAAGCCCTGAGACTGAGGAATATTGATTTGTCCTGAGTCACATACACAGCAGATTTTCCAGCTAGGACCCTAACCCATCCCGTTTTTTCCATTCCATCATACTGCCTGTATCAGTCTTGAAATTCGAGTCAAAACTCTGGAGGATTTATGCTGGAAAATGTTATCCATCCCCAGAGAAAGAACTGATGGTGTCTGAATACAGATTGAAGCATACTTTTGAACTTTATTTTTCCTGAAGTTTTTTTTTTTTTGGGGGGGGGGAAGAGTGTTTTTTTTCACAACATAACTATTATGGAAATGTTTTCCACGACTATACATGTATTACCTATATTAAATTGAACCTATATCAAATTGCTTGCCTTCTCAATGAGGGGTGGCAGGGAGAATTTGGAATTCAAAATGTTAAAAACTTTTTGCATATAACTGGGGGAAATAAAACACTAAATAAAAAAACCAACAAAAATAAAATAAAGACTAAAAAAAAGAAACTCAAGTCAACATTGAAGCCCCAACTTTCACTAGAAAGAGAAGCAGCCTAAGTAACAGTCAGGAAGACCCAGGTTCAAATCCTGCCTCAGACTCAAGCCACATGACAAGGCACTTTAACCTCTGCCTGTTTCATCAACTGTAAAATGGGGGATAACGACAGCACCTGCCTCCCAGGATTGTTGTAAGGATAAAATAAGATAGCATTTGAGTTTAATATATGCGTAGGAAGAGGCATACAGCAGGCACTATATAAGTGATCATTTCCATCCCTTAGGATTGACACTCCAACCCAGTATAATTCAATCCCCGCATTACCAGGGTGTGGTTCCCTAAGGATGCCTCCCACTCCTGGGCTACGTATGCTCAGACTTTTCAGGGCCTTCAGACCTCATTTCATACCACTGGGGGACAATGGGAAGGGTAAATACCGGCTGTTGCTAATCTTCCACTTGATATCTAATGTGCAGGAGATGACACCTTGTTTCCCATCGGCATACTTTGTGTCATCTGCTAGAGGAAGCTTAGCTTCTCTTGTAAGTCTGTGATGTTCCTGTGCCTCGGCAGGCAATTTCTAGCGCCTCCAGGCTCGCCCTCCACAAGAAGCTTTCCTGATTCATTCGGTTTTTAAGAGTCGTCTTCCTCGACTTATGAATGTTTTTATTTTCCAGAGAATGAAAGCCCTCAGGGAGACGATTTCAGTCTCTCTTTGCATCTCTCCGCCCCCCCCCCCCCCCCCGCCCCCAATCTTGTACCCTGTCTTGTAAGTCATTAGTTAAATGAATGCTCATTGAGAGTCGAAGTATTGTCCAAATCTATGAATGTTTTAAATTCAAGATAATGACAAGCAGGTGTGCATCCTAGAGGGTGACAAAACCAAACCATATATAGACGGGTAGTAGGGACTGGATAAGATGGGGAGAAGGGGCATTTAGTTTGAAGAATACGTAGGTATGGCCACAACTGTCTCCATATCTGAAGGGATATCATAGAGAAGAAAACAAGACTTGTTCTCTTTGAAACCCTGTGTATAGAACTAGGACTAACAGTTGTAAATATTTTAACCTAATAAGACAATTAGCATCAACCAACCATGAAATAGGCTATTCTGCTAGGTAGTGAGTGCCTTATCATGGGACATGTTTAACTAGGGACCATCTGTTAAGAAAAATAACAGAGGGGGATTGATTTCTGACTGGAGAATGAGACTGGGCTATTTCAAAGGAGATCTCGAAAACCTTTTTGATTTGACACAGTAGGGTTTCCTGGACCATCAGACTGTATGAGTTGGGGCTGGGATGGGGAAAAGCTGGTGGCCTGGTCAGTTACTAACCACACTAAGCAAGAACAAATGAACAAAAACAACTCTTAAAAAAGGCCAGAAATTTCTTTTTCTGCAAATAGGAAGATGGAGGATTTCATGCTTTGCTATCCTTGAGCCTTCTGCCAATGAGTGAGTGTTTAAAACTGCAGTCTATCAAAGGCAGGTGAAATGCCTGGATGGTGGTGTAGAGCCGCCATGGATGTTTTTTGATTAGCTATCAAGCCCTGAAAGGAGGCTCACTTAGCAGGATCTTTAATAAGACCCAGTAAGGCCCAATTAGCCTTAACTTTGCAGCTGGCTTCTCCCCCTTCCCAGTCTGCATGATGCCAACATGCCCAGAACAATTCGAAATGCTTCAAGCCCAGAGTCACTATTCTTGGATTATCTTCTCAGGCTCCACACACCCCTTCCTCCCATTACTCTTTTTCAAAAGCAAGAGATCCCTAGTGTCCACAAAGGTATGACAGCTGGGGATGGCCTGAGACAGCTGAAAGCCTACAGCTGCTCTTTAACAGAAGCAAAACTAACTTTTCTAAGTCTGTGAAAGAGAAAATTCCCCGGCGATAAGTCAAGACACTTGAACACTCCAGAGAAGAACAGGGCAAAAGCAGGTATTAAGTCCAGTTCAAAATCAGATGTGGTGAGGAGAAAACAGGCCCTGGTGCAATGAAAACAAGTTTGCAGGAGAGTTTGCCTGCTTGGAAGCTTCCGCCCTTTGGTGTTTTACACTAACACACACAATGAATGTCTTATGGACACTAACTAAATGGATGACACCTCACGCTGCAGATCTGAGCCTGGGAAGTTGCCCCCTTCCCCCCCCCCCCCCAAGGGGAGTTGGACATTCCAGCCTGACATTTAAACTTAAGAGAGAACCTGGGAGAAAAAAAGGGATTGTGTTCAATTAACCACTGCCCTGACTGGATATCAAGAGAAGGGGGAAAAATGGCCTTTTTAATGAAAGCGGGATCTGGCACCGGCGCGTATTTACTGGATACCTCATTCATTCTCTTCTGGGATGCAATGGGCTTGGAAAGCCCTGAACCCTTTCAGCTTGGCTTTGGAAGGACTGGTCTCCTGACGGGTAATAGAAATTCCAATCTGACCCACTTGTCAGCTGCCCAAGACAAGCTGCTCCATGTGAGTGCAAGACCTTTAAATATTTATTACCTTCCTGGTAGCTTGACACACAGGCTGTTAATTTGTTGAGGAGTGGGGGAGAAGGGGGTAGCAACACAGGCAAAAGAAAGGAGGGGTCAAGAGTTTGGAGGCAGACATTTCCCAGTGAGGGCCTGAGATTACCTTTGGAGAGAAGGCCAGGCTTGTTATCATTCCATGGAAAACAAGAGGCAAGGCCTTTTACTGATGCAGATGACTATGTGGGCCATAGATGGGAGTTTGCTTAAATTCTAGGGAGACCAAAGTGAGACTGTAACCCCTGATAATAGTCCCCTCAGCAGCCTGGAGCAAGAAGGGCATCTTAGGCTTGGGGAGGACAGCATAGGACAGAACCAAAAACTCTGTGCTCTTCCAAACAGAGGAATACATCTCCCAATATCTTCAAAATGCTAGAAATACATAGAAAGCCTCATCCTTGGGGAAAAATGGGGTGTGGGGAGGAAAGGAAAATCGGAACTGTTTTAATTTACTGTGAAAAACAAACAGTGGTTTTAGTAGCTTACAAACTGAATCAATCAGTATTTTATTAAACATCTAACTGTACCAGGCAAAGTGGGGAAGGGGTGAGAAAAATACAAAAAACCCAAAAGTAATGTTTGTTATTTTAATTACAATAAGAGCTATTTTATGTCAAATAAAGTTATTAAGTTTTCATTTTTACAGGGAAGCTTTTGTGTAGAAGATGGTCCTTCAGCTCCATCTTAAGGGAGAGGGACTATAAGGTGGAGGTCAGGAGAGTGTGCCCAGGTACTGTGAGGGAAGAACAGAGAGACCAGTTTGGCTGGATCACAAAATGTGAGAGGAGATGTAACATCACTGAGGCTGGACCCAGGGCACATAGGGCCTTAACCAAACAGAGTTTATCCTAGAGGCATCAGGAAGCCACGGAAGTGGACTAGGATAGTCACAATCAGATCCGAATTTAAAGAAAATTGCTTTGTATCAGTGTGTGGACTGAGGCAGGGAGACCTGGTAGGAGGGTGAGAGCTTTGTGAGTGGAGAGAAAGGGCTGGAGTCGGATCAGAGAGATGTTGCAAAGACAAAAATGACAACATCTGGTAACTGATTGGATATATGAGGTGAGGGAGAATGAGGAGCAAGCGATAATGCAAGATTACTAACAGGAGACATGGGAAGGAGGGTGGGGCCTTTGACAGAAATAGGCAAATAGAGAAGAGGGATGGTTTGGGAAAGACAATGAGTTCAGTTTTAGGGATGATGAGCCCTCAAAGGAGAGTAAGCCACACCTAAAGACAGAGCACCTACAAGGGGGTGGTGGGGGTCAGCAGTGCCAAACGCAGGTTAAAAAGGATTAGGACTGGGGCGGCTAGGTGGCGCAGTGAGTAGAGCACCAGCCCTGGAGTCAGGAGTACCTGAGTTCAAATCCGGCCTCAGACACTTAACACAAAAACTAGCCGTGTGACCTTGGGCAAGTCACTTAACCCCAACTGTCCTCTAAAAAAAAAGAAAAAAAAGGATTAGGACTGAGGAAGGACCATCTGATTTGCTAGTTGACGGACTTGCTAGTCACTCTGGGGAGAGTAGTTGTAGCTGTGCAATAAGATCATGAACTAAAAGGGTAAAAAAAAAGCCATGGCAAAGGTGTCTAAGACTCTAACAGCCCTTCAGGTGCATTAAATTGATAGGAGGGAGTTGGCATTCCTGCTCGCTAAGCTCTGGCCACTATATTTATGAAGGACAAACAAGCAAATCCATCAGGGGAACCACGACAGGGAACCAGAAAAGATGCCCAAAAAGGAGTGGCTGAAAGCAGCAGCTTTATTTAGCTGGGAGAAGAGAACATTTAGGGGCAAGGCCATGACAAAATCCTCAGGTACCTTGCTGTGTGGACAAGGGCTCTTCTCTATGGGATCTAGAGGACAGACAGAAGCAAGGAATTAACATTAGAGAGAAGTACTTTGGTGGGATAGGAAGAAAAACTTCCTAATAACCACAAGGATCCAAAGATTGGTGAGAGCTACCTGAAGGCTGGCAAGGGCCTTATCATCCAACAGAGATGAGGTGACCAACCGTCGGGGCCATAAGAAACTCCAGGAATGTAGAGACCAAGTCAGGCAGAAGTCAAAGAACAGAACCTGTTGCATCATGAACATAAATATTACACATAGCCAGCCCAAGGATCGTCCTCAAGTCCCTGTTTCAAGGTATGGATGATTCTGTGGTTAAATTTAATCTCCTCCCATACCTACTAGTCTTGGGCTCTGAAATCAAGTTTATTGATTTGATTGTGAACAATGGGAATTCCTACTCAAGGTTAGAATTGCACTAGAGTACCAGAGTTCCTTCCAACTAGAAGAACCTGAGGCTGGAAGAAGATAGTTTTGAATGAACAATTTTCTGGTAATCAAGTCTGCTATCTCTGGCTGGAGAAACCCCAAACCCCAATGTCTGTGGGAATGTCTCATACTGTGATCTGGGGGGTTGAATCCTGGGCCCTATTAGTTACTGACTGAACTTATGGAGTTCCTCTCCTTTTGTGAGCCTCTGATCCTGAACTGCATAATTAGAGGTTGGACTAGATTCCTTCTGGCTTTTACCAACCAACAAGAAGACCAATGATCACTATGTGCCCTAACTCCTAACAGAAAGGTGATGGACTCAAGAGGATATAATTTTTGGACACAGCCAATGTGGGAATTTGTTTTGCCTAAGGTTTTTTCTTCTTCAAGGTGGGGAGAGAAAATAAATGCATACAAATGAAAAACAAAACTATTAATTAAAAACAAAAATCTAAGCAAAACCTTAGTCTATATATGTGAAAATGAGGTGGAAATGTTCATGTGGCTTTCTGTTTCCTACAAGGACTGGTATTTGGAAATATCAGAAATGCCACATGACCTCCAAAATACAGAGTTCCAGAGCAGGTAGGGAGATATGTACAGTTCAGGAACTTTGAGTTGATGGAATTGTGAACTTCAACAGCATTTATATAGCACTTCAAAGTTTGCAAAGCACTTTATGTGTGATATTTGATCCTCACAAAACTCTGTAAGAGATGTACTCATTATCCACATTTTACAGATGAATAAATGATGGCAGAAGGAGGTTAGGTGACTCATCTAGGGTCACACAGGTCATGTCTGAGGCTGGATTCAAACACAGATCTTCCTTACTCAAAGTTTCCCTCTCTATCTACTATGCCACCCAGGTAGCCTGAGTACACGCATGCAAGCACACAGAACCACAGAACTGAGAGCAGGAACAAACACAATCTCTTTCCCATATGAGAGGCTGTAGCTCCCCATAGCAGTCAAAAAGGAGCAGCCCTAGTCTTAGGAAGAGAACACTAGATTTGAAATCAAAACCTGAATTTTGTCTCAAGTCTACTCCTTGGCTTCTGTAAAATGAAGAATCCCAGCCCTAGCAGGATGTACCTTGCCTCCTGATTGAGGAGAGGTACACTTTAGTTTAGCACCTGTCATCTAGTAGGGCTCCAGAGCTCAGGCTATGTGGCCGCAGGCAGAATGTGAAGGACAGCACTCCTCCCTCCCTCCTGGGAGTGTCCAACTCCTCAGCTTTGCTGCTAGAGGACTGTGGTGTGCCTTCCAAAGTCACCCTGAAATTAGGGAAAACAAAAAGGTCTGTGCCCCTTCACCCCGCCCCTCCCCCCGCCCCAGGACATTTACAGTTCTCATTTCTAAGATCTTGTGCTCACAGGCCATGGGCAGTTTGGCCAGTGGCTCACTAAAGGTTTTACTCCCCACACTCCCGTTCCTAATGACAACCCAGCCAATGAGAAGCTCTCAGGTAACAGCTGTCTGGGTGTACATGGGCTGAGACGGAAAAGCTGGCATTCAGATTTCCTGAGAGACAGCCAGAGAGAGGCACAAGGTTATTCAGGGCCAGCTTAAGGCTACCAGTATTAGAACATAAAGCCATCGTGCTGTGGTGGAACAAAAGCACCGGGTTTAAAGGCAAAGCCTTTGTGAGGTGGAAGACACAACTGAGTAATTTCTAGGGCCAGCAGTGAGGCCAGAAGGATAGGAATTGGAAGGGCCTGAGGCTAAAACTGGTGCAGGGAAGGGCCCTGCTCACTGCTCTTTTACATTCTCTTGAACTGACTTCCAATCAATCAGTTCCCAGGGGTTCATTTATCTCTGTGCAGAGTCCTCTCTCAAATATACACACACGCGGCCCTAATTTCTCTTTTGAACTCCCATCCTGAATGACATCTGCATGCTGGACGTTTCTACTTGGGTATCTTGTGGGCATTTCCAATGTCCTAAACAGAATTTATGACCTTTTCTCCTGAAACCCCAAGTTCCTTCAACATTCTCTGAAGCCATCACTATCCTCAAGTCACATGAGCTTAGAACCTGGAGGTCATCTTGTCATTTACTGTTTCTCACTCCTTATATCTAGTCAAGTTGCCAAGTCTTATCAATTCTACCTCTACAATATCCCTTGGCTTGTTCCACTCCTGTCAAGCCCTGTCCACCATCTTTCGATCTGCCATTACTGGTATAAGACCTGCCCTCCTACCACATTGTCCTAATCCCCAACCAAGCTGCCCCTAGGACTTCTTCCTGCCCGCCTGGACCCTAGCCCCACTGGCCTACTCCCTCTTCAGGGCATTTGAGCCCATCCCCCAAGCCTGGACTCCAGCCTCTTCTTCCTCTTCATTTCAGCTGCATAAAACTCATAAACTCTCCCAGATCAGCTTAGGGGCCCCTCCTCTATGTGAAGCTGGGCTTATTCACCTGGCCCTCAAATTGTCTTTGGCTGGCTACTTGTTTGCCTGTTGCTGCCCTGACCAGACTAAGTGACTTAAGTTCAGAGGCTATGTCTCATTTGCAACCAGCAGCACTGGAGTAAGTAAGAGGAGAAGGATCCTATTCCAAACAGGCAGTACTCTAGGGTCCACCAGCTTCAGAACTGACCCTGGGAGCCTAAAAGAACAGCAGTTATCTCCCCTACCTGGCCTACAAGTGGGCTGTCTGTCCTTAGGAGGGATGAGGGACTTGAGCCTCAGTCTTTGAGGATCCTGGGGATACACCTGGAGCTCTGGAACTGAGCCAGAGAATGGGGGTTCTAGCACTCTGCAGGAACTCTGGCCAGAGCATCTGCTTGGGGGATTTAGTGTTAAGACCAGCTCTGCAGTATGTTAAATCAGCAAAATGTTAAACCAGGCATTTCCCTTCTGTTGGTCTCTATTTCCTTGTCTATAAAATGGAAAACAGACTGGATAATATTAATTTTCTAAGGTTTCTCTTCATTTTGCGGCTTCCAGGACTCAAAACGTGTAACTCATCTCTAGGCTTGATCTTGCTCCTAAATGTTGCCCCATAAAGTTGGACTTCAAGTGAAATTCAGTTTTGAATCTAAAAGACTCCAAATCTGGACTTTCCCAGAATTTCAGGGTCATTCACTGAGTACATAGTAGATATGGATACAGAACTGAACCAGACCTTTCTCCAGAGAATTCCCTAAGTCTTTGAAGAAGATGGCACATCTTGGTTTACCCAATTCTGGCTCTGAGGCAAGCCTACTACCTCTAAGGTACAAGAAAGGGAACCTAAAATGCATATACAAGGTGCCAAAGGCTACTTGGCAAAACCCAAGGAAGAGTCTTGCTCTAGCCTCCAAAGGAAAGGGGAACCATCTGGGCTCTTCCTAATGTCCTAAAGATAACAGCATGAGCCTGCTCCTGGCAAAGCTGCCCAGTGGTTTTTGCCATGCACTCCTTCTAGGAATTTCACTGATTCTCTGGCTAACTCATTTTAAAATTGGTATTCTTGACAATAAGGGTAAGATACAATGATGGGCTTGTTCATTTACTGATTCCAGTTGACCATTGAGGCCCTGAGGTTTACAAGATACAAGTTTGTGAAGCACATGTTGTGACCAATGCATACACCATTAACAGATGAAGAAACTGAGGTAACCACGCCTATGTCTGCTATCTTCATGAACACCAGGGGGGAACAGCTCTTACCTCTGGTTCAACTCAACAATCAAGGTTTCAGGCACTGGAGATACAGAAATTAAGACGAAAGCAGTCCCTGGCCCTTACATTCTTGGGTGTGGGGTCAAGATGTTTACAATATTGAATATGTATAAGCAGACAAAAGGGCACTGGGTTCAAATCTAGGCTCTGTTCACTACCTGTGTTGAATGTGGACAAAAGGCTTCAGTTTCCTGACCTATAAAAAGAAAGGGATGAACCAGAAGACTTCTGAGAGTCACTCCAGATTGAGAATGGACAGAAACCTTTAGTTTCAGGGTCAGCAAAGAATTCCTATAGCAAGGGAACCTTGAAAAAAGCAGGCGATTGAGGCTAAGAGGCAGACCTGAGGAAGGAAGGCAACCTCAGTATAGGGTTTGTGCAAAAAGTTTGTGCAAACGCACAAAAAACCTGAGAAAGAAAGGGGAGTCAAAGCAAGTCTGGAAAGGCAACTGGAGTCAGGCTTTAAATGCCAAGATGGAAGAGAATGTGCTTTAACTTAGAGGCACCCGGGAGCCGCCGAAGATTCTGGGGGAGGGGAATGATACACTGTCCTTTAGGAATATTGTCTTGGCAGCTGTGTGGAGCATTCTGCCATAGGGCACCATCCGTCCTGTGGGCCACCTTTCTTCCCTGACACTCTGAGCACTTCCCACAGAAGACTCTGTATCCAGGCAGAGAGACTATTCCTATTTTGGGTTTTCCTATATTCTCCTCAATGAAATTAAACCTTTCCTGGTCATCCTTCCAGATTAAGAAATCTCACTTATCCCTATTCACCAATTATAAGTACATTCACCAGAACAAATGGGAACAAAATGGATCTTGATAGGCATACAGGGTGGCATTTTTTGCCTGCTCCGATTAGACACTGAAAGTAAATTTAGGCAGAAGCTGACATATAGATTCCACTGTGCATGTGCACGCATGCATGCACTCTCTCTCTCTCTCTCTCTCTCTCTCTCTCTCACACACACACACACACACACACACACACACACACACACACACACACACACTCTCTCTCTCTCTCTCTCTCTCTCTCTCTCTCTCTCTCTCACACTCTCTCTCCCATCCCATTTTAAGTCTGGATACAGAACCCCTTTGCCCAAAAGAAATTTAAATGGACCTACCCCATTTGGGCATCCAAGCAGCCATTTACTCTACTCCAGGAAATGCCACAACAGTTTTCAAGCACCTGAAAATGGAGAAGACAGAGATTAGTTCTTTTGACAGGGAGCCTGACTCAAAAACAAGAAAGATCCTGCATGCAGTTTACACAATACAGGAGAGAAACATGCAATTTAAGACTGAATTTTAAATAACATTTCACTGTGAATATAAATACTGGGATCTATAGGGGAATTTGGGGGGGGTGGGGGGAATGTCATTCTTTTACATTTTAAAATAACTAAGCAGAAATCTTTGCTTTGGGGGCAGTAACATAGTTGGTCTAATCTATAATCATTGTCATTTTTACACTATGTCATTTAATATGTCAGACTTTGTGCCCAGATGATGTTACAGTTCATTTGCAATGGGCAGGATTATTAAGAGTTATGGCTAATTTATACGGCAGCATAGGGTCTTTTACAACTACTTTTAAACAGGTTTTGCAAATTTTTTAACATTGAAATTAACAGCTAAAGAACTGTTTATGCAAGTTGTCACAGGTTATGTAAAAAGAGAAATATGTGCTATTAAAATCAGACATTTAGGTTACCTTTGTTTTTTTGCGATGCATGTTAGCTTTACACATCCTGATTCTCTTGCGATAATTTTCCTTTAAAAAGGGGGGTATAGAGTGATCTCTTTTCATCAAAACAAGACATAATGCCCTGAAAGCTGACTCCAAACCATGGTTGAAAATTCAGTTATTTACACTTTATCACAATCTATAAATACAAATTTTTTTTTGTTGGTGTGTTTTTAAAAGAAAAAAAATACCCCATCATGCACTGCTGCAAGCAGGTTGCCACTTCATACCAGAACGGGTTTTTCACCCCCGAGCAGTTTGGGTGGCTCCCTGGGGTGGTAGAGAGGGGCACGTATTTAAAACCTTGAAGGTTGTGCAGAAAGAATACAACTGACCACGTGGGCACCAGTAAATTCTAACAGGTAAGATACTCCTTGGAAGGACTTCAGGGACAGCTTGTAATGCCAGATCAAAGATAAAGACATCATCTTTGTTCCCCAGGGGCTTGGGAGGAAGCCCCTTAGATTTCTTTTAATAACCAGGGTTCTCTATGGACATCTCTAAAGGCAGTTTTAGGACAATTTCCAGTTTAGAGAATCAAATTATTTTAGAACTAGAAGGGACTTTAGAAATTCATCTAGTTCACTCCTTCAGAGGCAGAAACTGAGGCCCCCACAAATGGAGAGTGACTTGCCCAAGGTCACACAGGTAGTGAGTGGTAGGCTTGGGACTCCAACCCCAGTCCTATGACTCCAAATTCAGAGTGCTTTCCACTGTCACCTACTGTCTCCTCAGTTCTCAGCTAAATATGTGAATCTTGCATTCAGAGCCAGAGCCCTCTTAGCCTCTGCTGAAAACTAGCCTCATGGTACCTGGTTTTAAGCCCTGAGACCTGTCCAGAGAAACAACTCCAAGCTTTCTTATTTGGCTGTTCCTCCCCAAAAATCAGTTCTTTCTAGCAAAACTGAATCAAACTGCTGTTGGTAACTTCCAGGGGGTGAAAAAGCTTTGGTTATCTTTTAAACTAAAACTTAACATCTTGAGATAGACTTTTTTGGTTAAAAAAAAAAACCCAAAAAACAAAAACAAAACAACCAAAAACAAAAAATAGCCCACCCGACCATTTTAAAGAATGCTTTCAAATTTTAACAAGACCATTAACTTTAGAGTTAATTTAAGTTTATTTGAGAGAAAACTATTTTATTGTCCACAAAAAAATGACAATTCATCACATTTACTTTGATTAAAAAAGGACTAAACTTTATTGACAAACTGCTGTAGACATTTTGACATAAGTCTTAGCTACCTATTTAGGCAGACTTACACATGTAGCATTTAATCTTCGAGAACAAAATGGGAGGACAGTACAAATCCAATTAGGACTTTAGCCTATGTACAGAGTGGATTTTTTTTCTTTTTTTTTTTTTTCAGCTGCAGTGTCCCTTTTTATATAACGCTAGTGTTGAGACATACTTGAAAGAATGCATCATTCGGGTTGGCTCTGTGTTGTCATCTGGTTTAAAACATGTACTTTTTCAGCCCCCAGCATCCCAAGGAGTATTGGTGGTTTTGCAGAAAGCAAACCCCAACCATATGCAATATTTTGCTTTCTGATTTCAAACACTGGATTTATTAGATGCAGTGATTTAAAATTTTTTTCTTAGCTAAAAAATGCTTTGCATCAAATGAAATTCAGTCTGTCAATCTCCCTCCCACCCAGCCCATTTCAAAACCTACTCCCTAAGTATCTCTCAACACTGTATGTTTGGGGCTAGATTTCAAAACCCACATAAGAAAAAGTCAATTTTACAAACCTAATTTTTTTGTTGGTTTTTTTAAATCAATTAACTTTAAAAAAAATACACCGACTATTTAATTCGTGAGGATCTTTCATATTAAAAATTTAAACTTAAGATTCAACCGCCATATGCTTTTAAGGAAATGTATTTGATATCTGAGCTTACTTTTAAACGGTGGCACCTACTACCGTTAATATTATGATTTTAAGTCTTAAAAACAGCCCTGAATTTTGAAATGTAGCCTAGTTTGGGAATCTGCAACTACAACTTTACGGGTTGCCTCAAACCAAACCTAAGAGAACTTTAACAAAGCTTAACTTCAGAACCCTTAAGCAAGCAATGTCACTTTGGAAACTAACAGTTTTTTTTTTAACTCAACTTCTGTTTTTATTATAAAAGGTACAGTTGTGTTTATATTTAAACAACAAAGAAAGAAAAAGCATCTACACACTTTAAAAAATTAATTCAATATTCCTAAATCTATTTTAACTAATTTTAAAATACTACATACAGAAGCCAGAATGCAGGGTGAGGATGGAGGAAGGGGGGAGAAGAAGGGAATCACGAAGAAAAACATTTAGACAATTACTTGTCTGTTGTGGGTAAAGCAACAGGAATCCTGGGAGATACAAGAAATCAGTAACAACTTTGCTCATAACTGATAATTTTCCCTCATGTTTGTTTTAATAACGTCCATATGGGTGCTCTCTGTATGACCCCTTCACTGGCCTAGCTGGTGGGGCCTTCAAGGAGGGCCTTGTCCCATTCCAGTCGTCTTGACCTGTGGAAAGGAAAGCAAGAAGAGCCTGTAAGCCACCTGGAAGGCAGCCTGCCACGCTTGGGTGGGGAGAAGCTTACCTCCATCCTAGGAACTCTGTACTACTGTCAATATTTTAGCTTCTCCCACTCTTTTCTCAATGTCTCCAAATACCTCCCTATGGAACTGAAGCAAGTTCTCAGTTTCCAGAGAGTGTGCGCACCAGGGTCCCATTCTTCACTCTCCTGGCTAGAAAACCACAGGATGCTTATAGGCCACCACATAAGCACCCTCCTGTCCCCTGGAATAATCCTATCTTGCAAACAGGTACAGACATAAAAACAATTTCAACAGTTACTTGGACTCTTTCTGAATTGGGCATGGGTGGAGGGTATGGGATGGAAGAGAAAGCAAGGGAGCCATGGGCATATCCTAAAAGGGGAACAGTACCTCCCACCAGGTAAGTCTGGAGCTAACAGATAACCATTAATCTGGGGAGGCGTGCTCTCAGTAAACCTTGGCAGGCAGCCTCACTAAGGTGTCTGGTCTCTCTCTTTCAGGTTAGAAGATGGTAGCCTCTTCTTCTCACAAGCTGGGCTGGATAGTGGGAATCTACTTGTCCTCATTCCTACCCTCTATTTCTTTTTTTATTTTTCCCCAATTACACGTAAAAGTAATTTTTAACACTCAGTTTTAAAAACATGAGTTCTAAATTCTCTCCCTCCCTCTTTGCTCTCCTCGTTGAGAAGGCAAGCAATCTGATTATCAGGTTATACATGTGTAGTCATGCAAAACAGATTTCCATATTAGCCTCTGACTATGTTTCCTAAGGTCTCCCAGAGAGCAAGGATAGCACTGACTGCTGGGATGGGGCAGAATGGCCCATCAGGCAGACTGTTTCAGCTTCATATTCTGCTTGGTCTGGTTGGTCATCAGCACCTTCCCTTGGGCAGGAGCCAAGAGACTTAACTACACCAGAAATGAAGGTCAAATTGGTTTTATTCATGACAAAGGAAACTATGATGGGCAACCAAGGGCACATAAGGAGATCTCTGCTCCATGAAGTTTAAATCCCTGCTCACATTCGCATCCCTCAGCTAGCCAGTGTTCAAACACATGTTACTCTCACCACAGACAGAGAGATCTCTACAGGCCCTTTCAACAGTAACCAGCAACACAACACACACTCCAAACACCTTGGATGTGGCCTTCAAGGACCACAGCAAGACAATTTCTATTTCTAATTCTGTTTTTGTGAAAGCCGGGACTAAAGGGCACTACCACAGATTTGTTGTGGTAGTATCACAATGGAACTGCCTGGCCTTCCCCAGCCTGGCATAGCCTGTTGTTGTCCCCATCCAGCAGAAAAAACAATTTAACTAAATAGAAATCCCTCTCTGTGCTGTTTCACCAATGGAGGGAAATACATGAGTGCATAAACATTGCCCTCCTAACTGCTGGGCCATCCCAGACACCCAACATTGCTGATGGCAGTTGTCCAGCTTCATTTAGCTATCAAAACGGTAAAAGCAGGCAGATGTTCAACTTTTCCCATCATATGATGTTGCCAGTCAGAGCAACTGACTCCGAAAGTTAAGAAGGGAAGATACTGTGAACCTCCTTTTAATGTTTGAGACTCCCTGAAATACCCTCACATGGACCAAAAATACTTTCTTATATCTACCCCAGGATGGCCCTTTGCAATACTTTAACAACAGAAGTCACTACACAGCACTTCCTCTAAATGACATTAATTCTGAAATTTAATTGGGCAGTGAGGCCAATCTGGAAAAATGCCCATTCAGTCTACAACTGGATGGGGGAGGGGGGGGCGCACAGGGAACTGGGAAAGGAGGTGGGAGAAGGCAATGCTTTTTGCTGGCTCAGAGTTTAAAAAAAAAGAAAGAAAGGAGCAATCTTCCAGAGGGTTAGCAGCTTACTACCATTATAGTAGAAAGAATGACTCCCTAGGACCTCTGGTAGCCTTCAAATACCATAGCCTCTAGAATGTTAGCTAGAAGGGACTGTAAACTAAGTTAGTTCAATATCCTTCACTTACTGGGGCCCAGTGGCAGGATGCAATTTGCTCCAGGTCACACTTAGTGAAAGAAATAGGACTAGGATTCCAGGCTGGATTCTCCATTGAGTTTTTCTACCTTATTTTTTTTAAAGCTGAAAAAATGTAGACACTTTCTCCTTCCATAGTACCAAGCTGTCCTCTTCTGTTCCAAAATTCTACGAAATATATACCCGTTCATTTAGTGGGCTGCCTCCTGGCAGGCTTCCCCCATTACAGCTAGGCTCCCTGAATTAGGGTCCTATTTTTTCTTGACTGTCTATCGATATGGAACAGATGAAAGGTCTTGCTACTTCAAACAATGGCATCCCCATCTAGCTATGACAGTGAGGTTTTGGAAATTTAACCAGTTCTGACCCCTAGGCCCTCTACCATCCTGTTGGCTGTTGCCCTGTACATGCTGCAGCTGACATCTACAGGAAGAGAATCTAAGAGGAAGCCAACAGATAGCTAAAGAGCCTTTTAGTTTATCCATCACAAACATTCTGGCGAAGCCAAACTGAAGTAGAACAGACTTCTGCAAAAAAAAGTTAACAGATGGACTTGCCATATCCTTTTCTTCAAATCCCAACAAATGGACTCTTAATGGATTTTCTCTACTATGACCTGGATGGATATCCTAGTGCTCGCACTCTATCTGGCTTCCAGGTTAAGCCCTCAGGGCAGCCTGTTAGGCTCTCAAAGTGTCCCCATAGAGTTTTTAACCACCTGGCCTTTAATCTCTGGGGCCCAGCCAACAATAGCCAACACAGAGCAGATGCCATTCAGATCCACTCTATTCAGGACATACCATAAGCTTCGTAAGAATCTTGTGCCTCTCCATGTCCATAGTCATAATACTCCGAGTCCCTGTAAGAGGAAGCCAAGCAATTAATAAGGCAGTAATGGAACACTAACACCTCAGATGCATTTCCCACAGAAACAAGGCAGAAACAACTCCAAAGTTCTGTTGAAATAACTATTTCACAACCATAATAAGAAAATGAACCTTCTGGTCACTAAACCTAATGATTCTTGGCACCTACTACGGATAAGAAACATAGGGGGCGGCTAGGTGGCGCAGTGAATCGGCCCTGGAGTCAGGAGTACCTGAGTTCAAATCCGGCCTCAGACACTTAACACAAAAAACTAGCCGTGTGACCTTGGGCAAGTCACTTAACCCCAACTGCCCTCCAAAAAGCAAAAAAAAAAAAAAAAAAAAAAAAAAAAAAAAAAAAAAAAAAAAAAAAAAAAAAAAAAAAAAAAAAAAAAAAAAAAAAAAAAAAAAAAAGAAACAGTCAACAATCAGAAGATATCACATGCACCTCTGTGGTGAGCCATGAGGAAGGCAGGGTGGCTTTAATTTCAGCACTCAAGAATGTTCCCAGCGGTTCAATTTCCTTTCCCTCTGGGCCTGAGAAGCTCTCAGAGAATTACTCACTTACCCTTGGCCCTGGCTATAATAGCCTTCATATCCTTCATAACTTTGCTCGGCATAGGTATCATCATACCCCTGTAAGAGATACAAAAATCTAAAGTCAGCCTGGAGTCAGTAACGCGGGGCGTTTATCCTAGAGGGAATGGATAAGCATCATCCTACCCAGGATGGGAAAAAGCCCAGGAGGAGAAATCTCAGCAATGAAGACCAAGTGCAGACACCTGCTACTAGAGCTGGGCCAACTGTTGGCATCTCAAGGCTAACTGTCACTGAGCGGCTCCAAGGTCTGCCCACATGATCCTTGCTCCCCAGCCTGAGCTGCTCTAGCTCTCCAGCACCTATGCCAACACTTAAGCGGCCCTCCACTTATTTGAGAGGGACACATCGTTCAAGTTTCTTACATAGTCTTCGTAAGTCTCTGGTGCTGGGGGTGGAGGAAGAGGTATTCTCTGGATGCCTGTGGCACGGGCTCTTGGAGTAGGGGCTTCCCTTACTGCTGGAGGGGGAGGCACCCCCCGGGCCACACTGGCACCTCTAGTGATGGCCCCTCTCACCGGAGCACCACGGACCAGGGCTCCCCTAGGAGGCCCAACACCACGGCCCCTGCAGAGAAGAAGAAAGGAGAGTCAGTGTCTCAGGGAAAAGGTTATACACAAGCATCCAAAATACATTACTTGGCTAGACAACGGCCCAGTTAGAACAGGCTCCATTTCATAAAGTGTGGCTTTTAATGGGGCCTTTTACAAAAGAGGCCACCCTAGCGTTCAAACTTGAGTTTGCCAGTGCCGGTCCAGTATTTGGCCTTCTGCCATGGCCCTGAAATCTGACAGCTTCATTGGACTGAAAGCCCATTATGGTGAACGGCTTTTTATTTGAAGGAACATAATGTAGACATTTGCGCTCGAGGAAGGACCTGCATCAGAAGACCCCACAGACAAGTGTCCTAACCTGAGCACATCTGGACCAAGTCTGAGGACAGACAAAAAGGCCTGCCACAAAGGCTGGGGCCTGTCAGAGTTGCAGGGGTAACAGAGAATTTCAGATTCTTCCCACGAAGGTTCCTGTAGGATTAATGCCCGACCACCTGAATTCATCCCACCTACCAAGTCCCCAATACTGCTCTAAAGAAACAGAACCTCAACGTGGGAAGGCTCTTACAGATCACTTCAATTCATCTCCCACCCAGAAAGCCCTGTAGAGCATTCCTGACAAGTGACTGAATTGCCTCAACTGAAACTCCCAATTTCCCAAATGAAACTCATTTCCTCCTGAGGCAGTCCATTTCAGGACTGTAGAATCCTACTAAAAAGTTCTTCCTCACAATGAATTGAAGCCTGCCTCACTGTGACATTCACACACTAGTCCTATGTCTGTCCTCTGGAGCCACAAATGACAAGTCTGCTCCCTCTGACAGTGCTCATATCCCCCTCTAAAGCTTCTCTGTGCCTGAGTTAACATCCCAGTGCCTCTAACAATTCCTCACATGACAATGGTTTGGAGTCCCCTCACCATCCTGGTCGCCCTCCTCTGGACACACTCCAGCTTTTCAATATCCCTCTTAAAATGTGGTACCTAGAACCGGACACAATACTCCAGATGCCCCAGACACCCAAAGGGCAGCCTGAGGAGTGTCACAAAAAGACAAGTTTGGTGCTGGCAGGACACCCCTAGTTAGCAGCAGCAGAGCTCACCTCCCATTTAAAGCTTTTCTCCCTAGTATTTACCTTCTTAACAGTTACCTGGGAACAGGTGGAGGTGGAGGAGCTGCTCCCCTTCCTCTAACTGGCACCCCACGCCCACGATTAGGCTCAGGAACACCATTCAGGTAAGATAATTCAAGAAACTGTTCCTGGCAGATATCATCCATCATATCCTAAAAAGAAAAGAAAAGATATGACATTGTGAACTTCTGCTAGGAGATGTCAGAAGTCATAAGTCTTAAGAACTGATAACATCTCTAAAAATCCTACCTCAATCCATATCTGTCACTGACATCAATTCCTTACCAAAGTAAAAACGTATGTATTCTCTTTCCCCAAAAGAGCCTGCAAACCTCAATAAAGTGGGAAAGGTACTAATCTTCTACTCTACCCTTCCCCTCCAACAGACTCATATAGCTAGAGACCTGCAGAGGCCAGACTAGTCTAGAATTTAGAACTGTTTATTCCCAGATACAGTTAAATGTTTCCAGAGGAAAAGATGCCCAAATGGCTCCCTCTTCTCCATGAGAGAACTGGCCCTGAGCCAGAAAAGCATTAAATGCTATTTGCCAATCCAAACTCCAAGCTGTCTTTTCACACATTTCTCCTGAACAGAACCATTCATTCTCAATGCTTCATGCATTTTTATACCTCCCAAGTGGATACTTCTTTAGGAATGTGAACAGAATATTCTAGTAACTGGAAAAAAAGGTCTTTTTTTTGTGTGTGTGTGGAAGGGGTAGGGGGACTGTCCCCACTCTCCCACCCACCACACACAGAGGAATAAAGTCATCAGTGTCAGCCTGTGTGCTGAGATTCCTCCAGGCTGCCACTGTAACAAAAAGGGATCAAGATTTCTCTGCCAGGCAGGTCTCTCCAAAGCCCAATTATATGGTAGGTTTCTTAATTTACCTCTGCTGAAAAAAGGGGCTGGAGAAAACAGCAAGGCAACATGCATCTACTATCCACTGTTCTATCCGGCAACTGCAGCTGGATATACAGCTACCCCAAAATGTTTCAACAAGTTATCACATGCAAGCAACAGAGAACAATCTTGCTGGGGGAAAAAAGATCAGTTTACATTTTCTGTAAGCTGAACATTTCTTATTAAAAATTACTGTGGAACACTGGGATTAACTAGCTGAAAATATAGAGTGCTTTTAATTAAGGGTACAAATGGATTATAATTGTTGTTCTACCACACTAAAATCCTCTAGTTCATCACCCTCCCCTCTTCAACTTTCCTAAGTTACTATTTTGTAGCTGAAAAGTCTTAACCAATTTCCCAACCCTTTATTATACCCCTTAAGAACTAAAGAGGTCCTCTAGAGAGCCACCCCTGTCTTCAGCCAGGAAAGGTGCCATCATTCCCATTTTATAGGTGAAGTAACACTGGAGAGATTAAGATATTTGTCTAAGACAACACATCTTGTTAGTGGCAAAAAGAGAACTAGAACCTAAAGGAATTATTTTTTCAGCAATAGTAGTAATACTATAAGCAGAGACCAGATATTTTTGGCTTACTCCTTAAATGGACTCCATTTTAAAGTCAATGGGGTATGTACCACATGAAATTAGGTAGGTTTTACTGGACCTGCTACACCTTTCAATGGACTGCCAAAGGGCTACAGTGACACAAACTTATGTAAAATCAGTAATGTAGGAACAGTGACAAGCTTGGTTGAAATATGAGGCACACTTTTCTACTACATACTAGTGAAAGAGGAGGGATTTTGGCCTGTCCTGGCACAGGCATTTCCCCCATAGAAGCAGAGAGCTGCACCTGAAGCCCTTTCTCTTTTAGCACAGCTCTGTCTCAGGCCCTAGATATATTCCCTCAGCAATGTGACAGGGACCACATCCCTTTGTGTTCTAAGACTCTATGACAACCCTGTGACTCAGGAAGGGGACTCACCGGCACAAGGAACTTCTTGACTTCTTCCATAGCATGAGCCATAAGGGCATAAGCCTCACAGGGGGGCCCAAAGACTTCAATGAACACATGCAGGTCCATGTTTAAGTGGGCATACTTAGGGTCTCCTCCTTTTCGTAGCTCTTCCTCCTGAGGGGATGGAAAGAGTGGTGCATATATGTATATACAGCATTTCTGCAACCTAAAAGTCATTTATGCTCAGGAAAACTACAGGTTAATGTTTCAAGGATCTGTAATTTCATCACTCCTTCCAACAAGACAGAACGGAATACTTGGCTTATTTAAATGTCCTCATGATCTGTTTTGGCCCAAAACATCTGATAGCACCCAAACCCAGGTTCTAAATCTCTCCCCTAATACAGTCTGACTATTCTCAAGGCACACAAAACTAGGCCCACACATGAAACCTGTTTAACCTGGGAAGATCTCCAAAAGTGTGAGTTCTACTGGCATAGTCTTTTAGGAACTTAGGGGTCACCTCCCTACTATAGACACTGTAGAGAGAAGATGAAAAGGAAGGAAATATTCAGAGAAAAAACACCCAACCACATGAATAATTTCATGTAACGTCTTATGCCCCCAAAACAGAGTAATTAAAGAGACTGAGCATTTATAGCTGGTAAGATACCAGTAGAGCAGTGGTTCTCAACCTTCCTAATGTCACAAACTTTGATACTTGTATGTAGGGATATTTGCATGTGGGTGGACCTGCCTGGGGACAGATAGAAGGAGCGGTGTCTCAGTTCCTAAGACCACTGGAAATATGTGTTTTCTGATGGTCTTAGGTGACCCCTGTGAAAGGGTCATTTGGCTCCCAAAGGGGTTGTGACCCACAGGTTGAGAACTGCTGCTCTAGAGATTACCCAGTCATCATTTTACAGACCAGCAAATTAAGGCCTGGTGGGGCACTCAGTCCTGAAAGCCAGATCTCCTGCTCCTAATTCACTGCTCATTATACAATGCTACATTTGCCCGTAACAGTGATGATGGCACTGTCACATACTTTAACTTGTCACTAGTCATACTGGAGAGACATTAAGAAACATACAAGTTAAAAGTCTTTGCAAGGAAAAAGAGCATCTGTTTTGGTTCTAGAAGTGGCGTAAGCCAGTCCCTAGCTTTGCTTCTTTCAGTCGAAGTTAGGTCCTTTGGCTCGATCTCTCCCAAACTATCCCAGACCCACTCAGGAAGGTTGTCTAGACCAGTCTCTGAGGTACATAGATAGATAGATGTTCACATGTATGGATGGGATGATGGGATGATGAGCAGGACTGTCCCCTCGGCCCCACCAGGCCTTAATTTGCTGGTTTGTAAAATGATGGAAATTGGACATTTCCAATCTTTTGAGAGCAAGCTGTTGACCTGTAACCTACCAAACATGTCCTGGGTGACTTGCTCCTCTGTCTGCCTTGTCTTACTCTCTGGATACTCTTCCTCACCGCCACCTCCTTCCCAACTCCAGGAAAAACCTCCCTATTATCTTCGGCCTCCCACGGCCAAGTTGTCTTTGACTTTCTCAGCTGACTCGGTTCAACTGATCATCCCTGATCTGTCTACACTAGACTTTTCACTGCTGGTTCCCCCACTCCCCCAGCGGGGCAGCTCTGGCACCTTCTAATGTCCACATGGGGAAGATATGTCTTATGTGATGCAGAATTAAGTGAGCAGAACCAGGAGAACAATTTATACAGTGACTAATTACATCATTAAGAAAAACAGCTTTTGGGGCGGCTAGGTGGCGCAGTGAGTAGAGCACCAGCCCTGGAGTCAGGAGGACCTAAGTTCAAATCCGGCCTTAGATACTTGATACACTAGCTATGTGACCTTGGGCAAGTCACTTAACCCCAACTGCCCTTCAAAAAAAAAGAAAAAGAAAAACAGCTTTTATTAAAAAAAAGAAAAAAGAGCTTTTGAATAAATTAAAAACTCAAATCAATGCAATAACCTAAATAATCACAACTCCTGAGGACCAAGGACACAAAATACGTTTGAAACCTCTTGAAAAGAGGCACAAAATATCATGCCAAATATGTGGATTTGTTCTGCAGGAAGGTGATAACTTAGGGCTTAAGAGTCTTCCCAACCTTGGGAGGAGAGAAGGGAGGGGAAAACTGAGAGGGAACCTGCTGTCACAAGCTCAAAATAACAAAAACAAAAATAGTCGAATTAACAAAGGAAAGAAATAAGTCCACGATAGAACAAAATTTCCCAATCCTTAGAACTGAAGAGGTTCATTTCTTTAAAACACTCACCACAAATAGTGTTATCACAACTGGCCACCACGAGCGTATTTCTCAATGATTTTTAAGCACACACAAGAAAAAATAAATAAAAGCCCTGACTAGGCTGCTCTGCTAGCTCCTACTTTTTTGATTTTCAAGAAAGAGGTGACATTTCTCTTATTTCACAGCCTCCCTTGTGTTTTAACCTAAGCAAGTTTTGGCGCTTCTGAGCTGTTGCTGAGAAACACTCTGCCATGTCCAAGTCCTGTTTAGTAATGGAAAGAAGCAAAGTTAAAAAAAAAACAGAAAACATCCCTGTGGTTTCCCCGAGCTGCCGATAAATGTGTAAACTTAGTCAACGAGAGCTTGTCCCCAACTCCTGAAGATGTCACATTGCACAGGAGAGCTCAGTATATTTACTCCCAAAGACACAAGTTTCCAAGCTGGAACTGGAAATAATTCTGCAGCCTTTTTTTCAGTCTACTGTCTTTATTTACCTTTGCTTTATCTCTCATGGAACCTTTTCCCAATACTGATATTTTGGCCCCAGTTTCCTCTTGCAGTCTTTTGATCGTGTTCCCTTGAGGTCCTAGGATCTTCCCCACGAAATTAAACTGACAGAGAATGAAACAACAATTAGATGCAGTTGCCTTGTAAATTCAATTTTTCACATGTCCTCAGAATATGACAGATACCTGTGTCCCCAAGAGTAACAGAGATTCAGTTTAGTCTTATTTTTATATTTCAAGGATCTCCACAAAAATGGGAAAAGGACCTACATGTACAAAAATATTTACAGCAGCTCTTTTTGCGGTGGTCAAGAACTGGAAATTGAGGGTATGTCCATCAACTTGGGAATGGCTGAACAAGTTGTGATATATTAATGTAATGGAATATTATTGTTTCATAAGAAATAATGAGCAGGTGGACTTCAGAAAAACCTGGAAAGACTTACGTGAACTGATGCTGAGTGAAGTGAGCAGAACCATAACATTGTACACAGTAACAGGCAATACTGTACAATGACTAACTTTTATAGACTTATCTCTTCTCAGCAATGCAAGGATCTAAGCCAACTCCATAAAGACTCATGATGGAAAATGCTATCCACATTCAGAGAAAGAACTGTGGAGTCTGACTGCAGATTGAAGCAGACTATTTGCTCTTTGTCTGCTTCTTCTTTCTGGTGGTTCCTCCCATTTGCCCTAATTCTTCTTTACAATGACTAATGTGATAATACGTTTAATATGAATGTATACGCATAGCCTATATCAGATTGCATGCATTCTTGGGAAGGGGAGGGAGAAAATTTATTACTCAAAATCTCATGGAAGTGAATGCTAAAAACTAAAAATTAATTTAAAAAAATTCAAGCATCTCCCATTTGCTACAGCACAGCTGCCTTTCCTACAGTCTTCTTCCATTATATGGGGTAGAGGGGCACCTCTGGCCACCAGGGGTCTAAAGGCACTTAGCCTTGCCCCACAGCACATTTGTCACTGGGTCCTTGTAATCAGAGACTTTCCCAGAGCTTTCATTCCCCTAACATAGTTTTTGAGAAACTAAGGTCATTTCCATGTCACAATGAAGTGTCAGATTAGAATTTCAGTAGTGGTATTCTATTTAAAATTATACAGTTGATGGAATTAGTAGCTAATAAAAGAATTATACTCAATTACAAAGCATTACCCTATTTAAAAAACTGCAATGTACTCTGCACAAACACGCTTTTGGTAGAAAATAAACTAAAGCCATTTCTGAAATGTCCTTTACAGAAGCATTAACTTGATTTTGCCATGGATTCAGAATAAAGTAATGTTTAGCTTATTTAAGCCTTAATAACTAATTTAGCCTTAACATAGGAAAGTCTTTTGATTGTGAATAATTCTAGTTCTTCAGCGTTAGTTTATTTTTACAACTGGAACTCAAAGACAAAAAAAAAAAAAGAAACAATTCCCTAGTAACAAATAAAAACATGACATCAGTTCCCTTCTTTGCTATCTCAGAAATGCCAAGAAATGAAGTACGAAATATTCTAAGTTTTAATAAAAGTACCTTAAGCACTGAAACTAGTTTCTTGACTATCATGAAACAGTCCCCCCAAATAATTACCCATTAGTGACTGGGTGACCCCTCTGCCTTACCTTGGGATACTGTTTTACTGGTATCAGGACTCGTTCCTTCAGTTTCATGTTCCTGTGAGAAAATAAATCCAGGTAGTTCTCCTCCTCATCTTTCTTTGATTCACCCTTCTGAATCTTCTCGATTTCTAAATAGAATAAACAGTCATTTTATTTTTGAAAGGAAAATTCCTTCAGTCTCTTCAGAGCTATGACCTTGAATACTGTGTGAAGAGAATCAGGGAGCTGGAAACAACGTGCTCTCAGAAAGAATCTTGTTGAAAGCACTTAAACCAACAGCTCAATTGGAAGAAGAGACAGTCCTGCTTGGTATCCTCCCTAGCAGTTAAAAGTCTCTAAAGAGATTTCCCATAAGACAATGATCCTCCAAAAAAGAGAGAAAGAATTCTGTATTTGGCGTCAGTGTCACAATTCACATGTGGTTGATATGATTAGAGAAATCAATTCTCTAAATACAAACTTTCTGCTTCTCAATGACTCACTCCTTTAACCATCTGGGGAAGTTAATTAAGTTTAAAATTTCCAATGGGACTAAACAGACTGAAATCTGTTCTCCGTAAGATTGTTTAGTACCCCTCTCTACCCTCCAAAGGCAACCTCCTGTTGTCATTTAATCCAAACTAAATGCCCAAAGAGAAGAAAGCTTCTCAATATTTTAGTTGGATTGGTTAAGGTGGTTACATTAGACCTCATTAGAAAGGGCTTTCTGCACCAAGCTGCCAGTTATTATTAAAAGAGTAATAGCTCAAAATAGTAAAATGGTTAAGAACAGCCCAAGAGGCATTCTCAATTCCTTCATTTACTCATTCAGGGGCCCAGCAGCATCCCCTGTTAGCACAGGGCCTCCCACAGAGGGAACACTCATTGCTGTATCTATATAAGGACTGCATTAAGCAATCTCTATGTTACTGACAAGGGCAGGGTTTGGGAGTTCCACTTTTCCCACTCCCCTCCCCTAGCATGGCATGACCAAAAGTTAGAGGTATCAACTTGTGGAAAGGCACTCTAAGCACCCATAAAAAACACACGTTTGACAACAGCCCCCACCAAAAAAAATTCTTATTACATTTCCTTCTGTATTAAGTGCCAAGTTTCCCATTACCATTTATAAATCCCAGCACTTAGCCGTTTTATAACCACTATTTAGTCAAGTCAAAATCAATTGTGAACAGAAGTACAATTCTATTCAGTGACCAGAAAGGGCAAACTTAATTTTACTCCAAGTTTCTGATCATTTCCCAAGAATATACATACCTTTGTGAGGCATCAGTATTTGACCTCAAGGCTCCTATTTATACCAAAGTAGCATTTCCAAAAACTTTATATTGAGTCAAATATGCTTAATTGTTCCTGGATAAAGATATTCTCCATGGCTAATCACACCAGACCTTTTCTTCCATTAACACAGGCTAGGCTACACAGAGCCATTCAAACTCAAATCATCCATAGTAGAGTACCTCTACATAGACCTGTCCCTTACTTTTCAGATGAAATTATTCTGCATTTAATTTCTATTGTAATTACCAGATACTCACTGGCAGCTTATCACCAGGCTCCCTTCTCTCATTCACTACCATCCAAAAAAAGCTTGTTCCCATGTATCATTTGTCTGTGGCTCCCATTCTCCTACCACATACTGTACAAACCTCCTGTTTAGAATCCCCACTAAAAACTGATACCCCAAACTTCAGGAACTGTAGGAGGCCCTTACCGTTTTCATATAACTGTAGCCATAAGTACATAGAATGTATAAACTTGTAGGAATGCATATTACCTCACTCTGTGCCCCTTTTCTCTGTTGCTTTTTGGTTTTTCCACCTACCAAAAGTCTCATGTAGGGACAATGACAAAAAGGGGGCAAAACTTCCAAATGATAGCTTTTAGGCTGGTTGGATTACAGGGTTTGAATCTAGGAAGGCTAAGGTTATATTGGATTTCATTCCCCTAATTCATCCCAGTACCAAAAAAAGGAATCCTACTATATTCTGTAGCAATATACTTTAGAGTTATCATACCTAGTTCTGGTTACTAATTTTTAGAAAGGTTATGGAGAAATAGGAGAGGTTTCAGAGAAGTGAAACAAAGATGATCAAAAGGATGGGAAATAGATCTCAAAGGACAGCAAAGTTAAGCAACTAAAGCTGTTTAACCTACAGAACAGAAAATTGAAAGATCTGCTAAATTCCTTAACCTATATTAAGGGTTTTTGTGAAAAGAACATTCATCTATTGTTCTCTTGATATGGAAGAGCAAATGAAAAATTTGAATTTGACACAAAGAAGTGATTGATGGGATTATCAATCCACTGGATTTTCTGGAAGGTAGTTAATCTAATTGGGTAGCTTAAACCTTCCCTTGTATCTGGGATTCTCTTCTTGACACAGCTGTCCTTCAAGAAGGAATAGGTTATAATAGTGTGAGATAAATACCTAAGAAAAGAATTAGCCAGCTGCAACTGAGAATGACTTTCCCCTAGGCAAATGTCTCTTGAAGTAATCTCTGACTTTGCTCTCATGGACCAAAGGAAATTCAGTGGAGGTATAAACTAAGAGGCAACCTATCATTTCCTAGAGTAAAACAGTATGTATAAGGGAACCTACATCATTACCACAAGAAACCCAAGAACGAATTACTGAGAAAATGGCTCACTTTGCAACATTGGAAATACTGTATATGTTGTCAGACAGTTTATTCAATGAATAGTTTTTGTTACAAGAGCTGGCTTTGTTTGAAAGGGAGAAATATATTCAGAAGTGTAGGTGATAATAAAAAGATGCTATGGATAAAAAATAAGAAAAAAATGCACTACTCCACTGAAATTGTACATTGCAGCCATAGAATCACACAGCAGAACCCTTGGAACTTGGCTTTTTCTCACACCTAACTATCACCTGAGCCTAGGATGCTCTGCCCTACCTTCTCCATCTATCCAATTCTTCAAACTCAAATCTTACTTATATTTAAATGTTTTCTGATTACCCCCAATCTAAATTAAAATACTCTCTCCCTCAGAATGCCTACTACACAATTAGCTTCCTGGAAAATTCTTTCATAAAAGTTCATGTCACTGGCTTTGTCCAACAATATTTTCCAACAATGCCTTGGTTACAACTCTTCGGTTGACAAGAATTAGCCTGACAAAGTGGACAGAGAGCACGTCATGTCTCTGGGTCAGGAAGACCCCTGGGTTCAAGTCCTGTCTGATACACATTGGTTGGATAACCCAGGGCAAGTCACTTAACTCCCCCAAGCAACTAAAATTACATATAAGTTGCAGACACAGGAACTGGACAGCATTAGTAAAGGGAGTTCTCTATACCAATGAAATCAAAGATTCTCCAAGACAAGGCAAAATTTCTTCTATTGCTATTTTGAACTGTTGATGACAACTTCTGTTGTTTAACTTTCCATATCTATTATGCCTCCTTTCTTCTACCTGACAAGCTTCTTATAGAAAGCTTATAGGAGCTGATATTCCCCCTCACTCCTAATATGTTACACAGTGGAGACTTATTGGTTTGAATTTCTTGTACTCAAAGATGACAAGGTCAGCTTTCTCACTAGCTTGGTAGTAAAGTCAGAAAGTTAGGACTTTCAAGTCAAGATAAAATAGAGTAAGAAAGAGAATGTCTTGCTTATACTGCAATGTAAATGGCAAAATAGCAGCTTGAGAATCACAGGCAGTCATGCAAAGTAACAGGCCCAGAACTCAAAAGTAGGTTGCAAGCCAATTAAAAAAAGTAATTTTAAACGAAAATTTAAACATATACCCAGCTCTGCCTCCAACCCTATTAACATCCTACTCCAGTCTGCCAAAGATTGTCATATTTGTTAAGATATAAGCAAAGAATGAAAGAAAAGTGCTTAAAGGTAGGAGAGGTTAAAATATATTAAATGCCCCACACACATCTTCAGAGCTGGCTTAATTCTGATTTAATCAATAGTATTTCTTTCATCTAAAAATTTATGATAACTGTCATAAGGGATTAGGTCAATAATAGAGCCATCACGCTATTCTATGATAATGGCACTCAAGGACCTTTGGCAAAAGACTGGCTTTCAGAAAATTAAATGAAAAAGCTTATGGTGGACTACAAACACCTCTTAATTCCTTTAGAATCCATTTCCAATCTACCATTCAGGGACTTATCCAATCCTTTCTTTCCAATTAATATTTTTAATCTATATTGCTTCTTTTGACAAGTTATACCATACCGTTTCTTAATTTACTGATCCTAAATCGGCCCCTTTTAATCTTCAAGGGCCTATTTCACTTTTTTTATCCTATTCTACAATTTGGTTAACAAGTCTGTTTACCTTTTCTATTCCTTCATCATACAGTCTGTGCTCATATCCCTCTCCAGCTAGGACTCTTCACATTAAGAGTCTCTTATCTATAATGTTCTTTTAATCCATTTTCTTTGCCCTTCTAGTAGTTACATCTTACTGGAAGTTCAGTGACCAGAACTGCATACATTCCAAGCATGCACACAAGTCATTGTCTTCTAAAGGGTCAGGAAAAGCGTTTTGTTCTCATTTTTGTTTCTAGTCATTTCCTGATAATGCCCACTGTTTTGTAAATCTTTTCACTGTTAAGGTACACATACAAAACACTCCATTCTTAGATTCTTTTCTTAGGTCACTATCAAGAGGTTACAGCTCATCTTGTAAATAGAATATGAATTATTTTTTTCCTTAATGTATTCTTATAAAAGTATATTTACACACACACACACACTCCCTCCCTCCTCTCTCTCCTCCCCTCATTTGCCACTATATTGCCCAAATCACATAGCTTTAAGGTGCTTCCTGTGATTTATTTATATTTGAAATTTTGAATGAACCTTTACAATTCATTCATAAATATCTTAACAAAAATTATCCCAACTTAGAACTGGAATATAGCTTTCAAAAATGTCCACTTATCCTTACCATTATCCCAACAATGATATTTCTCTAATCCAATTTCTCATCAGTGGTTCTTAAGGTGGGGTGCATGCAATTGCTTCTTAAAAATATTTTGAAAACTGTATTTCGATATAATTGGTTTCTTTTGTACACTTTCAGTATTTTACTTTATGCATTTAAAAGCATTATTCCAAAGAGTACACAGGCTTCACGAGACTGCCCACGGGTCCATGATATGAAAAAGGTTAAAAACAGGCTCTAATTACACTTTACCAGCTCAGTAAAATTTACTAAAGGAAAACCCAAAGCTTAACAAATGAAAAGGTTTTCCTAGTTTCTCTTGGAAGGAAACAAAAGGTAAACCAACCAAGGGGAAAAAAAATCTCAGTTATTATATCAGGATTAATATGATCAGGTGGTTACTCTAAAAATTTTTCATTTAAAACTCATGTTACATAGATTTATCTATTGGGAACTTGGTACAGTCAACAAACTAAGGAGTTACTTGTGTTGTTATAGTTCTAAACATAGGGGCATGAGCGCTCTAAAAAAAGGACAATTGAGGCTATTTTCGATGCATTTTATATAGATCTGTTTTTAGATACTTTTGGAAATTTAAACCCCCAAACTATTCAGCAGTTGATGAGAGGTGCTAGTAGAAACTACTAAGTAGTTAAAAATGTAAATGAGAAGCCACTAAATGGCAATATAAAGACTAATTATTAGATTCATCTATCAGAAAAATCAGTGTTTTTTGAAAACGGGTTACATATTTAAGCATCACTTTCAGTAATTTTCAAAAAATATTTACATGTCAAAAGAGAAGGTACTTAATGAAAAGCAATGCATGTTACTTTGGTGCCACCACACTAAGCCAATCTGGCACTTAAGTGTCACTTAACACAGTAAACCTCAACCTAAAAAGTGAACACCCCCTTCCCATGAAGGTTTCCAAAAGAAATGAATTACACCACACAACCCAGAATTACCTGTGGGCAACACTAAACGACATTAGATCTAAAAATGTTTCTCATCACATCAAATGAGATGTAAACCAGACTGATTTGGATGCCCACAATCACACGTTTCAGTTTTTGTTTTTAAAGCCGAGACCCCTTTCAAGATAGAGAACAAAGAAAGGCAAATCACTTCTTTTTCAAGTCTCCTTTTGATGCTTAAGGTTGCCAAATAAACTAACGTTCCCAGCCTCAAAGGTTCAGGATTTTAGTGTACTCAATAAATCTATTTATCTTACTAAAAGAATTCTGCAACTAGAAGCTAATACAAAGCAGATGGGCTACGAAGATAGGGAGAAATCAGAACTACCAGGGGATTGGACGGTGCGGATCAGGGAAGGAGAGTGTTTAGTACATACAGAACAAAGACGGGCATTTCCATTCTTTAGTCAGTTCTCCAACCAGGACAAAACATACAACGACAACATGCTCTATCGACGAGAAGCAGCGAAGCAACTTCTCTCCATCCCGGTTCCTCCAGGATAAAGGAATACCGAACGCCTAGCACCCCTCCCCCGCCCTTTCTAAACCCCTGGGGCTGTTGCCGTTTCCAGATTCGCGAGGGGAGAACAAGATGATCCCACGCCGTTAACCACCCGGGGTGGGGGCGGGGGGATGAGCCCAAAGAGGAAGCCCAGGCTCCATCGCCCCCGGGCAGCCTCCGGCTCCTAGGCCTACCCAAGGAGCAGCAGAGCCGCGGCGGCTCTAAACGCAGCCCCCCGGGTGGCAGGCGCCCCTGGCCGGCCCTCGCCTGGCCCCGCCTCCTGCCCCTCCCACTTCACACCACCTCGTTCCCTCAGGCCAGGGCCCACACGCCGCAGACGCCGCGCACCCGCGGCCCGTCCAGCTTTCGGCCGCGGCCGGCAGAAACTGGACCGGCCGAATCCAGGCTCCTTCCCAGGCGCCAGCCGTGGGCCTGTCAGTCAAAAAGCACTGACACTGAATTGGCGCTTTCCAGGAGCCGGCCCTGCCTACGGCTGGAGACCCTCGGATGGGCACAATGGCAGGACCCCGGGCTCTGAAGGGACCTTCTTCACCTCCCCCCTCACTTTAGTGAGGGAGAAACCGAGGCCTCAGCATCTTGTTCACCACCCCCTCGTTTAACAGATGGGGAAACTGAGGGTCGGAAGAGTCCTGGGGTATTTCATTCACCCCCTCCCGCTTGGTTTTACAGGTGAAGAAAACTGAGGCCTCAGCTTCCCTTTTCAGCATCACGACCTAATAGTGACATTTCCCCAGGGCCACTCTTCCCTCTGGGATTCGTAGCCCAGGGTGCGGGTGTGCTCTGAAAAGGGAGCCGCAGATCTATCCGCGGCGACCACCCGGGCCCCTTCTGTTACAGCCACGGGGAGCCCAGACCTCCCTCCCCCGCCTGGGCCCGGGCTCACCCACACGGGGGACCGGCTCACCTGCGGACAACAGCTGCATGGCGTGGGTAAAAGAGGGGTCGAGAGAATCCTTCTCAGCCATGAGCTCGGGCAGGTACTTGTTTTCAGGCTCCATCTTGACGGCGGCCGTGGCGGAGGGCGGCAGCAGCGGGGTCGGGGCCGGGCCTCCCCCGCCCACCTCGGGGCCTCCGCCAGTGGCGGAGGGCGGCAACAGCGGCGGCGGCTGCGTGGCCGGCGCGGCCGGAGCGGTCGGCGCGGTCGGAGCGGCCCGAGAGCCTCCGCCGCCGCCCCGAGGGGCTCCGCCGCCTCCCCGGGGCCGGTGTGAGGACAGCGGCTGCCGGGACGGCGCCTGGCGCGGCGGCGGGTGGGCGCCTGAGGGATCCACGGCGCTGCCGCGGCCCAGGGACCGGCACAGGGACCGCGCGACGGGTTTGTCCCGGCGCTGCATCAATGCGGAGCGGGCGGGAGGGCGGCTGAGGGACGGAGAGCGCGGCGGCGGTGGAAGCCCGCGCAACGACGGCGGTTGGCGGAGGCGGGAGAGCGGGAGTGGAGACGACCGGAGCAAACCAGAGCGACCCAGCGAGAGAGCGACCCAACGAGAGAGCGAAAGAGAGCACCGGAAGTGAGCGGCTGCGCACGCGCGGCCCGCCACCGGCGCCGCCCTGCTCCCAGAGCCGAGAACAAAGTCCCCGACTCTGCCACGGCGCCTGCGCACCACTGCCGGCGCGCACCTTGGTGAGTCCCCGCCCCTCACGTCGACGGCCTCCGCTGATTAGCCGGCGGAGGAGTGCAAGTGGAGCCTGTCTAAGGCCAGTACGCACGCGCTAGCCCTCCCTCGCCCTTTGTAACACGTGACCAGGTTGTAGCGCGGACACGTGTCTCCACCCCCTGCGGGCGGGCAGCGGCTGGGGCGGGGGCTGTGGAATGTCTTTGTCTGAACGTTTCCCCGCGGGCTCTGGGAGAGCTCGCTTTCCCTCTGCTTGGAGTCCCGCCCCTTTCTAACAGTCCCTGGCGGGGTAGGGACTTAGGTGCCTGAAGAAAAGGGGGATTAAGGCCCTGCGGGGCAGGGCAGGAGAGGAAGAGAGATTAAGGGAGGAAACTGTAGGGCTTTGGAGGGAAGGCAGGGACTGAGAACTGAAAGAGGCTTTGGGAGAAACTGCCCCCACCCCGGCTCCATCCTGGCCTTCGCCAGCTGGCAGGAGACCTGGGTGGCTGCTCAGGCTCAGCGAGGCGAGTTAATAAACGTCTATTAAGCGCCTACTATGCGGCAGGCACGGGGGGACCGGGAGGAGGGGAGGGTAAAAGAAGGGCAAAAAAGCAGCCCTTGTCCTCAAGGAGCCCACAGTCTAACGGGGGAGACCCCACGCGAACAGCTGCGGACGAAGGCATCCCTAACGCAAGGGAAGGGGCTCCTTGCAGAAAGTGAGGTTTTACATGAGAAGCCAGGAGACTGAAGTGAGCAGGGAGAAACTCTGCACCCCAACTCCTGCAGGAACCCTGAAGGAAAAGGACTTTCCCAGAGGTGATGGTGAAGCTAGGGGAATCACTGGGATTGTTTTTCCTACTACATGTGCTTCGAATTACAGGTAACCCTAAAAGCCATCACTCTAGCTTTAACCCAATGGTTGCCACTTATTGAGCAACCTCAGAAAGGAAAGCTGTAGCCGTCCTCTTCCTGGATCTCATCGACTTTTCAGTATTTTGGAGAGTGATGGCAAGGAATGGAGGGCGGAAGCACATACTGATGAGGTGTAGGCTCTGGGACTCCCCCCCCCCCCCTACAGGCTCTGGGAAAGTAAACCTTCCCAGGGAAGACGTTTGCCTGAGGTCTTGAGCCTTAAGTTGTGGCTCTGCCTAAGTCTTTAGCCCTCTTTGTTCCAACAGTTTCCCACCCTTGAACTGGCCTGGTCCACCACGGTGTATGGTCTCTAGGTAGCCTCCAGCAACTTCCCACCCTTAATCACTCATTACTGGAGTCTGACCTTATCTTGACTCCTGAAGACCCTCCCTACTGGAGTCTGACCTCATCTGACTCCTCCTAAAGACCCTCCCCTATCTCCTCCTCTGGACCACCCCTAGATTCCTCTGTATGTAAGACCCCATCTTCCCTCCATCTGTGTGAGAGTGCCATAGAATAGCTTAGCACAGACTTACTCTGTAAGAGTCTACCCCATATCTTTCAATAAACTTTACTTTTTCCTCTGCTGAGAAGATTTGAGTGGAATTCTTTCTGCAGGACCCAGCATGTTGGTATTTTGGGGTCTCAGGCAGCCCTAACCCTCTTTGGGCATCCTCTTCAATACCATTCACAGCATCTTTAGCATCTATTGTGTGTGCATTCAATTAAACAGATATTAAGAGATCTGAATTTGGAATCAGTGAACCCAGCCTTGAACCTGACTTTGCCATTAAGAACTTAGACAAATCACCCTCAAGGCCTAGGAATCCTCATGTACAAAATAAAGGGGTTGGACTAAATAACCATTAAAAATGACTTTCACTTGTAAATGTATGCATCTGTGATCCAGTAAATCCTTCAAATGCTACAATATTGCTGTTATAACCATCCTCAGACTTCTCTTTCCCAGGCTAAAAAAAGTCCTCTAGTTCCTGCATCTGATCCTAATATTCTGTGACATCCCATCATAGTGGTTGCCATCCTATGGATGTGTCCAAGTCAGCAATGCCCATTTATTAACTAGAATAAACTAGATCTAGAACTGAACATAGTCCTCTAGATATGTTCTGACAAGACCAGTTACAGAGGTGTTCCTGCCTCCCTAGTCCTGGGCACTGCATTTCTCTTATTGGGGTCTGAGATCAACATTAAGCTTTCTTGGGTGGAATATCATCTCTTTGTTAACGGGTATTGAGCTCTCAATCCACTAAAACTCTTAAATCTTTTTGAAAAGGTCTTATTTAATTGACTCTCTAACCAAGACTTTCCCCAAATTGTATTTCTGAGTTTGATTTATTATAACTTATCTATAACTTTATTCCTATTAAATTTAATTTTATTAGATGAGGCCCAGTGTTTGGTGATTTTTTTTAATGATAAGTGGGCTTTAATGTAAACAAGTGCTGGAATTAATATCTATTTCAGGAAGTTTCTTCTCAGAATCTCTTTTTGAATCCTGTCCTTGAGTGTCTTAACTATCCCTCTCAGCTTTCTGTTATCTGCAATCAGTTCTGCCTTTATCTTAGTCTTCTATAAAAGTGTCAAACATCCAAGGGCTAAGCCCAGAATTCTGCAAGAGGACACTGCAGACCTTTTAAATAAATTGACATTGACCCATTAATGATTGCTCTTTGGGTCTGGCCAACAGACACTGGATCTATACAACTGTACTATTATCTAGTCAATATTCTATTTTGTCCCATAGAATACTGTGAGACATCCAGCATTCTGTTAAAATCTAGGTATCTTTTATCTATAACATTTCCTCAATCTACCTACCTAGTTACCAAGTCAGGGAAAATAAAGAAAGCAAGTAAAGTTAGATTGGCATGACCTGTTCTTGAAGCCATGCTGACTTTATGATCATTGCTTCCTTTTTCTAGATGTTCATGAGCCATCCCTTTAATATATTCTGGAATTTTGCCAGTAATTGAAATTAAGGTCACTGACCTATAGTTTCTAAACTGGACGTTTTCTTCCCTTTTTTGACAGTCAGGAAAACATTTGCAAATCTCCAGACCCCAGCAGGTTTCCCATTCTTCACAGTCTCTCAAAGATTACAGAATGGCAAGACAGTGACATAGAGCAGTTCTATGAGTACCCTAGGATACATTCCGGTTTAGTGACTTAAACCCATCAAAGGCTACTGCATGCTTTCTTACTTTCAATTTATTTTTCTTGGGTTTCAACTCCTTATTACCATTAGAGTCATTATGACTCAAATGGGTAGGATGACACGGGCAACAGGGAGCAGGAAGAATAACTCAATTCAGATTTTGTTGTTGTTGTTTTTCTCTGAGAAAGACAAAGATCTGATGGGAAAGGTCAGAACAAGAATGGCCACTAGAATTGATGCCCAAGATAAAGCAGAGAGATGACAAGAGGATGCCTTGTTGTCCTTGATGAATTCATGTTACCAAGCCCAGACAAACTTAATCCTAGGGTAATGAAAAATCTAAAAAGATATAATTGTTGATTTTTGAAAGTTCCTCAGGTTATATAAAGATAGACAGAATATCCAGTACTAGAGGGGTGATGGTCCCATTGTACTCTAACCCGATCAGTCGCCATATAGAGGGTTTGTGTTTTATTTTACAAAGGGTGTTGATAAACTGGAGAACATACAGAAAAAAAGGCAAAAAGGATAGTAAAGAATTAGGATGTACACGACAGCTATCTTCCAGTATTTTAAGGACTGTCCTATGAAATTAGACTTTTTTTTCTGCTTGCCTCAAAAGGGCAGAACTAATAATAATAGTTGGCACTTGTATTGGTGCTTTAAGGTTTGCAAAGCAAACCTTCCTATCGTTACATTTTATCATGACAACAACCTTGGGAAGTGACATCATTATCTTCATTTTACAGGAAACTGAGGCAGGCATAGGGTAAAGGACTTGCCCAGGGTCAGATGGTCACATAATAAGTGTTGGAAGCCAAATTGGAACTCTGGTCTTCCTGACTGCAAGTTTAGCAGTCTAACCAGTAACACTCTAATCCAGCGGTTCTCAACCTGTGGGTCATGACCCCTTAGGGGTCGAATGACCCTTTCACAGGGGTCACAGGGGTCACCCAAGACCATCAGAAAACACATATTTCTGGTGGTCTTAGGAACCTCCTCTATCAGTTTCCAGGAGAGTCCGCCCACATGTGACTATTAAAGGGTCATGATATTAGGAAGGTTGAGAACCACTGCTCTAATGGCTGAGCCCACCTCTAGAAGTAATGGATGGAAGTTGCAAAGAAAGGGTTGGGCTTAACAGAAAGGACAAACTTCCTGATGATCATGGCTATCCCAGAGAGAGAAAGTGAGGTCTTCAGGCAAAGGCTGGATGGCCTCCTTGTTAGGTAGGTTATAAAGAAGATACGGGCCAGATCCCCTAATCTCTGCAGCCCCTCCCAGCTCTTGAGATTCTGTAATTCCATGGTTCCTTATGACTTCCCTATAGAATTTTCGTTCATGGGATCCCATCTTTCCTGTCTCTGAGCCATTTGAAATAGCTGTTTTCCCCCAAATCTGGGGGAGGTGTCACCCTGGACCTGGCTTTTTTCTCCTTTACCAGAAATTCTGAAATGGAGTGATCAGTCCTCCAGATCATTTTCCACATAAGCAACAAAGGAATCCTCGTCGAATGTTAACAGGGAGGAGGACAGAGAGAATGGCTGTAGAATATCGGTAGAGAAGATTTTTGTTGCTTGTCCTTAGTTGTAGAAGAGAACCATGGTATCCGGAAGATGATGCCATGATTTGCAAGTGAATTAGGTTTAAGTGAGGCAGGGCTGTGCAAGGTCATCAGCCTCACTTTCTCCTCTGGAGCCACCTGGGTCTAGTGACCAGATACAGATCAGGAAGACTGGAGATGGCCCCAGGTAGAGGAGATAAGCAGGAAATAATATCTATCCTAGCTTCTGATTTATATTACTGCCCTTGGAAAAGCTTGTCTTTGCTAGTGTTCTATAGAACTGAAGTGTCCTTGCTATGTAATGAGATGCCTCTATTCTGGTCCCTTGAGCTTTACCTGAGGCTAATAAAACTTTGATAGAGAATTGTGTCAGAAGTAGGTGAAGGGATGTTGTTTCTGGTTTGGGTGGACCAGGAATTAGCATCTTTTTGAAGGCTGGCTGTCAAATTCAAAAAGCTTTCATTCAGCAAACATCTTTAAGCTATTTCTAGACACAAGACACTATGCTAGCCACTGGGGATTTAAAGACTAACATCAAATAATTCCTGTACTCTAGAAGAAGAGAATAAGTATACAGATAATTAGAATGGAAGGGAGGGAACCTGCCGGAAAGGGAAAGATCAATGTGTTCTAGGAAATTGTGAAGGAGATATGGAGGTGGAGGAGGGGGTTGGAGATCAGGGAAGACTTCACGAGGGAAGTGGTGCCTGGGCTGAGCCTTGAAGGCAGGAGAAGGATTCTAAAAAGTACAGATGCTGAGAGAGTTCATTCCAGGGATGGGGGATATTTTGAATTCAGGCAAGAAACGTGATGTAAAGGTCAGTGAAACAGCTAGTAGACTAGTGTGATTGGAACATGGAATGAAGGAGAGTAATATGAAGTAAGGCCAGCAAGGTAGGTTGGCCTAAAGAATCTGTATTTTATCCTAAAGACAACAAAAAGGCACTGAAGATTTCTGAGTAGGCTAGTGACGTGGTCAGATGTGTATGTGCCTTAAGAAGATTATTTAGGCAGCTGTGTGAAGGATGGGTTGGAAAGGGGAAGAGACTGGAGGCAGGGAGACCAATTAGGAGGCTGTTTCTAGAATCCAAGGGAGTGGTGATAAAGAACTGAAGGAAGGAGATATCTGTGGGGGTGGAGAGAAGGGGATGAATGCAAGTGATGCTTAGGAAGTAGAATCAACAAGATTTGGCCATTGATTGGATGGAGGGTTGGTGATAAGGAAAGGGAAGAGTCAGAAGAGGAATAAGCATTAACAAATCCAGGCATCTGGGAGGATGCCCTCTTCCCAGTCATTCCCTGGAGAGAAAGATTTGAAAGAAGGAAGGGAGTACAGAGCAAAGTGGTAAATTCTGTTGTAGTCATGTTGGATTTGAGGTGTCAGGTGGAGATGTCCAGGAGGCATTTAAAATCCTGATCCAGGCAGTCATGAACCATGTGACCCATGGCACATCACTGACCCTCTATTTGCCTCGGTCTCTTCATCTATAAAATGGGAACAATAATAGCACCTTATCTTGTGGATTGTTGTAAAGGTCAAATGAGATGATATTGGTAGAGCATTTTTCAAGCCTTACGTACTATATATAAATGCTACCTATAGGTCTAACTTCAGTTTCCTCATCCATAAAATGCCACTCATGCCACCTGCCTCCCAGACTTGTAAGGAAAGGGCTTTGCTAATTTCAAAGCCCTCTTCTGCCGCTGTGATTGATCATTATTGCAGAGATTTAGTAATAGTCTGCATAGAGATAATAACTGGACCTATGGGAAGCACGTGGGATCCCCGACCCTGAGATTGGTTAAAAAAAGAAGAAAAAGGAGCTCATCTCAGAGCCTTGGAGGATATCCATACAAAAGATGCACTGTCTACTAAATCTACTAAAAATGAATGAGGAGGAAAACCAGGAGGAGCAGGTCACAACTGTGAATGGTGGGGAGAGAGTCCTGCAAAAGAAGAGGCAGGTAGTTAGCTATGAAATACTGAAAAAAGGGCACACGGCAGATTTAGCAATCAAGAGGCCGTTAGGTGGCCTTTGAAAAGGCAGCTTGTTTGCAAAGAGTGAAGGGGCTTGAAGCCAGGTTGTAAGAGGTGGTGAAGGGAACAAGTGAAGTGCCAGCAGCTTGCAGAAGTGACTCATTCTAGGAGCTTGTCAGGGAGAGAGGATGGTAGTTTGAGGGGATGGCAGAGTCACCCATCTAGAGAAAGTGCTCTACGAACTGTAACACTCTGTAATCTTGGCTACTGTTATTGTCTTGTTGTCATATTTAAAAAAATTAAATAGTATTTTACCCCAATTACATATTTCAAAATTTTTAGCATTCAGTTTTTTTTTACAAAAAAATTTTTCCGGGGCAGCTAGGTGGCACAGTGGATAGAGCACTGGCCCTGGAGTCAGGAGGACCTGAGTTCAAATCCGGCCTCAGACACGTAACACAAAAATCTAGCCGTGTGACCTTGGGCAAGTCACTTAACCCCAACTGCCCTCCAAAAAAAAAAAGCAAAAAAAAAACATTAGAAAAAAATTTTTCCCTCTCTCTCTCCCCTTCTTCTGAAAATGGTAAGCAGTTTGATATCATTTATATATGTGATAGTATATAAAAAGTAGTTCCATATTTGTCACAGGTGTGGAAGAAGAAACAGATCAAAAGGAAATAAAACCATGTTGTTCTCATCTTTTTTGATGGAATTCAGACAGAAATGGTCCTAGAACCTGTTGCTATGTGCTATTCTTTTGTCTTGAATGTTCAGAAGACTATTAGGCAGATGGATAAACTGAATATTTTTTTCTAATTGAATAAAAGTATATGTGACTTTTGGCAGGTCACTGAACCTCTGGCTGCCTCAGTTTCTTCATCTGTAAAATGGGAATAATAGCACTTACCTCTTAGGGCTATAAAGATCAAATGAGAAGATATTCATAAATCGCTTTGCAAACCTTAAAGTGCTATATAGATGCTTTCTGTTGTTAGGTAATCTTATCTGTAGCCTCACTGAAAGCATTTTGGGGACAACTCTAGTAGCAAACAGGACAATGGTCATGGTTTTTCTTTCTTCTACTAGGTCTCTATATTTTTCTTTTCTCTTTTTAAAATTATTTTTTTTCAGTCAGCACTCATCTGCCTTCTCTTCCTCCTTGCTCCCCCCTCTATATATTGAGAAAGCAAGAAAAACAAAAACTCTGTCACAAACATGTATAACCAAGCAAAACAAATCCTCCTCTTCCTTCCCCTCTAAGCCATATTCAAAAATATGTCTCAACCTGCACTCTGAGTCAATTACTTTTCTGTCCACAGGTGAGGAGAGTGTTTCATCATGAGTCCTCTGGAATCAAGGCTAATCATTGCATTGATCAGAGTTCCTAATTTTTCAAAGTTGTTTGTTTTTAAATATTATTGTTATCATATAACTTGTTCTCCTAGTTCTGTTCATTTCACTCTAAATCAGTTCATACAAGTCTTCCTAGGTTTCTCCAAAATCATCCCTTTCATTATTGCTTATAGCATGGTAATATTTTGTCTCATTCATATACGATAACTTGTTCAATCATCCTCAGTTGTTGGACATCCAGTTTTTTTTAAATCACAAAAAGAATGGCTAGAAATATTTTTTGTACATATGGGTCCTTTTCTTCTTTTTTAATCTGTTTGTGATATAATAGTGGTATCACTGGCCTAAAGGGCATGCATATTTTAATAACTTTTTTTTTAGCATGGTTCCAAGTTGCATTTCTTTATGGGTAGACCAGTCCACAGCTTCACCAACAGTGCTTAATTATACCTATTTTCTCACAGCCCTGCCAGCATGTCTTATTTTCCTTTTTGGGGGGTCAACTTTGTCAATCTGAGCAGTTTGAGGTGGAATCTCAGAGTTGTTTTAATACTCATTTCTCTAGTTGTTAGTAATGTAGAACATTTTTAAAGCACGGCTATTGATTGCTTGAATTTCTTTGTTGGAAGCTACCAGTTTATATAGTTTATAGGTCTCTATATTTTAAAAGCTCTTCATTTCACCTGGTGAATGAATGAGTGAAAAAAAGAATGTGTTAAGCATTATGACATTATTAATATTTGACTTGGTGAGGTTTCCTAAAAATGTTGGTCTTGAATTTTTATATTTTGGTCTTGAATTTTTATGAGTCAATGTAAATGTTATGTCCAAATGATTACAGCCAACAGTTTCATCTGTGATAATGTTTAAGTTAATTGGTTGAATTTGCCAAGATGTTTTGGGGTCTGTATCTGTAATACATAGATTTATTTTGTTAGTTTATGAAAAATAGAGAACTTACACTGTTCTGGTCATCTGATAATGAAGATGAAGGTGATGATAATGGTGAATGAGAGAGAAATTGTCTGTAGACAGCAGGTAAAGATCCGGTAAACAAGGAAAGATTGACAATGAGAGAAATGGGGAAAAAAATTAAAGGAGGAAGAGTAATTTGCTGAGGAGATGGGATCAGAGGACCAAGGAGAAAAACTGATAAGGTGGAAGGCCACCTCATCCTCTTAGACTTGTGGCAAGGAGCAGAAGACAAGTAAAGGTGAAGGGAGATTTTGTGCAGTAGATGGAGCTCATGATACTTATGAGGCAATCAGGTGATACAGTGGATAGAGCTCTGCACCAGTGGTCAGGAAGACAAGAGTTCAAATCTTTTCTCTGTCTGCCTCGGTTTCCTCAGCTGTAAAGTGGGGATAATAATGACACCTACTTCCCAGGGTGATTGTGAGGATCAAATGAGATAATGCTTTGCAAACTATAAAGCACCATATAAATGCTAGCTAGTAAAGTAGAATATGAAGTCAACTTAAGAGAATTTAGGAGGGGGGTATAATGGCAAGCAAAGGCAACTTTCAAGGTTTGGATTACCAGCACAGCAAAACATTCACAGAACAGAGAAAATCAAAATACAGGTAACTCATTCATTTAGCAAGTAAGTTCTCAATTAGGTTGCACAGCACCAAGGTCCAAGTATCCCACCCCTGGCCAGTACATTAGTCAAAGTAGCCCACTCCTGGGCAGTACATTCATTTAGTCTCTTCTCAAGTGGAGGATAGTTTCCAATCATAAACAAAATACATTTATCTGGTCAGTCACAGAGCACAAAAAAGTCAAAGGTTTCCCACCCCTGGATCACAACTGAATTACAATACCATCCATTAACACCAAGCACTTTCCCAAAAGGGGCAGAAGCTACAACAAAGTTAAGATATCATCACAGCATTGAGAACCCAAGGAAAGGCCCCTCCTTCATCTTGACAGGAGGCAAGTTCTCAGCAATCCCTGTTCCTGGGGAGACAAAGCTCAACACAGCCATTGCCAGTGACCTCATCAAGTCACCCACTCTCAGCCTGCAGAACAGTCCCAGAACCCCTGAAAACATCAGCAA
>CM053596.1:57306203-57329620 GCA_028646575.1 Pseudocheirus occidentalis
TGTTGTAGCCAATGGAGTGAACAATGAGAAAAGAGAAACAAAAACCAAACATAGAAAAGAATGATAGCCTGCATTGCTTCAGTCTCCATTTAAACTCTGGTCTTTCTGGATCTTTCTCTGAATGTAGAAATCTCCTTCCATCCTGAGACTTGTAGAGTTGTCTTTTAACTGTGTGTTGCTGAGAAGAGTCCAATTTTTCAGAGTTGGTCGTCATACATATGATGTATCTGTGACTGTGTACAAATTTTTCCTGATTCTTCTCTTCTCACTTAGCATCAATTTGTATAAGCCTCTCTAGGCAATTATGAAGTCCATCTCCTTTCCATTTCTTATATTCCATCACATTCATATACCATAACTTGTTCAGCCATTCCCCAATTGATGGGCATCCCTTAAATTTCCAGTTTTTTGCCACCACAAAGAGAGCTGCAATAAATATTTTTAGACCTTTTCCCATTTCTATGATCTCTTTGGGATACAACCCAAAAAGTGGTATTACTGGGTCAAGGGGTATGCAATTATTTATAGCCCTTTGGGCATAGTTCCAGATTGTTCTCCAGAATGGTTGTATCAGTTCACAGCTCCACCAACAATGCATTAGAGTTCCAATTTTTCCACATCCTCTCCAGCACTTGTCATTTTCCTGTTTTGTCATCTTAGCCAATTTGACTGATGAGATATGGTACCTCAAAGTTGTTTTGATCTGCATTTCATGAATCAATAGTAATTTAGAGCATTTTCCCATATGCTTAAAGATATCTTTAATTTCTACCTCTGTAAATTGCCTGTTCATATCCTTTGACCACTTATCAATTGGGGAATGCCTGGTATTCTTGTAAATTTTATTTAATTCCCTGTGTATTTTAGAAATGAAGCCTTTATCAGAGACACTGGTTGTAAATATTATTTCCCAGTTTCCTACTTCCCTCTTAATCTTGGTTACATTGGTTTTGTTTGTATAGAAACTTTTCAATTTGATGTAATCAAGATGATCTATTTTGCATTTTATAATGCTCTCCAACTCTTCTTTGGCCATAAAGTCTTCCCTACTCCATAAATCTGACAGATTTTCTCTCTTTTTTTTTAGGGCAACTGGAGTTAAGTGACTTGCCCAAGGTAACACAGCTAGTTTTTGTGTTAAGCATCTGAGGCTGAACTTGAACTCAGGTCCTCCTGACTCCAGGGCCAGTTCTCTATTCACTGCACCACCTAGATGCCTCTCTTATTTCTCTTTTGAGTCAGTCAGAAATATCCTCCCATAGTTCCATGCTGTCTTCAGAATCCACAGACTCCTCTGCCATATCAAGTGTTTACTCATTTTCTTTTGCCTTATAATACTTATTCATAGATGCTCAAACTATTTTCCCTGATCACATGACCATTTTCCCTTCTGTTGCTAATATATTCCCTGTTGGTTTATCTGCTTATGTTCAAGATCTTTAGTTTTCTTCTTCCCAAGATATTTGATAATTTCAGTCTCTTCCCCCCACCCACTTTATTATCCCTTATTTTTCACTTTCTGACTCTCCCCCCTTTGATGGTACTTTCCTTGAGTACTATGTCTCAGAACTCTCATCTTTCCACACTAGTAATTCATGGTTCACCACCTTCAATCTTTGTCCTAAGTAACTTCTAGAGGATCAAAGCTGCTCCTAGCTTGATGCTAGGCTCTTTCCCTCAGGATTAGTAGATTACTTGAGTGCTGAACAGCCCTACATACATCCCTCTGTTCCCCAGTTCCCTGAGTTCTCTTGTAGCACAGAGTACTACTGCTCTTCACTATTGTTGTTTGTGACTTGTTTCAGCCTGAGCAAATTTCTGCTGTTTCAAATTCTGAGGCATTAGGGATGGGGAAAAGATATGGGTACAGTGTTGAAATCTGTTGTGAGTATATGGGCTGGTTTGTGCAACAAGATATATTAGTGAAGTGGAAATGTTGGGTGAGCATATTAGAAGTTAAGGAGTAGTTTTCTCCACTATCTATTCACTGAGTTTTTACCTTGTTTGGGTTTTTGGTGTCCAAGACTGGAGAAAACTGAAATTGCTTTCTCTTTGGTGTATGATTCATATTTTGGAGATGTTTGAGAGGTCATGATTATTGGAGAAAATATCAAGCCCTCAACCTTGCTGGTCACATAGCCCAGAACTAATCTTTAAGAGACTTTAAATGCATAATCTGCTAGGTACCACAGTGGAAAGAGTGCCTGAACTCAAGAAGACCTAAGTACAAGTCTGGCCTCACAAAATTACTAGTTGTATGATCCTGGGCAAGTCCTTTTACCCTGCTTGCCTCAGTTTACTCATCTGTAAAATGAACTGGAGAAGGAAATGGGAAACCACATCTTTGCCAAATGGGGTCACAAAGAGTTGAACATGACTGAAAAACCACTGAACAACAATACTAACTGCTTTGCTAGGGAAAAGTAAACTACTCATGCTTAATTTGAAGTGAACTGGTATAGATCTGACCTTAGTCACCCCTTAGTGACTTGTAGATACCCTACTCCAAGTTACATCCCTTAGTGCAAGTAAAATTATCCTTTGTACAAGTAGTATTGTACAGTTAGTATAGTAAGGGGCACCAAGTATTGAACATTTTTTCTAGATTTTTGACAGAACTGAAGTCAAAATCACTGGTCTGTATTTTCCTGACTGTATTCTCCTGCTTTAAAAAAAATCAGAAAAACAGCTGCCCTTCTCCAGTCCTGGTCACCCTCCCATTCTCCATGAGCTTCCAAAGACCATTAAGTGAATCAGTGATCACATTGGCCACTATTTTCAATACTCTTGTATATAGTTTACCTGGAGCTCTTCTCTTAAATTGTTGGAGGGCAGGTAAGTACTCCCTGACTATTCCCCTATTTATCTAATCAACAGCTTAGTAATCACTTCTGTTTTGTCCTTTCTAAGTAAAAATTAGCCTTCTTTTCTGAGCTGCTCTGCCTTTTCTCTGTCTTCAGCTATCTTTATAATACCTACCCTGAACAGTGGTTCCTTCCCTTATTTGATCCTTTTCTGTCCCTAACCTAACTAAAAACCCTCCATCTGCATACCCACCCCTTTCTTGTTGTCCTTAGATTTCCTTGTAAAAGTTGGTGATCCTTAGATTTCACTTTCCTAAACCTTTATACATAATTGTGTCGTGCTTTTGTAGTCATCCTCCATTGCCTGAATTTGTTTTCTTCTTCTGTATTTATCTTTTAAAAATCTGTCTTGGTCATGACAAGTGGCACAAGGGATAGAGCACTGGCCCTGGAGTCAGAAGGACTTAAGTTCAAATTTGTCCTCAAACATTTACTAGCTGTGTGACCCTGGGCAAATCATTTAACGCCCCCCCAAAATCGATCTTGGTGAATGAGTTACTTCTTCATCAATACAGGAAGAATCCCTCCAGCAGAGATGCCTTGCTTAGGAAGAATCGGGTGTAGGGAGCCGACAGAAGAGGGTGGAGATGCCATGATGAGCAGAATCAGTTTAGACAGCTTCCATTACTCCTTATCAGAATTGTTCCCCTGTGTCTTTAGAATTTAATTCTTGAGAACTTCCCATTATTCTTAGTGCGATTTTTTTCTGTAGCAGTTTAGTCCATGAACTCTTACCTATCTTTTCTCCGAACCCTTTGAAATTTTGTCCCCCACCACCAATTTAGGGTTCACATCACATCATTCCTTGCTTTCCTTTCTTCTAGATTTCTAAAACATTCTAATCTCTTAGATTAGATTCTAAAACAGATTCTAAAACAGAAGGGCCATGCCTCCTCAAGGTTCTCAACTTTTCTACCCCAGCAACCAATTCCTCTTCATTAGTGAGAATTAGGTGCAGAAGAAACATTTCTCTCATTAGTCTCTGCCTTTTCAAGGATTAACTTATCATGTATCATGAAGAATACATAGTGATTATAATAATGGAAACAAAAAGAATACTAAAAAGAAGATGAACACCGAGTAATTTTAATAACTGATCTTGGTCCCAGAGAACAGATAACAGGAGCATATCTTTCTTCTCGTTAGAGAGATGAGGGATTCCAGGAGAAGAATATTGGAAACATTGTTAAGCACAATCACTGTAGTCATTGTTTCTACTTAACTGTTTTTCTTTGTTAGAAGGAGGAATTTAATCTCAGGGAGCAGCTTAGGGAGTTAGAGTTTAAAAAAAAAGATATTAGCGTGATTTAGAAACAAAAGGCATTAGTAAAACTTATTTTAAAAAAATATTAGCTGTTCTGCTTTGGTCAGAAAGATAATTCCAATAGAGTGATAATTGAAATCCCATATAATTTTTATTAAGAGTCTCTCTTTTGAAGAATTTTGAGTTTTCTTTATAATGATGATGATGGTAACAATTATTACCATTGCTAACATTTTGATGATATATACTAAGTGTCAGGTGCTTTCCAAATATTATCTCACTTAATTCTCACAACAGTCCTAGGAGGCGGGTGCTATTATGATCCCCATTTCAGAGATGAGGAAACTGAGACAAACAGAGGTTAAGTGACTTGCCCAGGATCACATGGCTACTAAGTGTCTGAGGCAGGATTTGAACTCAGATCTTTCCAACTCTAGGCCCAGTGCGCTATCTACTACTGTACCATCTAAGGGCCATTGTTTCATGATCTCCAGTGGATCCACAAGACTCTCATGCAATAATATTGGTTCATTTTCCTCATTAATATTTGTTCAACCTTCTTTTTTTTTTTAATTGCTTGTTCGTCTTTCTGGCTTTGTGTAAGCTGGGTTTTATTCAGGTTTTCTATCTTGATCTTTAGGAAGAACTTCTTATTTGTTACTTATGTCTGTAACTGCTAACATCTCTAGGATTAGGGGCTGCATAAGCTGGGTTCAATCATAGGACTGGTCCCTCAAAATCATATTTCTGGGCCATTTGACCCCACCCAAAAATTACTCAGTAAAGGCATTTGAGGTACAGGACAGCCTTGATTTCACCCTCATAAAAAACACTGCATAGAAACACATCAAGGACTCACATAGCCCATGACCAATCCACACAATTCTCTGCCCTCTTCTGTCAAAACACCTCTGTCCCCAGGTCCTGACATGTCCTTCAGACTCACAGGGCTACCCCAGGATGTGGACTCCCCTCACAAACTGGAGGTTGCTAGAGAGATAACTCACCAACCTCCCAATGAGTGTGGGGATGCACATAGGTCTTAAGTCCCATACTAAGAAGTTTTTAAGTTATTACGCCCTACTCTAACAACAAAATGACCAAAAAAAACCCCTAAAACACTTATTCACTCAACAAACAACAAAAATGGTTATATATTATATATTATATATCCTCAAGTCAACTGTTCTATTGAGAAAAGAAATAAGGTTACAAAAACTGTTCCAATGTACAAAGATGTGTTAAATGGATCCATTTTCACTTAGAAGCCTTGTCTATCACTTAGCTTTATTTCTACACATCAATGGTACATCAGACCGTGAGAGCAGTCACATAAGGGCAATGGTCAATAAAAAAAGACACCTAGAACATTACGAGGGCCCAGGAATTCTTGCCTCTCTCTAGATTAGGGTTAAGCAAACTACACTGACCGGTACCAAATGTAGACCTCCTACTTAGTCCAGGGCATAAAAATGATTTTTAAACCAAGTTTCATTTAAAAAACCATTAAAAAAAAAAACACGTTCTTAGATCAAATGGAGCCCTACCAAAAAAAGCCATCCAACAGGATTTGGTCTTTGGGCCATAGTTGGCCAACCCTTGCTCTAGATCAGCGGTTCTCAACCTGTGGGTTATGTTCAATTTGTAACAATGAAAATACATCCTGCATATCAGATAGATTCATAACAGTAGCAAAATTACAGTTATGAAGTAGCAACAAAAATAATTTTATGGTTGGGGGTCACCACAACATGAAGAACTGTACTAAAGGGTCACGGCATTAGGAAGGTTGAGAACCACTGCTCTAGATGATAGGATTCCAGAACTCACCAGAAGTATGACATCTGCCAGGAAAACAATATACAATGACTATAAATGTAATTGAAAACAAAGAAACTGAGTAACACCTGGGATATCCCCCTCTCATACATGGGGCCCTCAAAAGAGCTACCTTAGGTTCAAGGTATTCTCTAGGTCCACATTTACTTAAAATAAAAGCTCATAAGCCCCCACCAATGTGTATTGTTTAGTTCAAAGCAAAAGTTTTTAATGAAATAATAAAGTAAGATTTGCCATAGAGCATTCACCCCTTAGGGCATACAATCCCACAAATATACATACCATTAGTACAGAAAGGGAACTTTCACAGGAATCCCATAGGAATGAGGAACCCAGGGGTGGGGAACACTTGTGAAAGTACAATTCAAACCTCCACTGAAGTAGAACCCCTGATGTTTTCTGGGTTATGTCACCATGGCATTCTCACAGATTCTACTCCTCATGGCATCTCTGTATCTACTAGGTTTTATTCCCTGGGCTCAACAGCTTCTGTTTTTCACTGGTGGCGGCATCTCTGCTGGGGACATTGCTGTGTTGTTTTAATCCCTGCTGCCAGATACAAGTGTCTGCTGGCCCCAAGGTAACTGCTACGTGATTAGTCTCTGGGGGCACACTGTTCTGCTATCCTAGCCTTTTCTGTTTGGATTCTTTGTTCTATTGGTCTCTTGTTCTCAGCTGCTGGGCATGCAGTCTCTTCTGGGCATTATTCCTTGCTATTATGGTTCTGGGCTCATCTCTTCAGGGCCACCTTGGCCATGTCTCCTTCCCTCTTCTTGTAGTGGCTGGAATCTCCCACTAAAATGGACTGGCTGACCATTCTAAGGTCCCCATTAGGTTTTTCCTTATTAATTCCTTAGTCTTCATAGACATCAAAACATTTTGTTACAGATAACAATCTAACAGAGTGAGATACTCCCAAGATCCTCTCTGGCTTAGCTGGGAAAGAATTTGAATCGGAATAAAAGAGTAAACTGAGGACACAAGGTTAGTTTTCTCCAGTCACCTAGTCCACATTCCTGACTTTATTATGCATATATGTCATTAGTAAAGCCCAATTGATTTGGTGTTACATTTTATCATTGAAAAACCTCAGTTTCCCTACAATTATAATGACTGACTTCTTCTCCAAAAAGAGATGAAAATGTATACCTTGCTCCTTTCTTTGCAGAGATGGAAGACTAGGAGTATAAAACAGAACATATGCTGTCAGACGCAATTGGTGTCTGATAGAACTTTTTTCTATTTAAAATGTTTTTTCCCCCAAAAGTGTGGAGCAATACCTAACCTTTTCCCTTTATTCTTCCATTTCCTCCCTCCCCCACCCCCATGCAAGTTAGGTTAGTTTTTCCTTAAAAGGTGATTAGACATTCCAAGACTTGGGGGCGGCTAGGTGGCACAGAGAGTAGAGCACCAGCCCTGGAGTCAGGAGGACCAGAGTTGGACCAGAGTTCAAATCCGGCCTCAGACACTTAACACAAAAACCAGCCGTGTGACCTTGGGCAAGTCGCTTAACCCCAATTGCCCTCCAAAAAAAAGCAAAACAAACAAACAAACAAAAAAAAAACTTCTCATTTTTGGGCGGCTAGGTGGCGCAGTGAATAGAGCACCGGCCCTGGAGTCAGGAGTACCTGAGTTCAAATCCGGCCTCAGACACTTAACACAGAAAAAAAAACTAGCCGTGTGACTTGGGCAAGTCACTTAACCCCAACTGCCCTCCAAAAAGCTCAAGGGACTAGGGACTGATTCTGTCGATGGCACTTTCTCATCACTTGAGTACAAAGCTGCCATGAGGAGCACGAGGGGTGCTCCGAAACTTGGCTGGTGATTCACCATGGGTAACTCAGGGAAGGGAACTTTATACACCTAAATCACCTGAGATATCTTCAATGCTTATCCCAATTGAAAATCCTTGGACTGTATTGGCTAAGTAAATCTCTCTACTGAATGACCCCTGGGTGTCTTATTTTGTGCCAGTATTGAATCTAAACTACCAGGGGACTAGTCTGAGTCAAACCCAGCACAGCACATGAGAAATGACTCACTGACTGGAGGATGAGAGGGATATATTTAGAAATGCAAGTGTTGTAAAAACAAAATACATCAATAAAAACTTTTAAGTGGGTAAGAATGTAATAAATTTTTCTTTATATTTTAAGAAAAAAATTCTATGGACCAAGAGAAATAGCACTAATTCAATCTGAAAGGTGCATGGGGGAGGGGGGAAGAGCAACAGGACACTGGAGGTATGTTTACATTTAGAAAACCGTTAGTTTACAAAGCACAAATTGCCTCATGTCAAGAAAGGGCCAATAATAGATAGTATACAGGTATAAAAAAAGTCTCAATGTACTTTTGTAATGTTTAGGGAGTTTGAAGATCTTTCCTGGACCCTTAATAGGCCCATATAACCTGCTTTGAGCTTTGGCCCAGCCCACAGCTTGAGTGACACGTAGCCCATGGTGGGAAGGGCTTGCCAACAGGGTGGAGCAAGAAGAGAGAGCTGAGGCAGAGCAGCTGAGAGAGGGAGGAGCTTTGCCTAGGGGAGTTTGTTTGTGGGGAGGCCTAACGGAGGGCAGGTTTAGGGATGGCAGGCTTAGGGATGGCAGTGTTCCCTGCACTGGTGATGTGTATAAACTTCTTTGTTACCATGGTGAAACTGGCTTTCTGGTATCTGAATAAATATCTTGGTTTTGTCTTTGAGGAAGAGAATTTGTTACATTTTGTGATTCAACCCTGCAAATATGTCTGCATATTTATAGTGGCTGCTATGTATATGGCACTGGTGTTATAACCTTCCCTTCCATTTTGTGGCAGACCTGAACATTGAAGTAGGCGTGTGAAGAAAATGCTAATGGGAGTTAAACCCTCTATAATTGGATCCATTTAAAAAATTATTTAGTATTTCATTTTCCCCCAGTTACATGTAAAAACAATTTTAACATTTGTTTTTAAAACTTCCAAATTCTTTCCCTTCCCACTCCCCCTGCCCCATTGAGAAGGCAAGCAATTCAATATAGATTTATACATGTGTAGTCATGCAAAACATTTCCATAAGAATCATGTTGTGAAAGAAAACATAGACCAAAACAAAAACCTCAAGAAAAATAAAGAAAGTTTAAAAAGTATGCTTCAATCTGTATTCAGTCACCATCAGTTATTTCTCTGGGGATGGATAACGTTTTTCAACATAAGCCCTTCACAGTTGTCTTGGATCATTATGTTGCTGAGAATAGCTAAATCACTCACAGCTGATCATCTTAAAATATAGCTGTTACTTTGTACTTGGTGTATTCCACTTTGCATCAGCTCATGCAAGTCTCTCCAGGCTTTTCTGAGAGAATCCTGCTGATCATTTCCCATAGCACAACAGTATTCCATCACAATCATGTACCACAACTGGTTTAGCCATTCCCCGACTGATGGGCATCCCCTCAATTTCCAGTTCTTGCCCACCACAAAAAGAACTGCTATAAATATTTTTGTACATTTAGCTTCTTTTCTTTTTTGCTTTTTAAAAAATCTCTTTAGGGATACAGATCTAGTAGTGGTATTGTTAGGTTGAAGTAAAACGGTTTTATCATCCTTTGGGCATAGTTCCAAATTGCTCTATAGAATGGTTGAATCAGTTTACAATTCTACCAACAGTGCATCAATGCCCCATTTTTCCCGCATCCCCTCCATCATTTGTCATTTTCCTTGTCCATCCTATTAGCCAATCTAATAGGTATGAGGTAGTATCTCAGAATTGTTTTAATTCACATTTTTCCAACCAAAAGTGAATTAGAACATTTTTTCACATGGCTACAGATAGCTTTGGTTACTTTATCTGAAAACCGTTCATATCTTTTGATCACTTATCTATTGGGGAATGACTCTTACTTTTAGAAATTTGACTCCATTCTTTATATATTTAAGAAATGAGGCCTTTATCAGAGATATTTGCCTCAACTTTTTTCCCATAATTATTACTGCTAACTGTATTTCCCTCCATCCTATTTTCCCCAGTAGGATCCATTTTTCTGAAATGCTGTGAGCCCAGGGTTCATATTCAGAAGACACTGAACACTGAAGCACAAGGCAGACAAAGAAGTTTCTAGGAGATAATGACAGTGAAGAAGGGTGCCTCAGTTTCCCCATGTATAAAATAAGACTAATAATACCACCCACATCCCAGGGTTGTTGTGAGAATCAAATGAGGTCATTATATTTACAGCGTTTTATAAACTTTAAAGTACTGTCTAAATGTTAGTTATTATTATTAGCTATTCTTCTCTGAGAGAAAGGGCTACTAGACCAGTATCATATCTATCTGCCCCCTGTGTTGATTATTTATTTTCTATTTATATTGTAGATAGCTTGTTTGTATGTATTTGTTTGTTTGCTTTCTCCTCCCATTAGACTATGAGCTCCTTGGGAACAGGGATTTTCTTTCTCTTCTTTTTGTATCACAAGTGCTTAGCACAGTATTTGGCATGAAATAAGAAAGGAGAAAGTGAGACAGAGGAGAAGTGTACCTGTATTGCAGAATGTAGTTGGGGGAGATATTAGGAAGTTTTCAGTGCTAGCATGATAAGGTCAAAGTTGACTTAACAAGGTGGGGATAAGGCTCTAGGGTTGGAGAAGGGGTACAAATAATGTTCTAAATGGAGACAAGCCAAGATAGCATGGAGAGGGCCAGGAAGTAAGTGCTAGAAAAAGACTTTGTAAACTGTGAACCATTATATAAATCTGAGCTATCATAATCCTCTCTCTTTTTCAGAGAAATGTGAGTTGCAAATGTGAAATTACAAATGAGCAAGGAGTGATGAGGTTTTTGTCTATTATCAGAAATAGATTCTAGAAGGGCAATGATCCTGAGGAGTCTAGAAAATGAAACATTTATGATGTGTTCTGCAATCTCAATGTCCAGAATGATAATCTCACCTTCTATTAAGTTCTTCTCTGACCCAATGTGAGTGACTCTAATGCCCGTCGACAATTTTGCTAACTCAGAGGCTGAAAGTTGAATGCTTGATCCCAGGGAGCAGGACAAACCATCCCATCTGAGTATTTAGCTCCAACCCACAGTGTTCTTGCTAATGAGACACCTAGGTTGGTGTAAAGACAGCAGTTTGCTCCAGTGAGGTATGAAGGCCACCGCCTGCTCTCTCTGCTTGGTTCAGTCTCTTAGTTCTGAAGGCTGCTGGACCGCTAACATAAAGCTGCGAAGGCAGCCCTACAGGAGACCTCAAAAAGTGTGAGCAAGGGAGGCCAATTACTAGGAAAAGGCATTCCAGCTTAACTTAGTCATAGAATGAAATCTTTTTCTTTTCTTCAGCAGCAAAGGTAATAGGGGAAGGATTTCTCCTAGCTAAACGGTTTTCTTCTTGAAAGCAAAATCTTGCTGCCATCCACAGAAAGAACAATTCTTTCACCCTTATTAGTTAATCAACAAGCATTTATTAAGTATCTACTACAGGCCAGGCTCTCTGCTAAGCACTGGGGATAGGAAACAAGGCAAAAAGGCAAAAGATATCCCCTCTCAGGGATCTCATAGTTTAACTGGGGGAGACAACATGCAAACAACTATGTACAAACAAGATATATACAGGATAAATTGGAGATTTAAAAAAGGGAAGTACTGGTATCATCTTATAATTCAGGCATTTATTTCAATTGTCAACAGGGCAGCTAGGCAGTGCAGTATATAAAGTGCCAGGTCTGAAGTCAGGAAGACTTCACAAATCTGGCCTTAGACACTTACTAGCTGTGTGACCCTGGGCAAGTCACTTTACTCTGCCTCAGTTTCCTCACCTGTAAAAGGAGCTGGAGAAGGAAATGACAAACCACTCCATTATCTTTGCCAAGAAAACCCCAACTGGAATCAGGAAGAGTCATACAGACTGAAAATGACTAAACAACAAGAACTTCCTGATTCCTAACCCAGCACTCTTTCCCACTGTGCTTCATAACTGAAGAGCAGCAGCATGATGAGTATGGGTCAGGCTACTTATAAAGGGAGGATACCAATCAGGAGTGCAGGCACTCGGGCAAGAGCCAGAGGACCCAGAATGGAGCAGTAATGACAGGAAGATGGCTGGAGAGTTTGGTTGGATTGCCTCTTTCCTGCCCTAGAGCAGCTGCAAGGTTATCACCTAATCACTCATTTGTACAGGCATCTGCAAAGTGGGTGGGAGCAACAGGTCATAGCTTCCCCTCATTTTTAAATGCTTCAAATTTATGCAATCCTCATTCCAACACAGTGATTGACCCTAATTTAATCACTTAACCTCAGTGATTTTCTATGTCTTCATCTATAAAATAGGGATAATACTTGCACTGCCTCTTAACCAATATTATAAAGAAAATACTTTTTAAACATTTATGCAACATAAAAATGACTTGTTTTCACAAGAAAGTATTTCATGGGAACCCAAGGAACCTCTGTAAATCATTCATCTAAAGGGCACCTACTTGTTCTCCATTTCATTTAGGGAACAGGATGTACATCCCTATACAGGAGCTATGTTTCTGTGGCATTGACCATTTTATTTTACTCTAGATTTTATTGTTCAAGATGAAAAAGGCAGCTTGAAGTAGTGGAAAGATCACTGGTTTGGAGAATGGTTAAACAAAATGTCCTCCACTAATATAATAGAATATTATTTTGTAGAAAACCATGGATAAGAGGAGAAATGGGGGAAGACATGTAAACTGAGTCAGAGTGAAGAAAGCAGAATGGGGAGAGCAACTGACACTACCACTATAATAATGCAAGTAAAAACAGGGCATGGGGCTGGCACACGGAAAGGCAACTGAATTCAGGAGAAATGCAGTAACTAAACGGAATTCAAAGATCAGATGACAACAGACACTAAAAGCAGCAAACACAGACAGACATAATTGGTTGGTTTTTAAAAGCTTGCTTGTTTTTATTTGTTACAATGGAGGGTTGGTGGGAGTGGAGGATAAGTATATAGAGAAATGATTGTGATAGAACAAACAAAACATTTGTTATACCTTTTTAGGGCTGCTCCTTCCATCCACTGAGATCCCAAGAGGGTGCAATGGTTACTTGGGAGTAACTGAGGAGTTGTGGTTTCTAACGCTATAGTGCTCGAGCCCCCACTGGCGTGCTCCAGATTAACAGTTAGCCAATAGCCTCAATTAGCTTTTAGCAAAAATATTTATGAAGCGAGCAGAGTAAGAACAGTTGGTATAAAACACTCTACCCTACCCCCAAAGTCTAGGGAAAACTCTCCTTCTGTATATAAAAGGTATCTGGGACAAGTGGGCTTAAATTTACAATGGCAGTGAGACAAATATGTAGCATGTACATAAAGCAAAGGAGTAAACTCAAAATGCCTAGTTACTGGAAACCATTTCTTGAGTCCCCAGTCAGCATTCTTTTCTGATGCAAGGAATCATGATCCTTTGAAGCAACTTCTTTCCTTGAGTGACTATATTTCTTTTTTTTTTTTTGGCTTTTTGGAGGGCAGGGCAATTAGGGTTAAGTGACTTGACCAAGGTCACATGACTAGTAAGTGTTAAGTGTCTGAGGCCAGATTTGAACTCAGGTCCTCCTGACACCAGGGCCAGTCTCTGTTCTTTTCACCACCTGGCTGCCCCCCTACTAGCTATATTTCTGTATCTGTCAGTATCCATGTCCAAAATGTCTGCCTATTGTTGGCTAGATGCCTTGTTTTTAAGGGGTCCCTTTTCTCTGATATAACCAATAGAGGGAGGAGGTTCCCTCTCAGGGGCTTGACTCAAACTCGAATCCTTTACTCCTGAAATAAAATGTTCCATTACTGGGCTGGAACACCTTGAACTAAGGAATTGCTGAAATTCCTCAGTTTTTAAAGCTCACCAATAATTAGCTTATTTGGCTAGCCAATCATAATTTTCCCATTTTTGATCCAGTCAAAGAACTACACCTCAGGACATAGAAAACCTTATTTACGCATCTATCTGATTGATTGATTCTATACAACAATAAAAAAGGCTTTTTCATCTGACAGTTATTAGGGAATAGAGCATCTTGTAAATTGATGTATTGTGGGAGGGTGTGTGTGTGTGTATGTGTGTGTGTGTAATTCTATCTCTTATATATTCTTTTTTTTTAAGAAGAAAGAACATTGATTTGGAGTCAGAGGACCTGAGTTTGAATCTTAACTTTACTGCTTATGACCTACATGACCTTGGTTAAATCACTTTCCCTTTCTGGACATCATAATTTCTTCATCTATAAAAGTTGGGGGAGTAGGCCTTTCTATTCTAAATTCTGCAGTCTTTTGGCTTATTCTAGGGTAGCAATGCTGACTTCCTTCTCAAATTTAGTGTTCTTTTCACTCTTCTGTAACTCTTTGACTTTTCTGAGGCATTTAACATTGTTTAATACACTCTACATCTTTTTTTGTTTGGTTGGTTTGTTTTTTTTCTTTAAAAAAAACTATTTATTTTTAGTTTTTAATATTCACTTCCATAAGTTTTATATTTTCTACCCCTTTCCTCCCTCCTCCATCCCCAAGACAGCATGGAATCCAATATAGGCTCTACACATACATTCCCATTAAACATACTTTCACATTAGTCATGTTGTAATAGAAAAACTAGAACAAAGAAGAGGAACCACAAGAAAGAAAACAAAACAAAAAAAGAAAATAGTCTACTTCACTCTGCATTCAGACTCCATAGTAATTTCTCTGAATGTAGATAGCATTTTCCATCATGAGTCCTTCAGAATTGTTCTAGGTCCTTGCATTGCCAAAAAGAGCTAAGTGTATCAAAGTCAGTCATCACATATTATGGCTGTTCCTGTGTACAATGCTCTCCTGGTTCTGCTCATTTCACTCAGCATCAGTTCATAGAAGTCTTTCCAGGTTTTTCTGAAGTCTGCTTGTTCATCATTTCTTACAGCACAACTGTATTCCATTACATTCACATACTATAACTTGTTCAGCCATTCCCCGATTGATGGGCATCCCCTCAATTTCCAGTTCTTGGCACCACAAAAAGAGCTGCTATAAATATTTTTGTACATGTGGGTCCTTTTCCCATTTTTATGATCTTTTTGGGATATAGTCCTATAAGTGGTATTGCTGGGTTAAAGGATATGCACATTTTTATAGCCCTTTGGGCATAGTTCCAAAATGCTCTCCAGAATGGCTAGATTAGCTCACAACTCCACCAACAGTGAAGCAGTCTTCCAACTTTCCCACATCTTCTCCAACATTTATAATTTTCCTGTTTTGTCATGTTAGCCAATCTGATAGGTGTGATGTGGTACCTAAGAGTTACTTTGATTTGTATCTCCCTAATCAATAGTGATTTAGAGCATTTTTTCATATGACTATAGATAGGTTTAATTTCTTCCTCTGAAAGCTGCCTGTTCATATCTTTTGACCATTTATCAATTGAGGAATGACTTGTATTCTTATAAATTTGATTCAGTTCTCTACATATTTTAGAAATGAGGCCTTTATTGGAGATACTAGTTGTAAAAATTCCTTTCCAGTTTTCTGCCTTCCTCCTAATCTGGCTTGTTTTGGCTTTGTTTGTACAAAAACTTTTCAATTTAATATAATCAAAATTATCCATTTTACATTTCATAATATTCTCTATCTCCTGTTTGGCCATAAATCACTCCATTCTCCATAAATCTGACAGATAAACTATTCCTTGCTCCCATAATTTGTTTATAATATCAGTCTTTATATCTAAATTGTGAACCCATTTGGATTTTATTTTGGTATACAGTGTCAGACGCTGGTCTATCCTCAATTTCTACCATGCTATTTTCCAGTTTTCCCAGCAGTTTTTGTCAAATAGTGAGTGTTTATTTGTTTTGGGGAACAATCAGGGTTAAGTGACTATACAGCTAGTGTCTGAGGTTGGATTTGAACTCAGGATTTGAACTGAGTTTGAACTCCCTGACCCCAGGATGGGTGCTCTCTCCATTATGCCACCTAGCTGCCCCAATATACCCTCCATCTTGAAATCCTTTTCTTCTTTTGTCTTCCTGACTGTTACTGATGTGTTACTTCTGGGCATGTGTGTTACATTTGGTTCACTGTCTGCCTTGAGTCCTTCCCTCTATTCCAACCCTTTCTCCAGTCACCAAAGTGATTTTCCTAATGTGCAGCTCTGAATACATCACCCACCTATTCAACAAAACTCCCGTGACTCCCTATTGCTTGCAAGATCAACTACAAAATGTTCTGTTTGGTATTCAAAGTCCTTTATAACCTAGCTTCCTCCCACCTTTCCAGTCTTCTTACACCTTATTCCCCAGCACTAACTCTTCACTTCAGAGTGATAACAGTGATAGTCCCTTTCCCCTTCCTTTCGTTCCCTCCCCTCCTTCCTCTCCCTTCGTTTACATAGGGCAGTGCTTCTCAACCTGTGGGTTGCGACCCCTTTGGGGTTTGAACAGGTCGCCTAAGACCATCAGAAAACACACATTTCCTATGGTCTTAGGAATTAAGATACATGCGGACATAGGTGGGTCTGCCCACACGCAGATACGCCCACATATGAATATTAAAGAGTCTGGCATTAGGAAGGTTGAGAACCACTGACAAAAGGTTGATATCCTTACCTGGAGATACTCTGCCCAAAGAAATGTAAATTCTGGTGACTGAAATCTAGCAAGATATACGTGGGTTTAGGGGCTAGATTTCTTTCTTAAAGACTATACCTTAAACCCAATTCACTCTGGCTCTCACTGACTAGCCAAAAACAGGTCTTAGCCCCAGCCCCACTTAATGGTGGTTATTTGGGCTCTAATGGCTCAGAATGAATACAAATAATAATTGTTTCTGTTTTGGCCAAAAATTCTGAGGATCTTCCCCTCCCTTACAGATTTTTTTTTTTAATTTGGTAAAAGGGACTATTCCTTGGTTCATTTCTTACCTAGCCTTAATCACTGAATGGGTGTTGCCTTAATCAATGTAAAAGCTCAGAAAGACAGTTTAAAAAGGCCAAGTCTCCCATTGCATCAGGGCCATCTCCAGAAATCCTGATCTATATCTTGCCTCTGACTCAAGATTGTTCTGGAGGAAAAAGTGAGGCTGGTGACTTTGCACAGCACTTCCTTACTTAAATCCAATTCACTTCCCTGATGTCATGGTCATCTTCAAGAAGGAAGGACAAACCGCAACAATGATAGTGTCAGAGGAGAGAAGGAAGATTAGAGAAATGTTACAAAGATAAAACTGACAGAATTGGTGACAGATTAGATATGGAGTGTGAAAGAGGTGTAAAGTGTTAAGGATGACACCTAGGTTGGGAGACTGGGTAACTGGGAGGAGGGTGGTGCCCTCAATAGTAATAGTTAAGTTTGGAAGTGAGAGGATTTGGGGGAAAGTGGTTCAGTTTTGATTCTTCATTGCTGTTTTTTTTTGGAGGGGGAAGGTCAGAGCAATTGGGGTTAAGTGATTTGCCTGAGGTCACATGGCTAGTTTTTATGTTAAGTGTCTGAGGCCGAATTTGAACTCAGGTCCTCCTGACTCCAGGGCTGGTGCTCTATTTATTGCACTACCTAGCCACCCCAAAAGTGGTTCAGTTTTGAACAATAATGAATTTGGGGCATCCGCTTTGAGATGTCTAACATACAGGTGGAGATATAACACTTGAGGTTGTCAGAGAGGTTAAGGCTGCATTGATAGATATATAACTGAATCCATAGCTAATGAGATCACCAAGTGATAGTATAAAGCAGCAGTCCTCAACCTGTGGGTTATGTTCAATTTAAATACATCCTGCATATCAGACATTTACATTATGATTCACAACAGTAGAAAAATTACAGTTATGAAGTAGCAATGAAAATAATTTTATGGTTGGGGGTCACCACAACATGAGAAACTGTATTAAAGGGTCACGGCATTAGGAAGGTTGAGAACCACTGGTAAAGGGAGAAGATGAGACCCTCATAATTAGTGGTTGAGACCTGGATAAAGTTCCAGAAAAGGAGACAAAGAAGGAGTGGCCACACAGAAGAACCAAGAGAGAGTAACGTCACAAAAACTTAGAGAAAAGACAGAATCAAGGAGGAAAGAATGATTGAAGTATCAAAGACCAACAGAGGTCAGGAAGGATGAGAACTGAGAAAAGATCATTAGATTTGGCAATTAAGAGATCATTGGTAACTTTGCGACTAAATGAGGAGGTCAGAAGCCAGACTGCAGAGAGTTAACCTTTTTCCTTCTTTTCTAAGAGGACATCAGGAAAGTGGTGTCACGAAATGCAAGTGAATTGGATTCAAGTGAGGGAGAGCCTCTGCAAAGGCACCAGCTTCACTTTCTCCTCCAGAACCATCCTGAGTCCAGTGGCCAGATATCGATCAGGACAACTAGAGATGGCCCCCAGTAAGTGTCTGCAGCTGGATTTAGATCAGATCTTCCTGATTCCAGCCCTGCACTCTATCCATTGTGGGTGATTCAAGATAAGATGGGGAAAAGAGGAACTCTCAGCCACTGGCCTCAATTTTTGTATTTAATATTTTATTTTTTTCTCCAATTACATTTCAGTTTTCTCTTTTCTGTAAAATTCGAGTCAAGGTTCTCAGCTGAGAGGGAAAAGGGAGGAGACAGATTTAAGGAGAGATGAAAAGGTTTGGAAGCTTTCCTGTGGTGTGATAGTGAGTTAATTAGGGGAGTCATAAAAGCTTTGCCTTGTAGCAAGGAGAGCCCAATTAAGACTGTATAACATAAATCTTTAGAGGCCCCAGTCAGCAAGGCTATATGATAAAAGGGCTAGGGATTCAAGAGAAGAGGACTGTGTAGAGATGAACTGGTTCACCAAGTGGACAAGATGGGGAAAGTGCAGGGGGTTACAGCCAGCACAGAGCTGCTGGCCTGTGCAGTAGAGAGACTGAAGCTACAGTGTGGATGAAGAACAGGTTTAGGGGTTACAAGGCAGAGGGAGAGATAGAATAATGAAAGACTGTCATCAGATAAGAAATTTCAGAGTGCACGAACATGGAGGTGGAACATTTGTGGGTGTTGGTAAGATCAAAGATATGACCATCTTTGTGTGTGGCCAAGGTGGGGTGGTCATGGGAAATGAGTAGGTTGAGGACCTGAGAGGTTAGGATGTTTGAGGGAGTATCAGCATCTATGTTTCAGTCTCCTAGTACAAGGGCAAGAATTTGGAGGGAGAGAAAGATGGTGAGCCAGGGACTGAACTCATTTAGGACCATAGTTTATTGAACACAGAGAAAATGAAACGCAAAAAAAATATATTAAGCACTCCCTCAGGGAGCTCCCTATACAACTGTCTCCTGAAAGTCTTCCTAATTACACTTGACATTTTAAAGGTGTGGCTTGGGGATTTCTAAAGCCTACCCACCCAAAGATGAAAAAGAAGGAGGAAAAGGGGGCAAGGGACTATATTCAGGGTGGTATGGTGTGGTATGGTGTGGTGTGATGTGGTATGTATGGTATGGTATGGTATGGTATGGTATGGTATGGTATGGTATGGTATGGTATGGTATGGTATGGTATGGTATGGTATGGTACGGTATGGTATGGTATGGTATGGTATGGTATGGTACGGTATGGTATACCATATGCATATACATATACATACATATACATGCACATCCACATGCACATGCACATGCACATACACACATACATACACATACACATACACACACATATACATATACATACCATATCATACTATAAATTACAGGTTTGGGCAACAAGGTAAGAGTCAACAGGAGAAACACTAGGAGAGACCTCAGTTTCCTCACCATTGGCTCATCAATCTATAGGAAAAAAAACCTAGGCACTGCCCCGAAGGCCTGTGGTCCACTTGTAGGATTTGTGAAGGCTGCAGCATGCTGGCCAAGGTCGAGAGTGTCCAGGCAGCCCAGCAGGAGAGTCTGGGACAAGGTGAGACCATGGTGGAGATGCCGAGGAGGCTGTGGAGCCCACCAAGGCAGACATCACAGGGTTGTTCTCCACAATGGCCACATACCTGCCAGCCGAGCTGACAGCCACCAGTGAAGGCTATAAACTTTTGGAAAATATGTACTGACTAGCTTGAAATATCTAGAAATGAAGGGGATTGCAGTAAACATAAATAGAAACCTAAAGGACTTAAACCAGAAATCTTGAGCACCTCAGCCTTACCTGGATCAGATCACTTGGTTTAGACTGAGGAGCAAGCAGCAGCTCTTGAGCAGGCGCTTACAAGTTGGAAGCATGTTCAAAGAAACTAGAAGCAAAATATCAGAAGTTAGAGAGGCAATGAAAGAATTCTTTAGCACAAAGACTTTAACTACAAGAATGTTTTATAAGAGCCGAAATAAGTGGGATGGAACTTAGCACTATGCTTCAGTTTCTAAGAGGAAGAGGAGAATCCCAGCCCCGCCTCCAGTTGGATGTGTGACTTTGGCCACCCCCAATGTTTTCCTAAACCTGTACCCCTGGAACCTCATCTTATTGAGGGCTTTGTTGTGTGCCCTGGACTGAGGCTCAGAAATTAGGATCAACCCTGTCTAGAGCAGACACAGATGAGAGGCTCTTATCTCCCTGTCTTCACCCTTCTTCCCTTTCCCCTGAGTGCTGCCCCCCTACTCCCTTCATAACCTGTTCTTGAACTTAAATAATAAATGCTGACTTATGGCAAGACAAAACCAAACCAAACCTGACAATGTCCTGTCTTTGGGCCCCAATCTTCCTCTGTCCCCCACTTCTCCCCGTGTCTTTCCCATCTCCACCTTACTGGTCTCAGGGCTGCCTGGGCCTTGGTTATCACATGGAGAAGCAGAATGGATGCCCAGCAGTTCCTGATCCCAAAGTCTCTGCTTAAGCAGTGGCTCCTCCCTCCTGGGAACTCATATGGCAGCCCAGATATCTGACAACCACAGAGCATCTCTCTGCTCCCTGTGTTCTGCAAGGAGGACAAGAAGTCCCTCTCAAGGGTAAAGGAAAAGGAATTAGAGAATCCTGAGGTCTGTAGGACTTCATAAAGATTTGTCACTTCTCAGTGTCTCATATGTCTGTTCCCCTAGCTCCACCTCTCATGGGAATTTTCAGGGGCTCTTTAGCTTCTCACAGAGCTGAAACACCACTATACAAATACTACTTGAACTAATAACCCAAATAGCTCTAATGTTTTGGGGTTTATGAAACATTTTCCTCAAAATCACCCCCTCTCAAGTCACTTAATTTCTGCCTGCCTCTGTTTCCTCATTTATAAAATGGGCATACTATGCCCAAAGGGCTATAAAAAAGGGCATGCCCTTTGACCCAGCAATACCACTTCTAGGGCTGCATCCCAAAGAAATCACAGAAGTGGGAAAAGGACCAGTATGTACAAAAATATTTATAGCAGCTCTTTTTGTGACAGCAAAGAATTGGAAATTGAGGGGATGCTCATCAATTGGGGAATGGCTAAACAAGTTATGGTATATGAATGTAATGGAATACTACTGAGCTATAAGAAATGAGGAGCAGACAGACTTCATAATAACCTGGAGAAGCGTATAAAAATTGATGCTGGGTGAGGGGAGCAGAATCAGGAGAAATTTGTACACAATTACAGACACATAGTATGTGTGACGACTAACTTTGATTGCCTGGTCTACTCTCAGCAATAGAAGAATAGAAGACAACTCCAAGACTTGTGATGGAGAGAGAGATCTACATTCAGAGAAAGAACTAGAGTCTGCAAATTGAAGCAAACTACTTGTTCTCTCTCTCTCTCTCTTTGTTTTGTCTTGTCCCTTCTTTCTCATTGTTCACCCCATTGGTTATAATCCTTCTTTACACCATCACTAATGTTCAACGTGAAGGTGTTTGTAGAACCTATACTCGATTGCATGGCGCCATGGGGAGGGGAGCGGAGAGGAGAGGAAGGGGGAAAATTTGAAACTCAAGAGATTGTGGAACTGAATATTATAAACTAAGAGTAAATAAATAAATTCAAAGAAATAAAATAAAATGGGCATACTAGCACCTATCTCCCAGTATCACTGTAAGGATAAAATAATATTTATAAAGCACCTTGTAAGCCTTAAAGTACTGTATAAACATTAGCTATTATGATTATCTCTTTTCTCTAGCCTCAGTCCCACTATCTTTTTTTTTCCTCCAGTTACCTGGACTCAAAACTTAACTCAACCTTAGAATCAAAGAATGCTTGAGCTAGAAGGGGCCTTAATTGTCATATCTTCCTCACCTTGCCCCTGCCTCTCCAACACGCTAATGTTGCTCCATGCATCACTTGAAGACTTCACTACTTTCAGATGCATCCAATCCAATCCCATTCCATTTCTGAGTAGTTCTGACAGTGCTGCGGCCAGTGCAGTCTAGGCCTAGCTACCAGTTGAGGAAAATAGAGAGAGAGAGTAAGAAAAGCTTAAAGCTAGCCGGATTACAGGAAAGAGACAAAGAGACGGGGAATGTATTTCATAGTCTGTTTATTCCAGAGCTATTCCATGCCAATCCAATGATACAAGAAAATCAAAGGGCTTATATTCCTTATTTCGGGGGTGATTGCATCTTAGGTCTTGCCTATCCCCCAACCTCAGCCCAAGGTTACTCAGTCATCAAGATCTTTATCCTAAAACCACCTCTGGGGGCACAATAGATCAAGAGTCCTAATCAAGACTTGCAAATGTACATACTTTAGATATTCACAAGGCCAATAAGAGCATCCACCCAACAAGATTATACTATCCTTGCATATCTGCCTAATGCCCTTGTAGAACTGGGGAGCTAGTGTGCCAGGACCTCAGAAGGTCTTGGCTCCCAACATCTCCCCCACTTTATTTATTTATAGGAGAGGGGAACATCCCATTAATGAAGTCCTAACAGACTCCTGAGAGTTCGTTGCTTCTCCCCTATGTGCTTATAGGAGGGGGGCAACATCCCATTAACGAAGCCCTAACAGACTTCTGAGAGTTCTTCTCGTCACCCCCATAGTGTATAGGGCCACGGGCAGAATCATGCAGCTGGACATTATATATAACTTGTTGAATGATGCGAAAAAAACAGGAAATAAGGATGGGTAAGAAGGTACATAAACCCAGTAAAGCCACCCCTATTCCTATGTAGGTTATAATTTGTTGTGTTTGCCCAGGTAATATCCCCTGAGCTCTCTTAATCCAATCAGCTATATTCTGTGTCCCAAGATTTGGTAATAAGGATTGTTGTCCTTCTTTATCCATGGGGTGGGCCAGGCTCTCCAAGTCATTTATATCAAGAGATATGGTCACCCCATAGCCCATTAAGATGATTTTTAATTTGGGCTATGCCATACTCTGACTCATTATATTTTTTCTTTACCATACAGAAATACATATATCTATAATCACATATAAACTTTTGCTTAACTTACATCAGCTCAATTTCTTCAGCTAAGGCAATTACATCATCTCTGAGCTGAGTTAATGCTTTACAATACAAGAAATACACCTCCTTTTTTCAATTAGAACCCAATTGGTGATTGAT
>CM053596.1:57330120-57346274 GCA_028646575.1 Pseudocheirus occidentalis
GAGGAGGTAAGGAGGCCAGGAAGGGGGAGATGACAAAGGCACAGAAAAAGGACGTGGAATGTGGCATCCGAGGACAGCAAGAATGCTGCTTTGGCTGGAATGAAGAGTTCACAAAGGCAGTAATGTACAATAAGGTTGTAAATGTAAGTTGGAGCCAGGCTCTGAAGGATTTTAAAAGCCAGGCAGGAATTTATATTTGATCCTTAGGGCAACAGGGAGCTGTTAGAGTTTATTGAGAATGGAAAGACATGGTCAGACCTGGGCTTTAGGAAAACCCTGTTAGCATCTGTGTGGGGGATAAATGGGAAGCTATTCCAATAGTCTGGGTGACATAGGGTCTATACCAGGTGTGAGGGGAGAGAAGACACATAGGAACAATGTGGTGGTGGTAGAAAATAAAAGATTTGGCAACTGACTAAAAATGTGGGGTGAGGCGGAATGAGGTATCAGAGGAAGCACCGAGGTTGGCAGCCTGGGTGATCACAAGGATGGTGATGCCTCCGACTGAAAAAAATTAAGAAGAGGGTTAAAAAATTAAGGGTTTGGGAAAAAGAGCATGATTCTCATTCAGACATACTGAGTTGAAGATATCTATAAGACATCTAGTTCAAAACATTCCATAGGCTGTTGGTGATGTGAGCCTGGAGCTCTGGAGGAACATCAGGGCTGTATACAGAGATCTGGGAATCATCTGAGTAGATAAATGAATCGATGGAATTTGACAAGGACCTCTCAGTGAGAGAGTATGGACAAAGAAGAGACAAGGGCCCAGGACACACACACACATGTGTGTATGTACATACACACATATATGTGTGGGCATACATACACACATGCTCATTAGGAACAGGGCTATAGATGATGAGCCAGCAAAGCAGATGAAAAAGCAGGGGAAGGGTCAGACAGGTAAGAGGGGAACCTAGAAAGAGCAGCATCCTAAAAATCCAGGGAGAAGAGAGGACCAGAGGAGGGAGGGCGCACATAACAGGCCCAAATGCTGCAGAGAAGTCAGGAAGGAGAAGGAGAAGGATTGAGAAAAAGGCAGTTAGATCTGGCAATTAAGAGATCACTGATAACCCAGGAGAGAGCAATTTCTTTGAGTGATGAATTCAGAAGCTTCCTTGCAGAGGATTGAGAATTGCCTAAAGGAGAGGGAGAAGTGCACAGGTTTTTTTTTGGGGGGGGGTTTCTCTAGGAATTTGATTAAGAAAGGAAGGAGTTATATAGGACAAAAGCCTGAAGAAAGTGCAGGTCTTAGTGAAAGATTTTCTTCTGTTTTGTTTTTGTAGGATGAGAGAGACTTAGGTGGGCTTGCAAACCCCTGGGAAGGAACCAAGAGAGAGGGAGAAAATGAATATTGGAGGAAGGGATGATTCTGGGGAGGTGCTCTCCCATAAGCATGTGCAAGGGAAGGGTATCAAAGATCCCTACAAGAAAGTTGGGCCTGGATAGAGGGTCTCCTCTTCGGATACTAGGAAAAAATAAAGAGAGAATGGGGATGATGCCTAGGGATTATGTGAATAGGGAGCTAGGATAGCATTTTTTTGTTTGTTCTTTCCTCTATTTGAGGGCAGAAACCAAGTTTTTGTCTTTCTTTTTACATCTAGTACTTAGCACTGTGCCTAGCCTTACAGTCAAAACCAATATACTCTTGCTAACTGAGTGATGAAACCAACCAACAGACCTTTATAGAAGCCTTCACCCAGACTCACGCCAAGCCCTTGGAGACACAAAGAAAAAGCAAACAAGAGGACCAGAGTCCAATCTCTGGCCCTGATACATACTGGCCACGTGACCCAAGGTCATTTACTTAACATCTCTGTGTCCTGGGCAACTAATTCTTTAAGAACTTAAGCCTGCAGCTGTCCTGAAGCAGCTGCTCTGTCCCTCCCCGGAGGTGAATGGCATGACCCTAGTCAGGGAGTCACAAGGAAATACTAGCCCAAATGTTGTCCCGGCGAGTCCTTTAGGAGCAGCTGCCCAGGGACCCATAAACCCCCTCAGTTGTTCTGCCAAGCTGCTCTCAGGTTCAGTCCCTCTGACCTCCAAGGGCCAGAGAATAACACTGTTATTCCCCAGAAGTTTATAGATTCAGGGACCTCAAAGACAACTGAGTTCAATCGCCATATTTTACAAATGAGGAAACTAATTCCAACTAGTTAGGATTCCATGAGTATAAGGAACTTCTGGGTAAAGAAATGTCCTCCACCAATGCAGATAAACACCTTCTCTGAAGCTGGGGGAGTTGTCTGCCTTTAAGAAAGGGCAGATCTTCCAGTTCCACAGGACTTGTGATGAAAAATGCTATCTGCCTCCAGAGAAAGAACTGATGGAGTCTGACTGCAGATCAAAGCATACTATTTTTTAACTTTCTTTTTCAGGGTTTTTTTTGGTCTGTTTTCTTTCACAACATGGCTAATATGGAAATACGTTTTGCATGACTGTACTGTATCAAATTGCCTCCCTTCCCAGTGACTTTGAACTATAAATTTTTTAAAACAAATGTTAAAATTGGTTTTAGATGCAATTGGAAAAATAAAATATTAAGAGATTTTTTTAAAATTGGGCAGAAACTGGACTCTTGGCTCATTCCATTTTGTATTTGCTGCCCTCCTTGGCTTCAACTCCATGGAGCAAAAAGGCCCAGAACCTTGTACCCTCTGGTGTCCCATTCACTATTTGGATGTAAGTTCAAGTCTTTCTGTTTGTGTGTACCTGGCACATAGTAAATATTTTTTAAATGTTTTATCTAGCATCCTCAGTCCTGTGATTCCTTCCTCCTGTCCTCTATTCCTTCCTTCCCTCGCCTGTCCCTCCCTTCCTCCCTTCCTTTTCTTCACATATATTTGACATATCTTCCACCCAACCAACCTATCCTGACATATATTCTTACTCTAAGCTTTACCATTTACAGTGATCTTTCCATTTACTTTTTTTTTTTGCTTTTTTTTTTTGGAGGGCAATTGGGGTTAAGTGACTTGCCCAAAGTCACATGGCTAGTAAGTGTGTCATGTGTCTGAGCTGGATTTGAACTCAGGTCCTCCTGATTTCAGGGCCGGTGCTCTACTCACTGTGCCATCTAGCCGCCCCTTTCCATTTACTTTTTAAAAATATATTTTTATTTTGCTAAATATTTCCCAATAACATGTATTTTTTAGCTTTTTCTTGCTTTTCTTTTTGGAGGAGGGAAGGCAGGGCAATTGGGGTTAAGTGACTTGTCCAAGGCCACACAACTAGTGTTAAGTGTCTGAGGCTGGATTTGAATTCAAATCTTACTGATTCCAGGGCCGGTGCTCTATTCAGTGTGCCACCTAGCTGCCCCTACATATATTTTTTAAACATTCACTCTTTAAAATTGAGTAACTTTGCTCCCTCCTGCCTGCTCCTCTCCTACCCCTTGAAAAGGCAAGCAATATGATATCAATTATACATATGAGGTCATGTAAAATATATTTTCATATTAACCATGTCGCAAAAGAAAATACACATCAAAAAAGGAAGAAAAAAAAGAAAGTAAAAATAGTATGCTTTAATCTGTACTCAGAGTTCATCAATTCTCTTTGGAAGAGGAGAGCATTTTTTCATCATGGGTCCTTTAGAACTGTCTTGGATCATGGTCTTGATTAGAGTAGCTAAGTCTTTCACAGTTGATCATTGTTGCAATATTGCCATTGCTGTGGACAATGTTCTCTTGGTTCTGCTCAATTCACTTTGCCTCAGTTCATATAAGTCTTCCTAGGTTTTTCTGCAACCACTACAGTGCTTCTTAAGTCAAGTATGGGGAATTGTAGGAATCTCCAGTGATTGCTAATTACCCACAGGTACCCCAAGAGCAAGACCCAGCTGACCTCAGTTGTGCAAAAGAGCAAGTCAGTCCCACTCCTGGAACCCTCTCCTTCTTCCTCTTTGCTTCTTAAATGCCTAGCTTCCTTCAAGACTGAGCTCCAATCCCACCTTTTGCAGGAGGCCACTTCTAGTTCCTCCAGATACTAGTGCCTTCCTCTGTGAAATTACCTTCCATATATTCTGTAACCATCCTGGAAGCCAAAAGGACCTGGGTTCAAGTCTTGCCTCTAACACATCCTGGCTGTGTGGCCCTGGGTAAATCATTTAACCTAAGAGGAAGGTTCTGACCTGCACTGGTATAAAGTCAAGCACGAGCAGCTTTCCAGAGGACTGCTGCTGCTGCAAACAGCTTCAAGGTTCTGATTACATAGCATAGTGAACTCTCTATTTATTCAGTAATAAACTAAGACAAAAGAATGACAGAAACTGAAGTACAGAATTCACAATGTTATGACATAGCAACTTATCACTTAAAGTGGTCACATAGTTTTAAGCAAAAGCTATCATTCAGTAAGTCCTTAACTCAATCATCCTTAAGGAGCAGGCTTCCTTGAGGGACACAAAGTAAAAAGATAAAAGTTCTCCACCCCTAGGTCACAGTAAATCATAATCTTCTCAGTCAGCATTAAGTACCCAAGAATAGATCTTTTTCATCTTGACTTGAGGCTGGCTCTCAGATTCCATGGTTCCTCTTCCATTGTTCTAGTTTTTGCTCCAATCTACTCAACTGTCACCTGGATTCAAAGGCAGGCAGCTCTCTGCTCCTTTTCCAGCTCCTTGTCCAGCTCCTTGTCCAGTTCCCATTCCATATTGAAACTCACAGTGTCCAGTCCACTTCAAGTCCTTCACAGTTTCTGTTTCTGGGCAGACAAAGCTTAACAGAACCACAATAATTCATACACATTGCTGGCACCATCATCAATTCACTATCTGACTGTGAAATCAACACAGACCCACAAACAAGGTCCAAGAGGTCAACACAACTCATCAGTAAAGTCCCAGGACCTCCAAATCCCTCCTCCAGGACTTCTATAAACATACAACCAGAAAATCCTTTCAGAGCTTCCAGTAAGGTCTCAGGGCTTCTGCACAAAGTATTGCCAACAAAAATCAACACAGACAGAACAGACAGAGTGCCAAGATACCATAAGTTTTCTCCTTCTCAACTCTGCCACCACAAGAGTTCTCAGTTCTCAGGTCTGCTTTCTCCTAGCTTAGGCTTCTCTTTATACATGGCTATGAGCTCCTCTCCTACAGGGTTCACAAGTGCTTAGCTTCACAAATTGTGGGATTCACAAGTTCTGTTTCTTAACAATGACTTGATATAATTATGGTCAAGGATTAAAAGAAATTTGAGCCTTTTCGCCCCGGTCCCAGGCAGGATGGCTCCGGCGAAGAAGGGCGGGGAGAAGAAGAAGGGGCGCTCGGCCATCAACGAGGTGGTGACCCGGGAGTACACCATCAACATCCACAAGCGGATCCACAGCGTAGGCTTCAAAAAGCGAGCTCCCTGGGCCGCAAATTTGCCATGAAAGAAATGGGAACTCCAGATGTACACATTGACACCAGACTCAACAAAGCTGTTTGGGCCAAAGGAATAAGGAACATCCCATACCGTATCTGAGTGCGTCTATCCAGGAAATGTAATGAGGATGAAGATTCACCAAACAAGCTGTATATGTTGGTTACTTATGTGCCTGTCACCACTTTCAAAAGCTTACAGACAGTCAATGTGGATGAAAACTAAATTGAACTTCATTTAAATAAAGTTATAAAATGACAAAAAAAAAGAAATTTGAACTGAAACAAGGCCTAAATAATTAAATAGCTGAAACAAGGCATTAAGTACTTCTTTGTTTGCCATTACAATTGGTAGAAGGGAGTTTCCACATCTGGAACTTCCTTTTAACCAATGAAATCCTTAGTCTAATCTCTATTCACAACCATTAAAATGTAAGCTCCTTGAGGGCAGGGATTTTTTTTTTCATTTTTCATACTCCCAGCACTAAGTACAGTGCCTTGGACATGGACAAATTGTCCTTGGACATCATCCTTGGACACTGTTGAATGACTTGCCAGGGAATCTCAAAGATCAGACAGCTATTCTCTGTTCCTTTTTCATGTGGAATATAGGTGCTCTGAGGTCAAAATTGTTTCTTGACCAATGCTAAGCACTGTACTTCTATGACCTGGAAGTTTCAACCCTTTCATCTCAGAACTTCCTTCCTGGAGCCTTCTTTTGGTGACTGCTTCACCTGACCCACTAGTTCAGGAGGGCCCTTCACAATATCCTAGCTATCAGCCTAACAGAAGTGTCTATACCCTCCCATCCCTCCCCCTCTTCCTGTTTGAGAATTAACTCTGCCAGTTTTCTTGGAAGGAGCACGTCAATCTACTCCCCATCCAGTTACCATCCTTATAACCATGTGGATCAAAGTGTCCCTCCCTGGCCACCATTCCCTAAATGGTGTTTATGGTTTAGGACCATAAAAATGAAGATGTTACCCAAAGAGGGTTAGGGCTGCCTGAGACCCCAAAATACCAACATGCTGGGTCCTGCAGAAAATTCCACTCAAATCTTCTCAGCCAAAGAAAAAGTAGTCTATTGAAAGTTCAAGTTCGCCATATGGGATAGACTCTTAAGGAGTCAGTCTATGCTAGGTTGTTCTCTGGAGCTTTCACACAGACCAAGTCTGTGCTAAGCTATTCTATGGCACTCTCACAGAGCAAGTCTCTGCTAGGCCATTACAGGCACTCTCACACTTCCAGATAAGGCGTCTGTTCTTGTCCTCCATTTTTCAGAAGCTGCACACATGTCCATGTTCTCCAAACAACCAAACAGGATGGAGAATCTGAAGTCAGGCTGAGTACCTAGTTGTCTGACCTAATGGGATCTGAGACGTCAGGCCCACAAAACCAAAACAAAACACAAAAAAAAACACTCAAAAAACTCCCCCACACCTCCAATCTCCTTGGAGGACAAGAAAGCAATAGGGAAAGAGAGAGGTTTACATACCTTCCAGTCCTGGCTGGAGAAGAGATTGAGATTAGCAGTGTTTCCCAGTATCAGGTAAGGTTCAAAGGTTCAATGATCCTTCTGGCAGACTGGTGATACCTTTGGATCCCTTTATAGAATAATGTTCTTAAATGCATAAAGTAAAACATATGATAACGAAAGAAAGCAATTATATTGCAATACAGTCCTGTAGACAGGAAGGTAGTGATCATGGGAGGTCTGGTGGCAAGTCTAATAACTGCAGTACTTTTGAATTAATGATGAGCAGGCAACAAACATTTATTATGTTTATTATGTGCTAAGTGCTGCAGATACAAATACAAGCAAAAAAGAAAGATAGTCTTTGCCTTCAAGGAGCTTACATTCTAGTGAAGGAGACAACATATAAAAGGAAAAGAGGGGAGGGGAGAAGTTGTCTGCACGGGATCATAGTGGTGAAGTCCAGAGAGTCAGATGCATACTTAGGAGAGGCATGGAGAATGGCCAGCCTGGGTCCATCCCCAAAATGGAGGTCCTGGAAGAAGGTCACCAAGGTGAGAAATATGATAATATTCTGAGATACCTGCAAAAGCTACAATATGATATGATTTCTATTGGTGACAAAGTCACAGGTACAGCTATTTCTACTGTAGTTTGTTGCCTACATTTATTACTCCAACCCAACAGAAGACTCATCCTTGGCCATGCTATCATCTTTGGCCATGAACTAGGTGTGATTTATACTAAACAGGAAATGAGTCATGTTATATTCCAAGTTTCTCCTTCCCCTCCGGATATCAAGGTGGGATAGGGAGAATTATATCCCCAATGCATTAAGGGAAAATGTTTGCACGTTCTTAATATATCTTCGTGGGTCACTAGATGGTACACTCTATAGACTGCCAAGCCTGGAGTCAGAAGCCTTAGGTTCAAATCTGGTCTCAGATACTTGCTAGCTGTGTGACCCTGGGCAAGTCACTTAACCTTGTTTGCTTCAGTTTCCTCATCTGTAAACTAAACTGGAGAAGAAAATGGCAAACCACTTCAGTGTCTTTGCCAGACAAACAAACAAACAAAACCCTCAAATGTAGTCATGAAGACTCAGACATGGCTAAAGTGACTGAACAACAATGATACATCTGTGAAGTAAATATGCCTTTGTAAAAGCTACCTAGTGTTAAATGGTAAAATGGTGCTGAAGTACCAGTCACTGGGCTCCTAAAATGGGATTAGGTTCAATGGCAGAGAAATGAGATAACATCGCCTCCTCAAGGTACTGGAGAAAGTGGAGCCAAAGTCAGCCATGTTATCCTACCACATTACCATGGTCTCCAGAATGGAACAAAGTACTCCAGATGGTGACCACGGAGAGAAAAGAACAATGGAACCATCACCACCCTTGTCCTGGACAGACACCTCATATGGTCTAAGATCACATGTTGCATCATACTGTTGTTTCATATTGAGCCTATAACCAACCATCTAAAACATCCCGATCTCTTTTCAGACAAAATGCTAACCCCCCTATATTGTCCTTATAGAAGTGATTTTTTGAAGCTACATGTAAGACTCTATATCATCATTCCCCTCTACATCTCTTACACTTGGCCCCTTCTTTCTGCTCCCATGGCCATCCTCCCTGTTCATCATTACCTGGACTAGAACATAAAAAACAACAACATGGTCTCCCTGCCTCACATTTCCCCTTTATGAGCCACCCCACGCACAACTTTCAAAGCAATTTTCCTACAGCATAGGTCTGACCACATCACTCCCTTACTAAAAAAAAAAAAAGAAAATTATTACTTCTAGGACAAGAGTCCACGGTTCTCCTACATGAATAAATTTCAGAGGGTTCATGAACAAGGATGGGGAAAAAATACATCTTTATTTTTACTAACCTCTAACTAAAATTTAGCATTTCCTTCTATTATAAATATAAGCAATAAACTACAGTGATATTAGAAGTACTTGTGACCTTGTCACCAAGACAAATCACTTTTTTCCTATCACATTACAGTTGTCACAGATATCTCAAAATATCATTTATACTCATCACTACTTTGAAATTATTGTAGTTATTAAACTTGTCACGAGATCTCATGTGATTTCAGTCTTCCTGTCTACAATCTAGATTTCAATATAATTGATTTCCTTTGTCATATCCCATGAGTTTATTTTACGTATTTAAAAATGTCATTCTAGGAAGGGGTCCATAGGCTTCACCAGACTGCCAAAGGCGTCCATGGCTCAAAGAAAGGTGGCAAACACTTAGATTAAGGTCAGATTCCTCTGTCATTTGAAGACTTGTATAACCTGTCTCCAATCTATGTTTTTAGCTTTATGATATTTTTTGAGAGGTTCTACAGTCCAAGTGGCTTTCTGGCTCACCCTTACTCCTTAACATTCTGTTTCATTTCACTCTACTCCATACCTGAAATACAATTCCTCCTCACTTCCGCCTCTTACAGTCTCTTGTTACCTTCAAGTCTTAACTCAAAGACCAGTTTCTTTATAACTGAACCCCCAACTTGCTAGCACCTTCCCTGTCAAAATTACCCTTTTTTGGTGGGATATTTATTTTGTGTATACTTGTCAATGTAAATGTTGTCTCCGCCGTAGAATATAAGATGCCAGAGATCAAAGACTTTGCCTCAGCAGCCTGCACACCCTACAGATGCCTTGACCTTTATGACTCTCTTTGAACAGTGAGTTCCTGCCCAGGAATACCATTTAAAGAAATTCCCAGGGGGCCGCTAGGTGGTGCAGTGAATAGAGCACTGGCCCTGGAGTCAGGAGCACCTGAGTTCAAATTCTACTTCAGACATTTGACACACGAGCTGTGTGACTTTGGGCAAGTCACTTAACCCCAATTGCCCTCCCAAAAATAAAAATAAAAAAATAAACAAGTTCCCAGGCCATCCACACTCACTTCTCTGTCTCCAGTACTGACTCTTTGGACTTTTTCAGCTTTCCCTGACCTAAGTACCTTCTCCTCCCTCTCTCCACAGATTTCTAGCTTCCTTTTATGTTCTGTCTTCCCCCATTATAAATTCAAGTTTCTTGAAGATAGGGATTATCTTTGGGGGGGAGAGAGGGGAAGGGAACAAGAAGGGGAGCTATTTCTATTTCCAGGGCTTAGCATAGTACATGAGAGATGGTAGGGCACATAGCAAAAATTGATTGTCTGATTCAATTTAATACTATGGTCTAATATTCTACATTATCTAGATAGTTTTGGATACTCTGTCATCTGCAAGTTTTATAAAGATTCCATCAGTACCTTTATCCAAGTTATTGATTTGAAAAAAGTCAAACAGTACAGAATCAAGCACAAATCTCTGGAGCACTCTACTAGAGACCTTATTTCAAGCTGTCTCCCTCAAGAATAGCTGATTACTCTTTGGAGCCAGCCATTTCACCAATTCTGAATCCCTCAACTCTATGATCATCTAGTATAGCATGATTGACTTTGCGAAATGCTTTGTTAAAACCTGTGTACGCTATGTCTATAGAATTCTTTTGCTCTAGCAGACTAATAAGCCTATCAAAAAGGACTCAAAGTGAGTGTATCTCGACCAAGCAACTCTAGTTGCTTTTGATCACTGCTTCTTTTTCTAAATGTTCATGAACCACCCCTTTAATAGTATAACCCTTATGAAGCAGTCTTCAGGTATTCCATGGTTTCTGCTCTTTGCCTATATTTCCCTAATCTTAGGTGCCAAAGAAAGGTGTAAATGTGGAGTCGAAAAGTATAAAAGGGGATCTAAGGTAAAGGTTAGCTGTCAGACAGTGTACTATATGCATATGCAATGGTAACATTTTCAAGTGCAAGGCATAGTGTTCTGTGAAGCAACTAGGTGGTGCCATAGTGCATGGAGAATCAGTCCTGGAATCAGGAAAACCTTAGTTAAAAATTGGCCTCAAACACTTACTAGCTCTGTGATGCTGGGCAAGTCACTTAACCTCTTTCTGCTTCTATTTCCTCCTCTGTAAAATGGGGATAATAATAGCATCTTCCTCCCACGGTTGTTTTGACAATCAAATGAGATGATAGCAAGAGTTAGTGATGATGATGATGATGATGATGATGATGATGATGATGATGACTGAGTGACCCTCAGGTTTTTGTCTGTATTTCTAATACATTGGGAGGGGATGCAAAGAAGGAAGTTGGTTATTTGAGTGGTCGCAGGGGTTTTTCTGCTGAAGTAATAGACAGCAAGTTTTGCCTACTTGCTGACCAAGATGTCCCCAACAACCTCTGCTGGAGCAATTGTGGTGAGCTGAAAGTTCCACTCTTCTTTTTGATCTCTGAGACTAATAATAAGTGGTAGATAGTGTTTTACAAATGGTGTTGAGGTGTGTGTTCCCATAGTGTAAATGAGTGGAAGGATACAGAAAAAAAGGATAGAGGGAGTGAACTAGAAATCCAGACTCTCCCAGAAGCAGTGGCAGTCATGTATTCAAGCCTCATCAGCTGTCAATACAATTACATTTAAATTACAATTTATTTTTTTTTTTTACTAAAATCCAGTTAGACAAAATCTTGAGTAATGGAGTTCTTCAGGGATATGCTATAAAGGGAACCAAGAATGGAACTTCCAGTGGGTGAGGGCACATAAGCCAAAAGAATTATGAGTTATTTGGGGAGAAGGGGAAAGAAAATCCATTCTAATATATTTTGTTATTTAAAATAAGTCTTTATTGATTTTTTTTGGTTTTTATGTCATGATTGGTTCCCCTTGTATCCCTTCTTCCCGTCCCAGCAAGCCATCCTGTATAACAAACAAAACTTTTTAAGTGAAAAAAAAGAAGAGAAAAGAAGTCAACATAATTGATCAACACAAAGATAAAGTCTGAAAATACGTGCATTGTGCAGTACTTGTGGACCTCCTCCTTCTGCCGAAGGGTGGTGGTGGTGAGGGTATCTTTTCATATCTTTTCTTTCAGGCTGTGCTTGTGCTTTGTAATGTTGCAACATTCACTTTTGATTTGTGTATGTGGTTTCTCTTTCAGTTGACATTGTCATCATCATGTACATTGTTTCCTTTCCTTGGCTCTTCCTTTGATTTGCATCAGTTTATGTAGCTCTTTCCAGGCTTCTCTGTGTTTGTCACACTCACACATCATTTCTTATAGCACAGTAATATTCCATTACGTTCATGTCCCCCTAATTTGTTTAGTCATCCTCCAAGCAATGGACATTTACCTTGTTTCCAGTTCTTTACTATCATAAAAAGTGCTGCTAGAAATATTTTAGTGTATATGAAGATTTTCTTCTTTTGAATAGCTTCCTTGGCAACCTTCCCTCACTTAAATCCGATTTATTTGCATGTCATGGCATCACCTCCCTGATGTCATGGTCTTCTTGGAGAACAAAGGACAAACAATAACAACAACAACAACAACAACAACAACAACAGCTTCCTTCAGGTATAAGCCCAGTTAGAAACTTTGAGTTAAAGGATATAGACATTTGAATAGCTTATTTTCATAATTCCAAATTGATTTCCAAAATGGTTGTACCAATTCACAGGTCCAACAATCCCAGATAGGCACTAGTGTGTCCACCTTCTCACAGTCTCTATCTTTTGTCATCTTTATCAGTTTGCAAAGTGTGAGGTGGAAACCTGAGGGCTGTTTTCATTTGCATTTCTTTTATTACTAATGATTTGGAGCATTCTTTCACTTGGGGTCAGGGAAGCAATGAGCATTTATTAAGTGCCTACTACTGACAGAAGCTAAGTATTTTATGAATATTATCTTATTTAATGCTCATAATCATATCTGTTAGTTATTCATATATCTTGGATACTAAACCCTTAGTCAGAGAAATTTGACAAAGTTTTTTTTCCCCTATTCAACCACTTCCTTCTTAGCCTAGATGAATTAATTTCGTTGTGAAGAAGCTTGTCAGCTTCATGTAATCAAAGTTTTATGTTTTGTAATTTCCTCTGTCTCTTGTTTGGTTAAGAATTCATCTCCTAGAAATGCAAATCAAAATAACTCTGAGGTACCACATCTCACCAGTCAGATTGGCTAAGATGACAAAACAGGAAAATGATAAATGCTGGAGAGGATGGGGAAAATTGGAACACTAACGCATTGTTGGTAGAGTTGTTAACTGATCCAACATTCTGGAGAGCAATTTGGAGCCATGCCCAAAGGGCTATTAAAAAGTGCATACCCTTTGACCCAGAAATACCACTTCTAGGGCTGTATCGCAAAGAGATCATACAAGTGGGAGAAGGACCCGTATGTACGAAAATATTTATAGCAGCTCTATTTGTGGTGGCAAAGAACTGGAAATCAAGGAGAGACCTATTAATTGGGGAATGGCTAAACAAATTGTGGTATATGAATGTAATAGAATCCTATTGTGCTATAAGAAATGAAGAGCAGACAGGTTTCATAATAACCTGGAGAGACTTATATAAATGGATGCTGAGTGAGAAGAGCAGAACCAGGAGAACATTGTACACAATTACAGACCCATCATATTTGTGATGACTGACTTTGACAGACTGGGCTCCTCCCAGCAGTGCAAGATTTTAAGACAACTCCAAAAGACTTACGATGGAAAGAGGTATCCACATCCAGAGAAAGAACTACAGAGTCTGAATGCATATAGAAGCAAACTACTTGCTCTCTCTCTTTTGTATTTAGTCTCGTTCACTCCATTTGTTATAGTTCTTTACAACTTGACTAATGTTTAATGTGAAGGTATTTGTAGAACCTATATTGGATTACATGCCACTATGGGTGGTCAGGGGAGGGAGGGAGAGAAAATCTGGAACTCAAGGGATTGTGGAATGAATGTTGTAAACTAAAAATAAATTAATTAAAAAAAATAATCCATCTCCTTTCACTAACTGTGAGAGGTATTGAAGTTGCCAGGAACTGGTTGGGCTGTGGACCCGGGATGGGGGTAGGTGGGCTGGCCTGGGAGCGAGCCTAGGTGGTTTTGTTTCTTTCTTCAACACCAGGATTTGAGTGCTGAGGAACTGTTTGCACCTGGGCAGTGGTTGGTCTGATAATCAATTATGTTGATGAACAACTCAGTTGGGGTAGGAAGGTATATAAGAGCCTGCACTTCCTGTGTTGGGACTGCTCTCTCTTCCTTTTAATTGGCCCCGAGGCAGTCCAGCTATTCAACTGCTAAATTTAAATATTATTAAAAGCTCCTAAAAAACCTTTATCTAAACTGCGGTCATTCTTTAAAAAAATTTGCTATTACAGTATTTGATCTGTTTCTCTCCTGATTTTTTTTTATGATATGATAAAGTCACATATCCATTTATAATGTGCTGTGGAATATGGAGCAGTTAGGTGATACAAAGGATTGAGTGCTGGGTCCGAAGTCAGGAAGACTCATCTTGTGAGTTCAAATGTAGCCTCAGATACTTAGACAGCTTTGTGACCCTGGGAAAGTCACTTTACCTTGTTTACCTCAACTCCTCATCTGTAAAATGAACTGGAGAAGGAAATGGCAAACTACTCCAATATCTTTTCCAAGAAACTCAAAAAGATTTGAACATGACTGAAAAACAACTGAACTGTACTGAACTGTAGAATATGGTATAAATTGTCAGTATAAGCCTAATTTCCACCAGACCACTTTCCAATTTTCCCAGCAATTAAAAAAAAGTCAAATATGGGGTTCTTTGCTAAGTAAATTGTTTCCCCATTTTATCAAATACTGGGTTATGGAGTTCTACTGTTTCTAATTCTCCTTTGTCCAGTTTGTTTCATTGACATATCTATTTTTTAACTAATTTGTTATTGTTTTTCAATCATTTCTTATTTTTGTGATCCTGTTTGGAGTTTTCTTGGCAAAGATACTGGAGTGGTTTGCCATTTCCTTCTCCAGTTGATTTTACAGGGTGAAGTGACTTGCCCCCGGTCACATAGTTTGAGGCCAAATTTGAACTCAGGAAGTCTTTCCTGACTTCAGCCCAGTACTCTGTGCACTATGGTGCTCCCTAACTTCCCTTTGTAAACAGACAGTTTGATGGCAGTTACTTTATAATCTAGTTTGAGATCTGGAAGTACCATTTTCCCTTTGTTCCTACCTTTTTTCATCATTTACCTTGATGCTCTGGATCTTTTGTTATCACAAATAAATCTTGTCACTATTTTCTCAAGTTCTATAAGGTATTTCTTGGACAATTTTATTGTCATATCATTAAAAGTTTCAATTAACTTTGCTAAAACTGTTATTTTTATTATATTGACTTGACCCAACCATGATCACTGAATATTCCTCCAGCTATTTAAAGTTTTCTTTATTTCTTTAAGGAACATGTTGGAATTGAATCTTTACACATCTCTTGTGTGGTTTGGTAGACTGATTCCCAGATACTTTTTGTGTTTTGTAGTTATGTGGAATGGCAGTTTCCTTTCTATAATTGTCCTTGGATTTGTTATCTAGAAACACAGTCGATTTTTGAGAATTTATTTTGTAGCATACAACTTTATTGAACCTATCACCTCAATTAGTAGCTTTGCTGATTCCCTAGGACTTTACTGGGAAACCATTATATTATTGGCAAAATAGGTAAAGTATTATCTCCTCTTTACCTATATTTATGCTTTTCATTTCATTATTTTGTCTAATTATTAGCATTTCCAGAATTATATCAAATAATAATGGGGAGTGTAGGCATTTTTGCTTTGCTCTTGCATTTATTGGAAATTTCTAGTATATCTCCATTGCACATGATACTCACTTTTGGTTTTAGATAGGTATTTTTTATGATATTAAAAAGGGCCTTTTATGCCTAATTTTTGTAGGATTTTTTTTAGCATAAATGATTGTTGTATTTGTCAAAAGCTTTTTCTGCTTCTAGTGAGATAGTCATGTGGTTTTTAATATTTTTATTTTTAATATAATTTAATATAATTATATAATATAATATAATTAATATAAAAATATAATTGATAGTTCAACATTAGGAAAACAGTCTTTGTATCCCTGGCATAAATTCAACATGGTCATAAATGAATGATTTCTTGGACAAATCACTATAGTCTACTTAACAGGATTTTATTCAAAAATGTTAAATTGATATTCAATGATATTAATTTATGGTTCTGTTTCAACTTTCCCTGGTTTAGGTATTAGGACTACATTTGTTTCACAAAAGGATTCTGATACAGTACTTTCTCAATTTTTTTTTTAATTTTAATTTATTTTCTTGGTTACATCATTCATTTCCACAAGGTTTTGAGTTACAAATTTTCTCCCCTTTTTTGTCCCTACCCCCCAGCCCAGAACATTGATCCCACTGTAAGACCCCTCCCACAATCT
>CM053596.1:57346774-57421595 GCA_028646575.1 Pseudocheirus occidentalis
GACAGACAGAGACAGAGAGAGACAGAGAGACAGAGACAGAGACAAAGATAAAGAGAGAGACAGAGAGACAGAGACAGAGAGACTGAGAGAAGACAGAGATAGAGAGGACAGAGACAGAGAGAGGACAGAGACAGAGAGACAGAGAGGAAGACAGAGAGAGAGACAGAGAGAGAGACAGAGAGAGAGAAAGAGAGAGAAAGAAAGAGAGAGAGAGACAGAGGCAGAGAGACTGAGAGAGGACAGAGATAGAGAGGACAGAGACAGAGAGACAGAGAGAGACAGAGACAGACAGAGACAGAGAGAGACAGAGAGACAGAGACAGAGACAAAGATAAAGAGAGAGACAGAGAGACAGAGACAGAGAGACTGAGAGAAGACAGAGATAGAGAGGACAGAGACAGAGAGAGGACAGAGACAGAGAGACAGAGAGGAAGACAGAGAGAGAGACAGAGAGAGAGACAGAGAGAGAGAAAGAGAGAGAGAGAAAGAGAGAGACAGACAGAGGCAGAGAGACTGAGAGAGGACAGAGATAGAGAGGACAGAGACAGAGACAGAGACAGAGAGAGAGAGAGAGAACAAGAGAGTCAGAGGGAGGGAAAGACAGAGAAAAAAAGTCGGGAGCCTAGAATGGAGCCTTGGAAGACACCCACAGTTAGGGAACGTGATCTCAATGATGAATCAGTAGAAGAGACTAAAAAGCAGTTCGAGAACCGATGTCACAAAAGCCCAAGTACTAATCGTACTGCTGTGAACATTTTTGAAGATATAACTCTTTAAAAAAAGATTAACTCCTTCCGATAGTTGAAGGGAATATAAATGCATGTATGTGTATACATACATATACATGTCAATATAGGAGGACATATGTGTGTATGAATACAGATGTAAGGGTGTGTATATATGTGTACATAGACAGAGGGCAGAGGATCAATTGAATAGGAAGGGATGATGTTTAAAAGGTGAAATTGAGAGGTGAGAAAGGAATATAATGAGAGGAGATGGGGAGAGACAGAATGGGGTAAATTATCTCATAGAAGAGGCAAGGGATAACTGTTACAATGGAGGGGAAGAACAGGAAGGCCAAAGGGAATGGGTCCACCTTACTCTCATTGATTTTGGCTGAGGGAGGGAATGACACACACTAAATTGGGTATCTTGCCCTGCAAGAGAGTAGGGGGAAGGGGATGAGAGGGGGAATGATGGAGGGGAGGACAGGTTGGGGGGAGGGTAGTTAGAAGCACACACTTTTGAAAAGGGATTGGGTCAAAGTAGAAAATAGAATAATTGGGAGTGGGATAGGATGGAGGGAAACATAGTTAGTCTTTCACATTATAACTACTATGGAAACTTTTGCATAACTATACATGTACAACTTATATTGAATTGCTTGTCTTCCCAGCGGGGATGGGTGAGGAGGGCGGAAGGGAAAGAATCTGGAATTCAAAGTTGTAAAATCAAATGTTTTAAAAATAATAATAATTATTATTATTTTTACATGCAACTGGGAAATAAGATTAATGGGCACTGGGGTATGGAGATCCATCTTGCCCTACTGGAAAGTGGGATGAGGGATGGGGGAGGATATAGAAGAGAGCAGATTGGGGGAGGGGATATACAGTGGGATGGCTGCTTTGGGGTGGTGGGTAGGGGAAAGATGGAAAATTTGTAACTCAAAATCTTGTGGAAATGAATGATGTAAACTAAAAATAAACATAAAATTTTATTTTAAAAAATTAACTCCTTTGGAGTATTGAAACATCAGAAATATTGGACATATTCCCAACAATGGAGTTATCAGTACAAAATGTTTTATTAAACTTTTACTATGTACTGTCAGTTTGTTCTCAAAAAATATTGTACAAATTTGCAATTCTACCAGCAACAAATGAGTACAGTTTGTCCTAAGTCCTAAAAGCTAAAGATGAAAAAGTTCAAAGACTAAACATGGACTTTTGCTGCCTTTAGTTATTTCAACAATTTACTCATCATCTGCAAATACTTTTGTATATATGAAGTCTTTCCTGCAATCTTTGGATTTCCAACACTGTGCCTAACACATAGTAGGCACTTCATAAATGGTTCATGTCTTTTGAGTAGGGGCACAGAGCATAAAGTGCTGGGGCTATTTAGGAAGACCTGAGTTCATATCTGGTCTTAGACACTCAGCCGTGTGACCCTGGGCAAGTCACATCATCTCGTTTGCCTCAGTTTACTCGTCTGTGAAATGAAGCGGAGAAGAAAATGGCAAACCATTCCAGTACCTTTGCTAGGAAAACCCCAAATGGGTTCATGAAGAGTCAGACATGACTGAACAGCAACAACAAATCCCAACCAGGGATGTGAACAAGGAGACCTGGTGGTGTTCTGGGGCTTGTGGTAAATAAAACAATGTCATTTGCACACAGAATTAACCTGAGAATCTCTTAATGATGGGCAATAGAAGGGCTCTTTCAAAGACAAGCAATCTCTCTACAATTTGGATTACTCAGACATCCTCCAAGACACAGGCAAATATCTTTAAGTGAGCATGTGTCCCTGTTATATGCCTGGTTTGGTCCTGATACTCAGCAGATCTCCAGGGCTGCAACTGACAGGAAATTATGTATGATCTTTAAATATCTGTTGGAGACTCCTTGTTTGAGGAGATCTTATCAAAAGAAATGCTTTTATGCAATTAGCAAACACAGTGGGCTTTTGCATTATCTTCACTTCCCAAGGTAATCTCATGTTGTCTCTGGAGGTGTTGAGTAGGCTTAAGGACCTAGAGTATCTCTCTATTGCTTTGTACACAGGAACAGGCCAGTGTTGGATGCCCAAAGGCCACTTCCCCAATCCTCTTATTCCCTTCTATCCCTCACAATTCTATGCAGTTCCCCCATCACCTAGGGTGGAGATAGAGGGATCCTCAGGCTTTCAGAACTGGCATGTTCAGCCTCCATTTAGGGGAGAGATCAACTCTAACGAGTATGGTGTCTCCAAATACATAACTAAGCTATGGGGGCACTAAAGAAACAGTTTTCTTGCAGTTAAAAGTCATGCATTGCCATCTTGATGTGAACTCTCCCTTTTGGTTGTTTCTGATGGCTAGGACCTATGTGGATACAGGTATTCACACATGTATATTCACAAAGCCAGGACATTCACACAGGGCAGGTAGGCCTGGCCTGGAGTCAGGAAGACTCATCTTCCTATATGATCCTGAGTGAGACACTTAGCCCTGTTTGCCTCAGTTTCCTCAACTGTGAAACAGTAATAATAATAATAATAGCACCTACCTCCCAGGGTTGTTTTGAGAATCAAATCAAATAATATCTGTAGGTACTTCCTATATAAACGCTTATCTCTTTCCTCTTCTCCCTTTAGCTTTAAATATGTGGTCTTATGACTCTGCCTGCGTAACGGCAGCTGGGTGGTTCAGTGGATAGAGCGCTGAGCCTGGAATCAGGAAAACCTGGATTCAAATTCTGCTTCAAGCACTTCCTCATCTGTGTGACACTGAACAGATCATTTAACTTCTGTCTGTCTCAGTTTCCTTGTCTGAAAAATGATGATCATAAGACCTGCTTGCCGGGGTTATTGTGAGGCTCAAATGAGATTCACAAAGTGCTAAATAAATAAAACAAACAGCCGTATAAATGCTAGCTATTATGATGATCCATCCCCTTCTCTCCGTTTACATGACTTTCTTCACCTCTCTCCTGGACTCCTGCCAATAGCCTCCCAGATTCTCATTTTTCTCTTCTCTAATCCTTTCTCTGCACAGGTGCCCAAAAGCCCAAGTCTGACTGTAACGGCCCTCACTAAAGAAACTCCAATGGTTCCCTAATGGTGCTAGGATAAACTATAGACTCCTTAGCTTGGCATTTAAAAGGCTTTACAATCTGACTCCAGACTCCCCTTCTAGACTTGTTTATCATTCCCTTTGCATCCCCATGCAGCAGAGGGGGCACAGGACCTTGGAATTTCAGAGATTTGAGTTCAAATGTGACCTGGCGGGGTGACCTTGGGCAATGTCACTTAATTTCTGTAAGTTCCTCAAGGGAGGAGCTTTTGTCTCTTTTTTGTGTCCCTAGCATTTAGCATAGTACTCGGCACATAGTAGGTACTTAATAAATGTTTATTGAATGAATGAATAAATGACTCAGTTTCTCCAACTTTAAAGTGCAGATAATAATAGCATCTACCTCTTGGGGTTGTTGTCAAGATCAAATAAGGTATTTGTAAAGCTCATAAAGCGCTTTGCAAACTTTAAAGTACTATGTAAATGGGAGCTATAATAATAATTATTGTGATCATTGCTAATATTATCCTCTTCATCAGTGGGACTACTATTCCTGGATTTGGAATTAAGGACCCAAATTCAAATCCGGGCTATCCTATTCCTGGATTTGGAATTAAGGACCCAAATGCAAATCCGGGCTATACTATTCCTGGACTTAGAATTAAGGACCCAAATTCAAATCTGGTCTATCCTATTCCCGGATTTGGAATTAAGGACCCAAATGCAAATCCGGGCTATGCCAACAACTTCCTGAGTGACGTTGGGCAATTTACTTAGAACTCTCACATACTGATACGTAAGGTTCCTTCTAGCTCTAGGTGTATTGATCATATGATTTCGTGATCTGGAGCTTCCTTCAAGGCAGTGTTCATGAGCCGTCTCCTCTAAGAAGCCTTTCCTGATCTCCCTAAATGGAGAATGTTATCTTGCTTCTCTAATTATCACATGGACTTAAACGGGATTAGATATCACTTCAACTCTATACCTCATAGTATTATGGTGAAGAAAGTCTTTGTAAACCTGAACATGTGGGAAATATTCTTGTTTTTCACTTTAAAGTTTTACTGAGGGGCGGCTAGGTGGTGCAGTGAATAGAACACCAGCCTGGGAATCAGGAACACCTGAATTCAAATCTGGTCTCAGACACTTAACACAAAAACTAGCCATGTGACCTTGGGCAAGTCACTTAACCCTAACTGCCCTCCAAAAAAAAGAAAACTTTTACTCAGTCTTTTACTTTAACCCATAAGTAATTCCCTAACATAACTCAATTCTCCTCCCCTTCCTCCCAGGAGCAAAGGAAAACGTTTGAGCAAAATCAACTGCCAGAGTGACTGGGGCCTATAGTATATGTATGTGTATGTGTATGTGTATGTGTATGTGTATGTGTATGTGTATGTGTATGTGTATGTGTATGTGTATGTGCATGTGTATGTGTATGTGCATGTGCATGTGCATGTGCATGTGTATGTATATAGTATATGCATCATCCTGTCTTTGAAAGGAAGAATGGACTTTCTACCACAGGCTCTCTAGGTCCAAGATTAGTCAAATCATTTACCCTTCTTTCTGATACCTTTTAGTGTTACATCATTATAGTCATTATCTACTAGCTATGTGACCCTAGGCAAGTCACTCAACCTTATGAAACAGAGATATTAAAAAAAAAAACTAGGGATAATAAGAAGCCCAGGTCCAGGGCTGTTATGAGATGATATCTGTAGAGTGCTTACACATTGTAAGCACATAGCAAGCACAATAGAAGTGTTAGTTATTATTCATAGTATGTCTCTGGATTCTGCTTTCTTTGCCCTGCATCTGTTTATATACGTCTTCCTATGTTTCAGCGTGAGCTTTATTAAGACGCTAGAGGTGGCAAAATGGGTAGGGCCTGGAGTGAGGAAGCCTCATTTTCCTGAATTCAAATCCAGCCTCAGACACTTTTTACCCATGTGACCCTGGGCAAGTCACTTCACCCTGTTTGCCTCAGTTTCTTCATCTGTGAAATGAGCTGGAGAAGAAAATGGCGAACCACTCCAGTATCTTTACCAAGAGAATCCCAAATGGGGTCACAAAGAGTTAGACATGAATGAACAACAACTGAATAAATTATTAAGAAGAAATCTTTCCTTTTTCCACCTTTCTCCCCCCCCAGGTTTGCTGGGTGTCCTTTGTAGTAGCTTGTACTTTTCCAAGGAGAGGAGAATCAGTGCCCTGGAGACCTTACCAGTCCCTGGCATTATTATGCTCTCCTCCAAAGTCCCCACAGACTTTGTGATGGAGGATCCTAGGATTTTGGTCTGGGTGTCAAGACACATGACCCATAGGCCCCTTTACTTCATGCAGAATTCTGGGCCAATGTCTGTGCCTTTGCTCTCTAGCTGCAAAAAGGGGAGAAAAAAAGAGAATGAGACCAACCACCGTCCTTGGCTGACAGAATTATGGCGAAGATGAAATGAAGGAATACTACACAGGGCTTAGAAAAGTTCAGAACACCATGGCAGTGGAGCGGTAACTAGGGCAGGGTGACCAGGCCTTTTGAGCAGAGGCGTCTGACATGCATGTGGCCCACTGAGCTTCTGAGGGCACCCCAACCAGGCTGAAATGTAACTGAGAGATAATTAACAAAATAAACATGAATACAACAAAGCACAGATAGTATTACACCTTGGCATTAAGTCATTATGCCGTCTGTAGGGATCCTTCTGTATGGATCATTTCTATTTAAGTTTTGCTGAAGAGCTAAATTTAGAGCACACACAGCTCAGCGGGCCTCACCAGCAGCGTCCTTGAGGCACTATCTGCTTTCTTGTCCTCAGGCCGTATCCTGCACCCCACTCCCATCCTAGCATATGCACACATGCAACTTGTAATCTGTCCCAGTTGTGCTTTGTGTTTCACATAATGCCCAGTATACACTAAGTGCCTAATAAATGCTTGCTAATTGACTACTTTCTCCAGGTATTAGCTATAATAATAGATAACATTGATACAGTGCCTATTATGCACTAGACACTGCAAATATTATCTCATCTGATCCTCACAACAACCCTGGGAGTTAGGTGCTATTATTGTCCTAATTGTGAAATGAGGAAACTGAGGCAAACAGAGGTTAAGTGACTTGCCCAGGATCACACTGTGAGTAAGTGTCTGAGGCTGAGTTTGAACTTGGGTCTTTCTGATTTCCCCAAGACCGGTTTGCTATCCACTGCATCCCCTTTCCTCCCCTGGTACACAGATTCCTAGTTGTGGCTCTGCATCCATGTGCGGCAGAATTTATTATAATTATTATCACAGCTGGCAACCACCTCTGATCTACTTTTTTTCCTGAGGAACTAGTACTATAGACAGACAGAGACCTTGCTTTCCTTCTGGCCATACCCATTAGATCCAGAGTGCTGGGCACTGCTGTCCTCTAGTGGGCACTGGGAGACTGATGAATCATTTGGACAAGCCACCTGCGGTAAATGTCGGACTGCTAGAAAATTAATTGCCCAAAAGAGCCCAAGGTCTGCAGTCAAAGTGAGCTTAATTTTCCAGTTTGGTTGATTTAACATAGATGGATAGCCTGTCATTTGCCCGGGTTATGGTTCTAAATTTAGGGTGGGAGGTGAAGAATTGGGCCATTTGCCAGCAGCTTGAGCAGGGTTCATGATGAGCCTGACCTTCGGGGCTCCTGCTGCAATCGTCCACCAGGACACAGCAGGAAGCGACCACAGCTGTCTAAGAGACACAGGCTCGGTCTGATTCCAGGGTACAGGTCAGCAAAGCCTTGCATCTGACCTATACTGTCCACTAGAGGGTGGTAGGATGCTGCCGATCGTCTACTCACGCCAGACTTCTCCAAGCGTGTGTCCAAAGGAGCTCAGAGTACCATCCCAGAGCATTTCTTCTCCATCTTGGGAGACATCGCAGCTAAATAACTAATAATTGCATATTTCAATAATCACATTCAGTATCACGGCTGAAAGAGAATCATGCATTCATTCAACGGACGATGATTTAGTTCTACTGTGTAATGGGCAATGGGAAAAATACGGAGTTTGAATAAGACACATTCCCTGACCCCATGGAGTTTGAGGTGGAGTGCAGCAGAGGGCGGGGGACGGTTGAAGGGAGAGAGGATACCGATGAGAGATATGCCTAGATTGTACTTCTTCAGCCATTTGGATACAATGTCAGCAAGAACAAGTATTATATAATGCTCTTATACAATGCTTTCTACCAGATGGGTAGTAAAATGCATAAAGTCTTGCACCTAGGAGTGAATCCAGAGTCAGATACTTACTCACCTAGAGGACCTTGTGAAAGATACTTATCCTCTCAGACTCAGTTTCCTCATCTGTGAAATGGGGACAACAGCACTTTACATCACAGGGGTCCCATGAGAATCAGATGAGATGATACACATAAAGCATTTCACAAACAAGTTCTACATGAAAGTTAACCCTTATTATCCTAGTGAATGCTCATAACAACTTCATGAGATAAGTATTTTTGTGTTTTTTTAAATACAGATCTGTGATTTTGATAGCATGAAAGACACCCAGTGTGGAAAGTCACTCCACTGATGCCGATCAGCAACTCGTTCTGTGATTTAATTATAATCTTAAAGATTTGGATGGGGGCTAGGGGATGGCAGGGAAAGCTTAAGTGATTTTCCTGTGGTGACACAGCTAATATGTATGGAAGGCATCTTTCCAAGTTTTCCCAACTCCTAAGTTGACAAATTAGACAACCAATAAACCCTTATTAAACATACCTGCTGTGTGCCAGGCACCCTTCTCTCTCCATTAAGATACTCACAGCTTCTTAGAATGTAAGCTCCTTGAGGGCAGGGACTTGTTAATTTTTGTCTTTGCATTCCCACCACCTGGCACAGTGCCTGGACCATGGTGCTGAATAAATGCTTATCAATTGCCTCTCTGCCTCAGTTTCCTCCTCTGTAAATAGCGCCTCCCTCCCAGGGTTGTTGTGAGGGTCAAATGAGGGAACATGTTTATAACATGCTTTGCAAACCTTAAAGTGTTTAATAAACTACCAGACACATGACAAATTCAGATGGAAAAGCCACACAGATAGGGGAAAGCCCTTATGAGGGGTTGTGTTCTCAGGTTGCTCCCTTTAGGTCCTGGATGATTCCCTTGGGGCTCTGTCACTTTGTCTTGGAGAGCTCTTTTCTCTGACTACGTGTCAAGTGATTTTTTTTTAATTAACTAGCATTTTTTCCCCTCTCTCCTACCTCCATGAAAAAAAGGAAAATAGATGCATATATTTAAGTTGTACATAATGGAAGCCTGTCATTAAAAACACAGTCCTCTGATGCCCATATATTTTATACATATATATGTACATATATATGTATACATATATATTTCCATTCTATCTGGTGTTTGTTAAGCTCAGAATAAAAATAAAAATTAATTTTAAAATATGCACAGTCAAGCCAAACAATTCCCACATTGGTCATATCCAAAATGCATGTTTCATTCTCTGTTTTTGAGGACATCACCTCCCTGCCAGAAGACAGGTAGCTTGCTTCCTCATTGGGATAATTATAAATTTTCATTGGGCTTTGAGTTGCCTGCCAAACCACTCTGGAAGAAGATATGGAATATCAATGTAGGGGGCGTGCACCAGGAAGACCTGGGTGAGTCCCTTGTGCATAAAAAGGACTGTCAGTGTGCGTGTGTACGGGGGAAGCTGCTTCCAAGAAAGGGGGGCCTCACAGGCTGCATGCAGATGGAGAAGCAGTATCCAAGGCATGGATCTGGGGGCAGCAACAGGCCTCTAAACCTTGTCATCTACTCAGGTCCCACTGCCAGCCCCCAGGAGAGGGAAATCCACAGAGAAATAAAGAAGCAAAGGGGACCTATCTCCAATAAAGAGTCCAGCGATCTAGGGCCGGGATAGAGACAGAGACAGATAATTCAACCATCTGCTGCAGCAGGACTCTCATTTAGGCCAAGTTGCTGTGTGAGGGGGCAGAGACACCACTTGGTGAGGTGTACCCAGACCTTGACCTTTGCTTAGGTGGATTGTACAGTGCCAGGAACTAGGTCAGCTCTCTAGGGATACTGAGCTCTTTCCTCACAGGGGAATCATTATCATCATCATAACAGAAGGAATATGGAACAAATGTATGAGTCATACACATCTGAATGTGGCTGCAGAGGGATTTATGATGGCAATTTAGGGCCAGGTCATTGCTACCAGGAACTCTGAGGAATCTGGAGCCTTAAGGATCAGTGCAGACTCTTCAAGGGTGGGAGATTGTAAAAGTGTAGTGCCTTTGGGATACCCTGCAAGCCTTGACCTGGCCGGGGCAGGGTGGGGGGCTGAAATTCTACATGGGAAGCTCACTGTCTTCTGGGACTGACAGGGACAAATCCCTGCGCTACCCAAAAAAGTCTCAGCTGACGTCCCACCTTCTACAAGCAGCCTTTCCCAGATCTCCTTAGTCTTAGTGCCTTCTCTTTGTTGATTCTCTCTAATTTATCTTGTCTACATCTTGTCTGACCATAGTTACTATCTTCCTCCATTAGATTGTAAGTTCCTTGAAGGCCAGGACTATTTGATTTTGTTTTTAAGTTTTTTACTTTCTTTGTGTCCTCTTTGGAGGCATATTAGTTTTTGGCTATTCTTTGTAAGTGATAAGCACAGTGTAAGCATTTAATAAATGTTTGTTAATTTGACTTGACTATAGAGAGGGGCCTCAAAATAGCCTGAAAAACTCAACCAATAAATTGTACTGAAATCAGGCCATCTTTTTTGTTTGTTTGTTTTGTTTTGTAGGCAACTGGTTTATGGCTTTCATAGGGTCACACAGCCAGTAAGTGTCTGAAGTCAAATTTGAACTCAGGTCCTCCTGATCCTAGAGTTGTTGTACTCTTTCTGTTGGGGGCCATTTCCAGTTGTCCTGATCCATATCTGGCCAGTGGACCCAGATCATTCCAGAGAAAGTGAGGCTGGTGACCTTGCACAACCCTCCCTCACTTAAATCCAATTCACTTGCAAGTCATGGCATCATCTACCTAATATCATGGTCCATTTCGAGAACAAAGGGCAAACAACAACTCTATCCACGGCACCACCTAGCTGCCCCCAGACCATCCTTACAGGCCAAAATATTTCCTATAATCACCTCCATAGAACGCTGATCCATAAACAATTAAGAACAATGTTCTTAACATACATATGTCTGATCAGGGGTGTGCTGGTAAATGTTTAAATGTACTCTGGAAGAAAAATGTGCATGTAACACACTTTTAAGTTTAATCTGCATTATGAAACTTTTCTCCATCATGTTCTTAAGTCTAAACAATCAACAGAGCAATGAATCAAGCCCTGATTTTTAGCATTTGCCAGTTTCCAAGTTTTAAATGCTCACATTGAAAATGTAATAACCGGTTTTTCTAAGCCTTTATTAACTTGTTCCAGCAAATGTCTGAATGTCTCTATCCTAAATATTCATAATCTCCAGCCTTTTTGTTTGCTGTTGATTTTGTTTTAGTCACATTCAACTCTTTGTCACTCCATTTGGGGTTTTCTTGGCAAAGATACTGAAATGGCTTGACATTTCTTTCTCCAGCTCATTTTACAAATGAGGAAACTGAGGTGAACAGGGTTAAATGACTTGCTCAGGATCACACAGCCAGTGTCTGAAGCTGGATTTGAACTCAGGAAGATAAGTTTTCTTGACTCTAGCTCTGGTGCTCTGTGTACTGTACCACCCAGCTGACAATCTCCAGTCTACTTGGAAGAAAAACCTTTGAAATACAAAGTTATATAATAAAAATAAAAACTATTCAAGAACAGGATGGCCTACTAGTCCCAATTGTGTTGGCTCCTACTGGAGTTGTTCCATGGTTGTTTTCATTGCATTTATATCAAAGATGAGCTTACGCCCTAAAACTTATACTCAATTACACAAAGCATCCTTTTATCTATCTGAGCGTGAATCTGTCAAACATTAGACACAAGAGAACAACAGTATGAGAGCTTATCTTTGGGCTACAGGTCTCTGAACCCCATTAAAAATATGAGAAAAATTAACAACAAATTGCAAACAATAAATAGTATCCTGTACCTGGAAGATCATTCTGGACAAAACTGCCACTCATATTTGCCTAGACACAATGTTGATCCCATAAAAATGCAAAAACAAAGCTTTAAGACAATTTGAGCTATTGTGAATATTTGAAACATCCAAACTTAATAGAATGAAAAGCTTTTGAAATATAGAGACTAGTAGAAGAAACCAAGATTTGGGGGGCGGTCGAACTCTGAACCTGGAATCAGAAAGACCAGAGTTCAAATCCTGCGTCAGATACTTACTAGATGTGTGGCTCTGAGCGAATCACTTAACTTCTATTTGCCTCGATTTCCTTATCTGTAAAATAAAAATAATAATAGAACTTACCTCCCAGGGTTATTTTAAGAATCAAATGAGATAGAAATATTTGTAAAGCATTCAGCACAGTAACTGACTCATGATAAGTGAATAGAAATGTTTTTTCCTCTTCCTCCCAATCATTTTATCAGCTTTGAAAACAGTTCATCGAATATTAAAGATGAAAAAACAGTAGCAGGATAGTGACTTTGTCCCTGGACTGTTTTAATCTGAATTCCATTGACTGTGAGAACAATGAGTCTAATGATAATAACAAAGGAACATTTTGATGTTGCTCTGAGGTCAGTGGAGTACTTTACTAATCAACCTCCCTATATAAATATCATCTCCTTTGATCCTCTTAACAACCATGAGAGATTGCGGCTTATTATTATCCCCATTTTACAGATGAGAAAACAGAATAAGAGAGTTTCAAGTTATTTGCCCAGAGTCACACAAGACTTGGAAACAAAGACATAGGTTCAAAGATCAGCTATGTGGGCAATTTTCTCGACTGTCAGGCTTAAATAGAAATTCTTTTTGCAATTTTTGTTGTTGTGTAAATCACACTTTCCCCTCCTCTGTTTAATGTCTAGTTAGCCTGAGTATTTTGCTGGAGAGCTAAGGACCTTTTCAGAGAAAATTAGCTAGATACTGACATTACCAGGAGCCCTGGGTGGGAAAATGAGCCAGAGAGATTTGTTTTCCCAATTATCAAGTATTTTTTTCTCCACTGGAAAAAAAAAAGAAAAGAAAAAGAAAAACAAAACCTTTTTAATAAACAAGCACAGTCAAGCAAAATAAATTCCCATTGTGACCACATCCAATAGCAATACTGATAGCTACCATTTATATAGCACTTATTACACGCCAGGCCCTGTGCTAAGCACTGTACAATTATTATCTCATTAGACCCAAAAGTGTGTGTCTCATTGTGGATGTTAATCCATCACGTCTTTGTCAGGAGGTGGGTACCATTCTCCCTCATCGGTATTGGTCCTTTGGCAACATGATTGATCACTGTACTAACTAGAGTGCTTAAGTATTTCAAAGTTGTTTGTTTTTTACAATGTTGATGTTTGAGTAGAAATCGTTCTTCTGCTTCTGCTCATGCCCATAAGCATCAATCCATACAAGTCTTCTCAATGTCCTGGAAACAATCTCTTCATTTATTTCGGCATAATAGTGGTCCATCACATTCCTATACCATAGCTTGTTCAGCCATTTCCCAAGGGATAGGCACCCCTGCAGTTCCCCCCCCCTTTTTTGCCACCACAAAAAGAGCTATCGTAAATATTTTTGTATTCTTAGGACTTTTTCTTCTTTCTTTGATCTCTTTGGAGCATAATCCTAGTACTAGTACTGCTGCATCAAAGGGTTATGAACTAGTAAGTAAATTTTAGGGGACCATAATTACAAATTGCTTTCTAGAATGACTGGACCAATTCTTAGCTCCAATAATACATTGCAGTGTGCCTGTTTTCTTGTAATCTCTGCAGCATTTTATTTTTTCTTTTTTGTCAACTTTGTCAGTCTGTCAAATCTGTCATCCTCAGTTGCTTTAATTTGCATTTCTTTAGTTCATGAGTGTGGAACTTTTGGCCTTGAGGCCCCATGGTCTAGAATCTGAAGTGCAGCCCTTTGATGTCCTTTGATGCTGAAGCTGCAGGTTCCCCACCCCTGCTCTAGTTATTAATGATTAGGAGCATTTTTTTTTCATGTGGCTATTCATAGCCTGAATTTCTTCCTTAGATATCTGCCTGTTTTTATCCTTTGACCTTTTATCAACTAGGGATTGTTTCTTATTCTTGCAAATTTGAATCCATTCCTTATATATCTTGGAAAATATACCCTTATCAAAAAAAAATAACTTGCTGCAAAGACTTTTTCTCCCAGTTATGTTTCTAGAGGGGATGATTTTTAGGAGATCTTTACCTGAATTGCTTTTGTTTGTGGGAAAAAGAACTTTTAAATTTTCTGTAATCCAAATTGTACAGTTAATCTTCTGTAATCCTCTCTAGCCCTTGTTCGACCTCTTCCCTCACTGACACAAAGGTCCACAAGTTTAGAGCTGGATGAATCCTTCGAGATGTCATAGAATGACCATCTCATTCCACAGATAAGGACACTGAAGCTGAATCTGATTGCAAAGCCAGTGTTCCTTTCCTAACATCATGATGTCTTTCACTGAATATCTGATTCATGGAATCTTAGTGTTACGGCTATCTGGCTAGGTCTCATATTCTATTCCTCCCCCTTTCCTCACTCCCATTAAATTATAAGCTCCCTTTGCAGATCCCATACATGATTGTATGCCACCATGGCGGGGGTGGGGGTGGGGAGGAAGGGGAGAAAAATTGGAAACTCAAGTGACTGGAACTGAATCTTGTAAACTAAAAGTAAACAAACAAGTCAATAAAATACATTTAAAAAAAATTATAAACTCCCTGAGAGAAAAGGATGATGTTTTGGGGGACATTTATTAAGTTCTATTTCTTTATTTAAAATATATTTATTAAGTATTAATAATGTCCATTATTATTATTTATTATTATTATTTTTTTGCACACAATAGGTTCTCACTGAGTATTTGTTGTATAACGAGATAATCAGAGGAATCCTTTGGAGGAAGCGTATCTGGATCTGGGACCCTGTAATGACACATTCGTCCTGGCTTTTCAGTGGGTCATGTGTCCTGGCTGGAAGACTTGGTGCTTTGGGACAATGTAACAAAACCTGGGTGGTCTCTTGATCCCCCTCACGGCAGCAGGAGGTGAGGTTTGGAGAGGTGGCTGTGTCAGAGAGAATTAGCCACTAAGCCAGGAAGAGCTTGTCTACTCAGTAAACCTTAAAGTTGGAGTTCTTAACTTTTGTTGTGACCTGGATCCATATGACAAACTACTCCTAAACCCCTCCTCAGAGTGATATTGGAAGATACACAAAATAAAATATGTAGGATTGCAAAGGAAACCCATTATATTGAAATAAAGATGTAATTTTTTTTCCCTTCCAAGTTCAAAGTTCCCCTGAAATCCATGCACATGGATCTCAGGTTCCCTCAAAGGGAATGATTCTACCCTCTAGACCTCTTTCTGTCTGTCAAGTATGTCAGAACTCTGAAGCTTCTTCCTGTGGGGTGGGGCTAGGGATGTGGGGGGATGGAGAACAGGGAAGAACAAAGGTATGAAAGGAACCCTCTCCAACTCTTCCTTGATTCCAGAAATAGCAAACTACTCAATAGCTCCCATGTGCTAGCCTAGACTGGACCTTAAAGCCCTGGCTCCTTGTGCTCTGTCCTTCTGTCCTGAGCATAAGTGACTGAATGCTGATCCTGAGACAGACATTTCCAGCCTTGGTGGCAAAAGCTTGTAAGAGTGTCAGGAGTTTCTGGGTACCTTAGTCAATCACAGCTGGAGTACAAAAGATGCCCCCTACGTCTACTACAGCACTTCTTGTATGAGAAGATAACAAAAGAAATGTTAAAATCACAGAAGACTAAAAAGGATGCTTTGATTAAAGAAAATTAAACATAAAGCAGTAACTTATAAATACTATTATACTCTCCTAGGAGGCAAAACATGAAGCATTTTGCAGGACTGTTGTATGGGCATTTCATACTTGGTTCTATACCATCTCCCTCAAGGTCTGTGTCTTCTGGCAAGCCAGGCCAGGGCAGGGGTTGTACGCTTCCTTTTGGAAATGCTTGCCTTAGCATGTGCTATTGCACTAAAATTACTCATGTTATTACGTATAGCATACAGAGTGCTGACCTTAGAGTTAGGAAGACCTCCGTTTGAACCTTGTCATAAATAGCTGTTTGGGTAATTAATTTACATTCCTCTGGAGCCTCAGTTTCTTGATCTGCAAAATGGGATTAATAATAGAACTTACCTTGCTGGGTCATTATAAGAGTGAGTGAGATAATGTAGAACTTACAAACACTATGCAAATGTGAGGTGCTATTATAATTTTCATGTCACCCATCCTCTCAATGCCCTAGGCAACTTCCTAAGATTATATATATATATATATATATATACATATATATATATATATATATATATATATACTGAGTTGGCAATCTGCATTGATGGAGAGCATTTTCATGCTAGGAGTTCCCTACATGGGTGAGTTCCCCTGCTTCCCCACTTAAAAAAATGTCATTTGTTTGTGTCATAGCCTGTAGGAGATTGTAAGTTCCACGAGGGCTTCGTATTTTCCCTAGTACATAGCAAGGAACCCTGGATGTCGTAAGCATGAAATAAATGTTGATTAAATAGCTTGCCAGAGCTGGCCTGAACCTGCAGATGGGGAGCTTCTTGGATAAGGCTGCACTCTGATCATTCAGGCCAGGTCCAGTCAACTTTCTATTCCGAGCAGTGACAGATCTGAGAAGAGTGCCTAGTACTTGACCATAAGGCACAAAGAGAAAGGTCATCCAAGAAAATTACCAAGTCATAGGGCCCCCCTGGGCCTCAGGGATGGGTTTTCTCCTGAGTACATGAACTTAGGTCTGTGATGTACTGATAATCTTGAGCTGGTTTTGCTGTACAGCTGGAGTCTGAGAACAGGCTTTGCAGGCTCAGGGGCAGGATCAGAGAGCAAAGAGCTCTTTAGATTGGGGGTCATAGTGGGATAATGGGGTGGGGGAAAGGGGACCTCAGAGAAGACTAACTCCTTTCAGCTCCCTGCAGTCATAATTTCTGAGCTCTAAATAATAATTCCCATTAAGGTTTTCAAAAAAATGGTCTTTGGTTTCCAAAAGGGCCACAGACTTCAATTTATTGATTATTTGCTAGCCATAATTAATAAATTGATTATTAAATACCCAGGAAAAAAGATTTTGAAAGTATTTCAATTATACTTTTTCTCACGAGGGAGGTAGAGAGCCCATGTTATTATTTCTACTTTACAGATGAGGAAATTGAGGCTCAGGAAGATTAAAATGATTTACCAGTGGTTCTCAACCTTCCTAATGCTGTGACTCTTTAATACTAGTATGTGGGCGTATCTGCATGTGGGTGGACCTGCCTGGAGGCGGATAGAGGAGCAGTGTCTCCGTTCCTAAGACCATTGGAAAGATGTGTTTTCTGATGGTTTTAGGTGATCCCTGTGAAAGGGTTGTGCAATTCCCAAAGGGGTCTCGACCCACAGATTGAGAACCGCTGATTTATATCCTTGACCTGGGTCAGACAGCTAGTGAGTATCAGAGCCTAGGATTTACTCCCAGTTCTCTCCTGACTCAAAATCGCGTGCTTCTTCTGCTATGGTCCTGCTTCTAAACCTAGAAACTTTTGACCACACCTTAGGGACAGGTCATTCCAACCTCTAGAAGCTATTCCTACCCTATCTGGGTCAAGGATCAGAAAATGGAGGCAGAATTTCAGATAGGAAGGTTTCGCAGTCTTGCTTTCTAAAATGGGAGCTGATATAAAAAGGTGCACGTAATATATTATGAAATGACCTTTAGATGGTGACTTAAGGTCTGCGAAATGCTTTATTTCATTTAATAGAACTCTACACCCTTGTGAGATAGGTACGCACTCCTGGGATTATTATCCCTGTTTTATAGACAGGAAACTGAAACTCAGGTTAATGACTTACCCATGGTCACCAGGCTAGCAAGGTTTACCTGCACCCTTGGAACCTAAGTCTTCCAGTTTCTAAGGTCACCTTTCTACTCACTGTAGTACACTGACTTTCTCTAAAACTTCTTTCCATTACCAGGTGCAGATGTAGCCACAGGAGCCAGAAAAGGTTTTGTCTGCTCCAGAACACCAACTGAAATGATCCATGTGGGGTCTGTCAAGCTAGGAGTGATCATCCCCTGATTTCTGGCCCAATGTCAGAAAGGCGCAGAGCTTCAAAGATGGTTACTCCCCCACGCCACCAAAAAACCCTAGACAACAGAGTGCAGACTGAATTTGGTAGTCTGAAGAACTGGTTTCCAAATGAGCCTCCCTCACTTATCACCTATAGAGGCACCCTGGATGGAATCCTGGCCTGGAGTCATGAAGACCTGAATAAAAATCTAGCCTCAGATACTCACTAGCTTCATGACCTTGGCCAAGTCACTCAATCTCTAGTTGCCTCAGTTTCTTCATCTGCAAAATGGGGATAATAGTATCCGGCTCTCCCAGGATTGTTGGTAGGACCACATGAGATAGTATTTATAAAGTTCCTGGCACACAATAGGTACTTAATAAATGTGTATTTCCTTCCTTCCTAGCTATGCTTCAATTTCCTTATGTATAAAGAGAGTTCTGTTCAGATTTAATAATCCAAGATATAATAAAGAAAAATAATAAAATAATAATAAAACCTAACAATATGGTGCTTTAAATTTTGCAAAGTGTGTATATATACATATATACCCACACATATATCTCTGTGTGTGTGTGTGTGTGCTCGATGCTCAAAGCAATCCTATGAAGTAGATGCTATTATTATAAAGAAACACATTTAAAAGAGTTCAGTGATTTCCCGAGGGGCCACACAGCTGGTGTCTGAGAAAGGGCTGATTCTAAGGCTCCTGACGGCCAGCCCAGAGTGTGCTCTGTCCAGTGTGCCCCCTCTAAGCCGCCCTAGTTATGGGGTTCCTCTCTCCGGCCCACCCGCGGCTTGGCCCCCTCGGGAGGCCTTGAGCTGACCGAGCTGGCCCTGCTTGCCCTGACCCCTCCCTCTCGGACTGGACCGCAGGGCGGGAGTCAGTTTCCATCCCCCAGGCTTGGGGCGGGAGTGTGGCCCCGGGCAGCCGCGCAGGCACCTATCACTTTCTCCATCGGGGCGGGCGGACAGTCCCTGGAACTCGGACAGTTTCGTGTGCCCGCCCCCGCGGCCGCGGCCGTCTTCCAAGTGTTCCTTTGGAATCCATGCTCCGGTAAACACCCGGGGAAGAGGAAATTGGCCAAGCAAACAAGCGCGGTCTATTGCATCTGGGTGACGGCTCCCCGGGAGCAGCGCTTGCTGACGCACTCCCTGCCTTTTTCCCTACCTAGGCCTCCGGAGGAGAAGGAGGGGGTGGGGAAGGAGAGGGAGGGGGAAGGGAAAAGAGTGGGAGGAGAAGGGAGAGGAAGGGGAAGAGGGGGAGAAAAGAGAGAAGAGGAAGAGAGGAGGGGAAAGAGGAGGAGGGAAGGAGGAAGGGAGGAGGTGTAGACGAAGGAAGGAGAAGAGAGAAAAGGGAGAGGAGAGGAAGAAGGAGGGAGAGGAGGAGGGGAAGGACGGGTGAGTGAGGCATGTGAGGCCAGGGCTGCTGGGACGGATGCTTAAGGCTTATTCACCTCGGCTTGGCCAGAGAGATCAACCCTTGGAACAGTGGCAGCTTATGGGCTGCTGGCCAGATGCCTCCAAGGCTACTGGGGCAGGGCTTATAGAATCTATAGTCTCACTGCTGTCGCTCGAGGTTAACTCCTTCACTCTTAATGCGACAGGGAAAGAAAATACCAAATCCCCTTTAGAGTATTGGCTCGTGTAATGTTCCTTGGGAGGATGAGGGATATGAAGACAAAATCCTAGCTATGTAAAGTGACTTGAGTTCTACATCAATATCGGATACGATTAATAATAACACACACAACAGTAATAATAAACTTATGCTTTAAAAAATTAGCAGCCCAGGTACAGGTTGGAGAGGGAGGCTGGGCTGGGAAGTTCAACTCGATCGCAGTGTGAGAAAGAGCCAGAGATTTTAGTGATCTAGAAACTTAAGGAGTCAGACGGCGAGATGCTGCGGCCAAAAAAGCTAAAGCCATCCGGGATGAGGGAGGGATAGTCCAACGCTATTCTAGCCCTGGTAGGCTACATCTGGTCATAATCTCGTAGATTTAGAGCTGGAACAGACCTTAGAAGCCTGCATTAAGTTCACCACCTTCCACCCCCACTCCTCCTTATTTGACAGATGAGGAAATTGAGGCACCGAGAGACTAAGCGACAAATGCCCCAAATCTCAAATCGAGTTACTGTCTGAGGCAGGATTTGAAACCAGGGCTTCCTGACTACCCACTACCCACTGCTCGGTCAGGTCCACCCAACCCTTTCATTCTAAATGACTGAAGAAAAAGAAGGCCAAGGTTAAGTGACTTGGTCAAGGAAGCCGATCAGAGATTTGAACTCAGGTTCCTCTGACACCAAATCTAGTCATCTCCAGCGTTCAGTTCTGGGTACCATATTTTTTATTGTTGTCATACCAGATCTGCAATTTGATGGATGTAGAGAACTTGCTAGCAGTCTTAGATACTTGCCTGGGGGCACTGAGAGATGAAGTCACAGAATCAAGAAATGTGAGAGTTGGAAATAATTTCAGTCATATAGTTATTATATAAAGGAAATTAGTGACTTGCCAAAGGCAACAAAGCCACTATCTACCCACTGTGCTCTCTCTCTGTCTCTCTCTCTCCATTTCTCTCTTTTTCTCTCTCTCTGTCTGTCTCTCTGTCTCTGTCTGTCTCTGTCTCTGTCTGTCTCTGTCTCTGTCTCTCTTCCCCCACCCCCTCCCTCTCTCTCTCCACTGTATTTTAGGAAATACCTTAACATGCTTTGATACCACCTATTAGAATGGAAGATCCTGAGAGCAGGGAATGTCCAACTTTTTTGTTTGCATCACAAGCAAATTAGCACAGTGCTTGGCATGTGACAAACCTTTAATACATACCTTTTCATTAATTCATTCACTCATTCATGTTGGAGCACAGCCAGAGGATCAGTACAGTGAGATGAATGGAAGCCATACCAGTCAGTTGAAGTTCATACAAAGTTCAGTTGAAAGAATAAGGAATGTTTAACTTGGAGAAGAGAAGATTTAGGGTGCATATGATCACTGACTTCAAGCATTTTTCTTTCTTTTCTTTTTCTGGATACAATTTCTCTCTTTTCTAACATTCCTTTTCTTTTAAAATTTTGAGTTCCAAATTCTCTCCTCCTTCCACCCCTCCCCCACCTACTGAGAAAGCAAGCAATGTGATATCAATTATTCATGTGAAATCATGCAAAACATATTTCCATATTAGCCATGCTGCAAAAAAAAAGCAAGAAAAAAAGTGAAAAAAAACATGCTTCAATCAGCACTCAGATTTCATCAGTTCTTTTCCTAGAAGTGGATAGTATTTTTCATGATGAGTCCTTTGGGATTGTCTTGGATCATCATATTGATGAGAGTAGCTAAGTCTGTCACAGTTAATCATCCTTACAATATCGATGTTCCTGTGTACAGCGTTCTATTGGTTCTGCTTACTTCATTTTGCTTCAGTTCATATAAGTCTTCCTAGGTTTTTCTGAAACCATCCTGCTCATCATTTCTTATTGCACAACAGTATTCCATCACAATCGTATACCACAACTTGTTCAACCATTCCCCAATTTATGAGCATTCCTTCCATTTCCAATTCTTTGTCGCCACAAAAAGAATTGCTGTAAATATTTTTGTACATATAGGTCTTAATGGGTAGGGACGATATTTTTCTGTATGTTCTATTATGTCTGTAAATGTTCAATAAATATTGATGTTGGGAAAATAATTGATTAGGAACTAGACTCGACCCCAGTACGGGAAGCTGTAAAGAGGAAGATTTAGGATTCTCATGAGGAAAATCTTCCTAACAGTTCTAGCCTCAAGTGGAAGTCTTCCTTCAGAGGTAATGAGATTCCCTATCACTGGAGGTATTCGAGTAGAAGTTGGTTCTCTGATTGTTTTCAATGTTGGAACTAGGGTTCCTGTTCTGATCTGGGTTCTCCTGGGTGCCTTCCAGCTCCTTCTCCCTCTGAAGTCCTATGATTCCTCACCTGACTCCTAGGCACACACCCCTGCTGATGAGATGTTGATATCCACAGGCAAGAGGAAAACTGGGTCACATTCTTTGCTCTCCTAACAGCCAAGGAGAAACATGAAAACCCAAGGTAACTTGTGACCTGCAGAAATTTCAGACTCCAAAGTTGAGGAATGCAGAAGGTGAGGTGTTGCCATGGTAACGACCATGCTCCTGGTACTGGTAAGTTCCTCCATTCCTCTTGCCGGCTGTCAGGCAGGGAAAGGATTCTACATGATTGGCACAGCCTGAGCATTTAGGGCACTTGCATTTCTTCATGTTAATGGGGCATTACTAAAATCTTGTGCATTTCATTTCCTTCACTGGAAGGGATTTCAGAGGTCAGCTAATTCAGCCCATGCTTGAAGCGGCCATTCTCTCTGCACCATCTACTCAGAATAGAGTCTACAGCACACTTCAGAATGACCAGCCAGCCTTGGTTCATGGTGTAGTGGAAAGACCACCAGGCCTGGGTTTGTGTTCCACAAGTGTCTGTGCTGCTACTAATGAACTGGATGACTTTGAATGAGTCCCTGGACTTTTGTGTTTGTTTTTTTTTTCAGTGAAATGAAGACTAGGCAGTCCCTAAGCTCCTTCTGGCTCAAATCTGTAGTCATGTCCAAGTTGGATTCACTTTACTCAAGACTCTAAGTCATGTATCTAATAATCACGACTCTGTTGTGACCTCAAGTGACCAGGAACTCATGACTCCAGAGGCAGCCCCATGCATTGTGTAAAAGTGCTGATCACCAACTGTTCTTTCTTCTATGGGACTGAAATCTCAGTATGATTTCTGTAACTTCCCCCAACATAGTCAGAGCAGGAGATAAATGATGGACGGTCCTCATTGCTCCTTTGGCATCTGAATGTCAAGAGAAATGGGAAAGGGACTCCACCACTTTGAGTCAGTTCTCTGTGGTAGATTTACAGAGCCACTTATAGACAAAGAACACTGTGAAAGGGCAGGCATGGATGGTTTGAATCCGTACTGTGAGAGGGAGCTCTCACACTGAGGAGATTATGGACAGAATGGGCCTGCCCTGGTTTTCATTCTCTGTTGGTTTTTTTTTCCTTCATCCCATGCCTCTTAGTGCATTCTAAATTCCCTGAAGTTAGGAACCACTTTGTGATTTTGCCTAAGAGATGTATTTAGGGGATCGGGAAGGGAAGTATTTATTAGGCACCTACAAAGTTCCAGGAATTGTGCTAAGCACTTTTAAAATAGTATGTCATTTGAACCTCACAATAACCTTGGGAGGTAGGTGCTACGACTTCCCCCATTTTATAGTGGGGGAAATTGAAGCGGACAAAAAAGTTAAGTGATTAGCCCATGGTCACTTGGTCAGATTGGAACTCAAGTCTTCCTGACTTTAGGCCTAATGCCCGATTCACCATATTGTGCTCTCTTTGTATTCCTTCTGCCTCACATTTGGCACATAGTAGGTATTTACTAAATGCTTGTTGAATTAAATTGGATTCCGTAAGACAGCCATTCAGATATCTGAAATCGGCAGTTATGGCCCCTCTCCCTCTTGAGTCCTTCTTTCCTAGACTAAGCATCCTCAATTTCTTCCACCAATTCAATTGCATTCAACTGAATTCAATTCAGCAAACATTTGTTAAGTACTTGCTACCTGCAAGGTGCTGCTATAGGCACTGGGGAATCAATGCAGCAATGCAACAGTCCCTCCAGCAAAAGAATTTGTTGGGAGCGTTGGGGGTGGGGGAAGCAGATACAACAAATACATGGATAAGGAAATATAAGATCCCATAAGGGGCAGGGAGAGTTCAGATCACCTGGATGGACCCTCATGTAGCATGGTCTCTATTCCCCTCACCATCCTGATTCCCCTCTTCAGTCTGACAATGCCCCCTCCTAAAATGTGGAGCCTAGGAATGAACACAGCATGCCAGATGGGATCTGTCTGAGTGAATTGGAGGCCAGGGGGATAATGGATCACCACTCTTCTTCTAGCAGCCAAATTCCCATGCAGCTCAACTTCCCCAAGCCAAAGAAAGGCATCACCAAGTTGTTGAAAGGTTGTTCCTGGATGGTTTTATCACCCCATCATCACCTAAATCGCTGTGTCATTTGAAAGGTTTGTGAAAACTGCATTGTATTGATTTTTTCCCTGTATCACTTTCATTTTTAGTATTTCTGCTGTTTTTTTTTCTTTTCTAGAATTATCACCTGACTATGAAGAAGCCTGATGGGGTAAAAAGAGATCTGGCTTTGGAGCCGGAATATAGGGTTCCTTCTGTGACCTTGGGCCTCACTGGACCCCAATTTCTCCACCTTGAAAATAAGGGACCGAACTAGGTGAACCTTAAGGTCTTGCTCAGCTCCAAATCCTTTGTCTGTATAGAAGGCTAAAGACTGATTCTGTGGTTTGTAAGTGTACCAAAACCAAAATGGAAATAAATATTCCTTTAATGGTATTTGTGGGCTTTTAAAATACAGATGTGTTTGTGTCTGTGTAAACAAATATGTGTACATACATATATGTTGGTATTATTATTGTTATTTGACTAGCAATGATTGGTTAGCTACCTACTGGGATAGCTAAAAGAATCTGGCTTCTATTATCCAGACTTAATTTGACTTTAGACCTTAACCAATCATTGCTAGTGATAAACAGCAATAACAATTTATGAAATTCTTTTTAAAAAAATTTATGAAATTCTTACAAAGTTCTTTATGTATGTAGCTTGTTTGGCCCTCACAACAATCCCTGTAAAGACTGTGCAAATACAGGACATCCCAAGAGTCCTTGTACATTTTTAAGAGCCTTGAGACTGCACCAAGACTTTTTTTTTAACTTTTTTTTTGCAGCCAGACTTGTAGAACAGTATATTTTCTCCATTTTATAGATGAGAAAATTGAGGTTCAAAGTTGGTTCTTTGACTCCCTAGTCACATAGTTAACCAGTATTTAAACACAAGTCTTGTGTTCCCAAGTCCAGTGCTCGAAGACTCTTTATGCTGTCAATCAGCTTCTCAAAGTTATCTGTTCTGTTGTTGGATAGTTCTAGCTGGTAGAAAACTTGCTCTTATTTTGAGATGAATTAGTCCTAGTTCTAACATGAAAGGATCAGGCTTTTATGTTATGTTATGTATGTAACACATGTTACATACATAAAGAAGGAGTAGTTGGGAAAGAAGTTGTCTTGGTAAAAATGGCTTTTTACTCCAAAGGGAAATCTTCCTCTTTCCATCCGTCTCCCTTTTTGGTGTCCTTTTCCTCTAATTGATTTTCCTATCCATGCTTATGTGCTGAGTGCCCACCTTCTTCAAATTTTATTCATAGTACCAGTACTAGATTTCTATCCCAAAGGGATCAAAAAACCAATATTTAGAACAGCTCTTTCTTGGTGATAAAGAACTGGAAACCAAGAGAGTATCCCTCAGTTGGGAAATGTCTGAACAAATTATGGTATATGAATGTGATGGAGTACTATGGTGCTCCAAGAAATGAGAAACCTGGGAAGACTTGTATGAACTGATGCAGAGTAAAATAGAAGAACTGCAGAAACAATTTATACAATAACAATAACATTGTCAAGACCAGTAAGTTTGAAAGACTTAAGAACTCTGATCAATGCAATTATCAGCCACAATTCCAGAGAATTCATGAAACATGCTACCTCCCTCTTGACAGATTGCTGGTGGATTCAGAGTATAGACTGAGACATTTTTTGGCTAAAGCAGGAATTGTTTTGCCTGACTACCCACATTTGTGATAAAGCCTTTGTTTTTCTTTCTTTTTCAACTGTGAGAGGGAGGAGGGGGAGAGAAAATTTATTTTTTCTTAGTTGAAAAAAATAAATAAAGCATACAAATTTTACTGCAAGATAATGATCTGATAAAAATCATTCACTTGCATGCTCAGGAAGTTCAACAAGCTTTTCTTGATGCTTTATCATGACAGTGAAGCAAGCCTGAGTTTCCCAAGGCAGTGCCTGTAGTACTCAAGTTCTGACAACTTCTACCACGATGGAAAGAGTTTCTGGGGACCAGACTAGCTAAGCAATGACGAGGCCCATCACCTAGTAGACTGATTGCTTGTTGTCAAATTCTTTGGCCATGGCAACCTACTATGTTTGCCAAAGGCATTTGCCATTGTCATGGAAGAGATCCAGCTCCCAGTCCTGGGGGAAGAGGGATTCCTTATGGATGGTGAGGTCCTCCAGACTCTCCTGTTTTTGGATGACATTATACAAAGGGCATCAAGCCCCTGACACTGCAGAGACTCCTAAAATGAGATCTGAAATCACTCAAAAGAGTTTGGCGCAATTATCAGAACAGGAAAAATGAAACAGATGAAGATCTTTGGTCCAGATGCAGTTGAATGGGCAACCTATAGAGTTTGTCCATCCATATATTTATCTTGAACAGACACTGGCAAAGAGATAAGTGAATGGTGCCCAGAATTGAAAAGGCAGAAGAAAGCAGATGAATTGACATTTGGGATATTACAAAGCTATTTTAATGACTCCAAATTTCTTACTGAAACAAAGGCCCATCTTTTTTTTTTTAACACCACTCTTCTTGTTTTGTTGTACTATTGCATTTATACTAAAACAGAAAGAAGATTGAAAAGATTTTTGTGTTGTATCTCCTAGGGATATTTGCATTATACATTGCATTACATATTGCATTATACATCTTAAGACAAAGAAATGAAGCTCTAACAGTGGAATTTCTGGAATTAGTGAGTTAGGTAGAAGAGAGCATTTGGGGTGGGGGATGTAAAGAACCTTCTCAGGACCCTTGAAAGCACAGTTATGAGAAGATCAACTTTTAGGGAGAGCCTTAACCCCCAGTTCTTGAATTGACTAGAATTGAACTATACCTTTAATGCTGAATGGAAAATGTTGATAACATAGTACTAGGATGTCTGATCTCCCAGGGGAAAGTCATGGTTCTGTATTCAGTAAATGCTTAGTGATAAATTGGTGAGAGTACAGGACTCATGAGGAAGGGAATCCTCCTTGTACAGAATGACCTTGGTCATATTATTTAACCTTGTCTTTTGAAGTGTTTGTGTATAAAACCATCAACATTATCATCAGATCCTAGAATTCAGAGCTGGGAGGGCCCTTAGAACACAGAATATCAGAGCTGGGAGGGCCCTTAGAACATGGAATGTCAGAGCTGGGAGGGAGCCTTAAAATACAAAATGTCAGACCTGGGAAGATCCTTAGAATACAGAAGGTCAAAGCTGGGAGGAAACTTACATCATGGAATGTTAGTCAATAAACATTTTAAAGTGCCTATTACATGCTAGTCACTGTGCTAAAGCTCTGCATATATAAACAAAAAAAAAGAATGACAGTCCCTGCCCTCAAGTTGCTTAATGGGAGAAAACATCGAAGAAGAGGAAGCTGAAAAGAGGGAGGACCAAGGCTGAGCTGGTCTTGAAGGAGAATGAAGTCCCTGGGCCATGATGGAGTACAAAGGGATGTAACAGGGTGGGGGAAAGGAAATGAGTTTTGTTTTTGGCAGTGCTGAGATGGACATTCCTATGGGACCTTAGGTTGAAGATGTTTAATAAACAGTATTTTGGGATTTTTTTTTCAGAGAAACATGAGAAGATTCATATGAAGCGATGCAGAGTGAAGAAAGCAAAGTAAAAGGAACAAAATTATAACTATAGCAATGTCAATAAGGACAATATTTCAAGGCAACAACACTTAGATCAAATACAACAGACAATGGGGGTACTATATTTCAAAATTGAAACAAATGCCTTTCCTTTCTGCTAAGAATGAGTGAACAACAAATTGGAAAGTACAACGGTTTTCTCAGGCAATTTTGCTTAGCATTTTCAGGGAATGTACTTAGCAATGGGGTGGGAGGGGTTTGATGGACAATTTGAAATGTGTCCCTGAAGAGACTAAAACTGTATATATAGACTTTGGAGTCATCGAGGTAGAGATGATAAATGAACCCTAGAGGACTGATGAGGAGAGAGACAGAGACAGAGAGAGAGAGAGAGAGAGAAGAGAGAGACAGAGAGAGAGAGAGAGAGAGAGAGAGAGAGAGGATAGAGAGAGAGACAGAGAGAAGAGAGAGACAGAGAGAGAGAGAAAGAGAGAGAGAAGAGAGAGACAGAGAGAGAGAGAGAGAGAGAGAGAGGAGACAGACAGAGACAGAGAGACAGAGACAGAGAGGAGAGAGACAGAGAAGAGAGACAGAGAGAGAGAGGAAACAGAGGGAAGGAGAGGACAGAGGGAGGGAGAAGAGAGAATACGAGAGAGAGAGAGAGAAAGAGAGAGAGAAAGAGAGAGAGAGGACAGAGAAATAAAGACAGAATGAAAGAGAAGCAAGAGTAAGAGGGAGAGAGAGAATGAGAGAGATAAGAGAAAGAATGAGAAGAGAGAGGGAGAAAGAAGAAAGGAAAAAATGAGAATAAAAAGGGAGAGGATGGGAAAGAGAGGAGAGAGAGAATTAGAGAGAGAGCGCAGAGGCTTGAGAGAGAATGAGACGACAAAGAGGGAGATAGAAAGAGTGGGGAGAGTTCTGTGAGGAGAGAGACCAGGAAGAAGAGAGCCTTGAGGGTATGGCCATAGTTAGGGCACAAGTTACGGATGAGATCCATGAAAAGTAAACTGAGAAGGAGCAGTCAGGCAGATAGAAGGAGATCCAAGAGCGTGCCTGTTGAATAAACGATTATTGAATGAAGAACTTGCTTGCTTTGTATAAAGTGTCCTCTGCCTTCTAGTTCTAAATCCTATGACCTTTCAATTCCTGTTTCTGACATTTACCAGCTGAGCCAGTGAGTCACTGGGATGTTATCTGCCAAGTGCTTTGCCCCACTAGAGACCATGCCCTAGAGGGCTTCTCCAGTTCCTGCCCTGCCCCCCTGCTCTCATAACGGGTGAGGGCCTCCCAGGTCCAGCTTATCTAGGCTCAGCCCAGCTATGTTTTACTTGACTCTCCAGTCATCTTCTTACTTTTTTTGTTTCCTCTCCAGGCCTCTCCCATCCCATGCCAGGCCCTTTCCACTTTGGGAACCATAATTAAATCAACAGAGGCAGCTAGTTGGCACAGTGGATGGAGCCCTGGGCATGGAGTCAGGAAGACCTGTGTTCAAACTTGACTTCAGACACTAGCTATGGGAACCTGAGCAAGTGACACCTCAGTTTCCTCAACTGTAAAATGGGGATAATAATAGCACCTATTTCGAAAGGTTATTGTGTGGATCAAATGAGATAATATTTGTAAAGTGCTTAGCACAGTACTTGGCACATAGTAGGCATGGTAGAAATGCTTATTTCCCCCCTCCCGCATTTAAATACTGCCATAGATAGAACAAAGAACGTGTCAATCTATTCCTTTGTGGCTCTACTAACCATTCCTGCAAATTTGCACATTAAAACACCCCTCCCTGGTGGCTACTACACTCCATATTTTGTTTCCCCTCATTAGAATGTAAACTCCTTAAGGGGGGGGGGCATTTCTTCATTTTTGCATTGTATCCAGTACTTGGCACCTAGTAAACCCTTAACAAATACCTTTTCATTTCATTTACTCATTCACTAACTGTAAATCACTATATAAATATCAATTATTATTGATGACAGTTAACAATAATTATTTGTAATGATCATTAGCTATAATCATGACAATAACTGCTTGGAGCCTTCACTATAAAATGGGGGAAATAATAATTGTGTTACTTATCTCCCAGGGAAGTCATTTTATAAGCTGTAAGGTGCTAGAGAAATGTGAATTATTAGTAGTAATGATAATAAGTAGCTACTGCAGATTTATATGTCTCCTATGTAACCCAGCTTACAACTGAGCTATTTCCCCTGCTAGTTTTAAAGAGAACAGAAACCATGTCTAGCTTGGTATGTCCCTAAGGCTTTTGCACATAGTAGATACTGAATAGATGGTTGTTCAATTGGACAGCCCCTCATTAAACACCAACTACATGAAAAGTGCCATGCTAGGTAGGGACACGGGATACAAAAATTTTTAGCGAAAGATGGACAAATTATATAGTTCCTGCCCTCAGGGAACTTCCTGTCTAATTATGGGCAGATGGATTGCACACAATCAGTAAACATAAAGCAAAAGGTGACAGGGCAAAGGAGAGATTGAAACAAAATGTTTCAGCAAAATTTGAGGGAATGAATGAATGGATTGACAAGTGTTTATTAAGCACCTGCTCTGTACTGGAACCACAATTTCTGCTCTCACAGACCTTACATTCTGCTGAGGGAGATGACATATAAATGTAAGAATCCACAGACTGAAAACATACAGAAAAATACATCAGGACAAGCCAGATAGAATAAGGTAATTAGGGAAGGAAAACTCCAGCAGCTGGTAGAAACTGTTGCTTGAATTGTTTCTTGAAGGAAGTGACAGATTTTGTGGCACAGAGGAGGGAATGCATTCTGCACATAGGGGACAGCTAAAGAGAGAGAAACAGGGAGAATGTGGGTGGGGACCCTCTGCTGGAGAAGATGGGAAGGTAGGAGACTAAAGCAGAGTATGGCAGGTTTGTCCTTGGCAAAGAGAAGGTCACCTCATTATCAGAAAATAGAGGAAGGGAGGAGATGGGGGAAGAATGATGGCAAGAGATTTTTGAGAAGAAAAGGGTAGAAAGAAAAAAGAAAAGTCAGAGCAGGGGTCATGGGCTGAACTGAGGGGTAGGAGCTTGGCATTCTGTCTCAGTAACTTACCACTTGTATTATGTTGGACAAGTCACCCTCTCTCTGGATCTCAGCTTCCTGATCAGTAAAATGAAGCTGAATTAGACAACCTCCAAGATCTCTTCCAACCCTAAATCCTACAATCCCACAATTGAAGGACCCTTCACATTTTTTCCTACTGAGGTTGGAAGAGACATATAGGACTGCACTGAGGCATAAGTCCCTCAAATTCAGAATAGGGGGTCAGGATTTGTGGGCAGCTAGGTGGGACAGTGGATAGAGTGACTGTGCCTGGAGTCAGGAAGATTTCTTCCTGAGCTCAAATCTGGCATCAGACATTTACTGTGTGACCCTGGGCAAGTCACTTAACCCTGTTTGCCTCAGTTTCCTAATCTGTAAAATGAGCTGGAGAAGGAAATGGCAAACCACTCTAGTATCTCTATCAAATGAGGTCATGAAGAGTTAGGCATGACTGAAAAATAACTAAATACTACCACCAACAGCTGTCTTTCTAGAAGCTTTGGAGATGGGGTGTCTACATGGCTCAACAAATGGAGCACCAGCCCTGGAGTCCCGAGGACCTGAATTCAAATCCGCCCTCAGATACTTGACACACTTACTAGCTGTGTGACCTTGGGCAAGTCACATAACCCCAACTGCCCTGCCTTCCCCTCTCCCCCCCCAAAAAAAAGTTAAAAAAAAAAAGAAGTTTTGGAGAACAGAGGCTCTAAGAGAGAAACCCTAAGGAAGATGAATATGTTCCTGTGGGAGAGACACAAAAACTCTGCCTCTACCTCTGAAGTTAGATATTGTAGGAGAAAGAGAATTGGAGTCATGAAGATGTGAGTTTGAATCCAACCTCAGACACTCACTAGCTGTATGACTCTGGACAAGTCACTTAACTTCTCTCAGCCTCAGTTTCCTTATCTATAAAATGGAGCTAATAATGGCATCTACTTCCTAGGGTTGTTGTGAGAAACCAATGAGATAACGCATGTAAAATAGCATAGAAATGTGAGCTATTATTATTCTCCATGCAGAACATGGTCTTGAAGGAACCCCACTCTGCTGCCCATGATTCCAGGTACCCTTCTGCCCAGAGAACAGAGGAGAGGGAAGGGAAGGGAACATGCATTTATGAAGAGCCTACTGTGTGCCTGACACTGTACTAAGTGCTTTAAAAAATATTATTTCATTTGAAAATACGATTTCATTTGAGAACCCTGCCAGCTCAGAGAATGCAGAGAATGGTATAGAACAACACTCCTCCTCATGCTGTAGAATAAAGCTGAACAAAATTGTGCCAAACCTACTATAAATTCATGTTACGCCATCTCCACTAGGTCCTCCCCGAGGTAAGGCAAGTCTTTTACAGCTCTCCAATTGACTCAATATTCCACTCACCACAATGGATTTTCCAAACCTTTCCCCCCTCTTCAAACCTTCCTCTCCTTACACCCTCACACCCAGGCTGAGCACCTAGCCTCATATTTTACTGATAAAATTGAGGCCATTTGCTGAGAGCTCCCTCTTCTCCCCTCTTCCTCGAGGCCTTCTGCCACTGTCTCATCCTTCACCAGTCACAATAGAAGAGGTGGCCTTTCTCCTCAGTGAGGCAAACCCCTCTATGTGCACAAGTGATCCCATGCTACCCCATCTTCTTTAGATCTACTATCTCACTTTCTCACTTATCTTCTTTTTTTTTTTTTGGAGGGCAGTTGGGGTTAAGTGACTTGCCCAAGTTTCACACGGCTAGTTTTTGTGTTAAGTGTCTGAGGCCGGATTTGAACTCAGGTACTCCTGACTCCAGGGCCGGTGCTCTAATCACTGCACCACCTAGCCGCTCCCCCCCCCCTTTTTTTTTCTTTTGAGAGGGCAATCAGTGTTAAGTGACTTGCCCAGGGTCACACAGCTGGTAAGTGTCTGAGGCCGGATCTGAGCTTAGATCCTCCTGACCCCGTGGCTGGTGCTCTATCCACTGAACCACCGGCTGCCCCGTCACTTATCTTCAATCTCTCCCTGTTGAGTGACCATGTCTCAACTTCCTACAAACATGCTTAAATCTCCCTCATCCTCAAAAACCTTGATCATTCATCCCAGTTAGGTATCGTCCCCTATCTTTCCTCCCTTCTGTGGCCAAACTCTTCAAGAAGGCCATCTATAATAGGTGTCTACACTTCTTTTCTGCTCACTCTCTTCTTAACTTTCTGCAATCAGGCATCCATCCTCATCATTCAGCCGAGACTCCTCTCTCCAATCACTTAACTGCCAAATATAAAGGCCTCTTTCCAATCCTTACCCCTCTTGAGCTCTCTGCAGCCTTTAACCCCATCGATCACTCTTTTCTCCGTATTTTCTTCTCTCTAAGTTTTAGGGATGTTACTCTCTTTGTGGTTCTCCCCCTACCTTCTGACAGTTCCTTCTCAATGTCCTTTGCTGGATCTTCAGGTTGGTCAAGCCACTTAACCATGGGTGTTCCACAGGACTCCCTCCTGGGCCTTTCTTTTCTTCTTTATCTATGCTATTTCCCCTCAGCTCCTAGGGATTCTATGCTCATCCCTTTGCTGATGATCCTCAGAAATACTTATCCAGCCCTAACCTTTCTGCGGACCTCCAAATGCACATCTCTGGCTGCCTATTGGACATCTCAGAATGGATGTCCTGTAGGTATCTCAAGCTTAACATGTCCAGAACCGAAGTCATTGCCTTTTCCCCCCAAACTTCCCTTCTTCCATACTTCCTTATTACTATTTGTGTCCGACCTGTGGTAGAGCATTCTGAGATGTTATTGGTTTGATTAGCCATAGTCGGACACACTTTAACTTGACTCTAACATAGTGATGCCATTTTCCTGTTCAAGAACAAAGGACAACAACCAACCAACTGTTACCCTTCTAGTCACCTAGGTTCAAAGCCTACATGTTATGGTCAATTTCTCACTCTCTCACCCCATAACTGATCTGTTGCCAAGTCCTCTCAATTTTACCTTTGTAACATCTCTTACATAAGCCCCCTTCTCTCCTCTGATACTGCTGCTACCCTGGTGCACACCCTCATCATTGGACCATTACAACAGTCCATTTGTTGGTCTCCCTGCCATAAGCTTCTCCTCATTTCTATCCATTGCCCACTCAGCTACCAAAGTGATCTTCTTAAAGCTCAAGAGTGACCATGTCACCCTCCTATTCAGTTCCAGTGGCTTCTTATTACCTCTAGGATCAAAACAAAATCCTTTGAGTCAGTCTATCTCTTCAGCCTCTCTAGACCTAAACCTAGTTTAAGCCCTCATCACTTATCACCTCCTCATTGGTCTGTCTCCTTACATCCAGACCCTCCCCTCTCCAATCATTCTCTACCACACTGACATTCCTATTGCACAGATATGACCATATCACTTTCCTGTTGGAGAAGCTTTAGTGGTTCCCTATGGCCTCTAGGATAAAATGAAAACTCTTTCTTTGGAATGTAAAGCCCTTTGCATTCTGGCTCCAGCCTGTCTTCCCAGGCCAGCTCTGCATTGCTCCTTCTCACCCACAATGGCCTACTTATCCATCCCTGTAACATTCCATCACTCTTCCCTAGCCTTTATACAGATTACTTATCCCCTCCCTCCACCCCTAAGCCTGAAATGTTCTCCCTCCTCACCTTCTTCTCTTGAAACTCCATTTCCCTTCAAAATGAAAGCCAAAAGTCCTCTCCTTAAAGAGGAGTTTCTGTTGGCTGATAGTGCCCTGCTCTCACCTCCAAATCATGCTGTATTCATTTTGTGGATATTCCATATCTATTTATCTAGGACCAGGATGTACCAGAATGTACTGAGCCCCTGAGGGCATGGACTGACAGGCTTATTTTAATAATAACAATATCTAACGTATTGCTTACTGTGTGCCCGGCACTGTGCCAAGCACTTTACAATTATTACCTCATTTGATGTTCCTAACAGCCTTGGGAGATAGGTGATATTATTATCCCCATTTTACAGATGAGAAAACTGAGGCAAACAGATTAAATGACCTGTTCAGGGTCTTACAGCTAATTAAGTATCTGAGAACCAGATTTGAATTGGGGTCTTTCTGGCTCCAGGGTTGGCACTCTGTCCCCTGAGCCACCTGTCTTTGCATCTTTTGTAACTAGAACAGAACCTAGAATAGTACTTAAACCATCATATAGTAAATGCTTCATAAATACTTATTAATTGATTAATTATTGATAAATCATAATTAATTATTATAAATAATTATTAATAACACTATTATTGATAGGATTCAGGGGACAGTTCCCAGACCCCTGGGCTATCCAGGAGTTATATTTTTTTCTGTTTTCTAGGTGGGAACTGGAGTCAAGAAAAGGGTAGAGAGAAATCTATATAACCCAAGTCCTTTGAGACATGAGGCTTCAGGAGGCCTTACTACGTGAGCTCCCCCCCTACCTCCACCCCACCCCAACACACACACACACACACACACACACACACACACACACACAATTTTAGTCCCCGAGGGAACTAAATACACCAATTCTTCTTTAAGACTAAGGCCAGGAAAGCAACGTGAGGCAGGGATGAATATAGGTGTTAGAACTGGAAAGGACCTTTGGTATCATAGGATCATAGCAGGGATGTGTTGGTGGATGTTTAACAAGAGGCTTTCTGAAAGAAAAAATACAACTCATGACATACTTTGAAGTCTAATCTGCAGTAATTAACATTTTCTCTATCTTTCTCAAGTCTGCGTCATCAATGGAATAATCAATCAAGCCATGACTTGTAGGATCCACCGATTTCTGGGGTATAAATATGCACACTGAAAATTTAATGGTCAGCCGAGACCCAGGATGAGCTGAGTCCAGTGTGCCCCTGGGTAATAGACTTAACAATGCAAAGCTGGCACAGCCCTTAAGAGCCATCTAGTCTAACCCCCTCCTAGAGGACCTTGTGTTTCTCTGCTTCAAGCCTCTCTTCATGTCCATCTCTTCTGCTCAGAGCTACCAAAGTGGTTTTCCAGAAATGTGGGTCTGAGCACAGCTCCCCCTTACTCACTAAACTTCAGTGGCTCTGTACTACCTTTTGAAGCTAGCATTTAAATCTCTTCACACTCTGGTCTCTTCCTACCTCTCCAGTCTTCAGACACATACATGCTGGCTGTTCCACGCAGTATATGCCTTTTCCTCTCCCCTTTCACTTGTACTGTTTATCTTTTTTTGCATGGAATTCATTCCTTCTTCATGTCGGATTTCCTTCAGGGCTCAAATCAAGCATCACCTTCTTGAAACTACTTTGTGTTCAGAGGATCTGCCATGGGCTCAGGCCTTATGAATCAGATTCCCCCATCACACATTTATGCATTATTTATGTACTTATGTGTATGTGTGTCATATTCCCTGTTAGAATGTAAACTCCCTGAAATCAGGGGATGTTTTCCTTTTGTCTTATGTTACGAACATAGTTCCTGAAACAGAATGAGTTCTTAATAAATGCTTACTGATTGATGAAGATTTTGGGATCCAGAGATCCAAGTGACCTTACTAAGGTCACACTGAGGCTAAGTAACAGAGGAAAAATTTGAACCCAGACCCTCTGACTTTGCTTTGTTCACAACACCACACTGCCCACTCAAAATGAAAAGTCAGCCCAGAAGATAGTGTGGTATAAGGGAAAGATTGCCAGACTCTGAGAACTACAGTTCTAGTTCCGGTTTGGCTGCTAGCTTACTGTGTGATCTTGGGCAAGACTTCTCTGGGCCTCTATTTCCTCATCTGTAAAATGAATTCCTTTGCCTGATTCAATGTTGTTTCCAGCTCTGTAAACCTCCTGACCTTCCTCCTAGGAAGGGAAATCAAGTGGCCTTTTCCTGTTCATTATCCAATTCACAGCTAATGTTGGTTGAGACAGAGAGAAGCCTGTGGACTCAATTCAGTGAGGAAGAAATTCCTGGAGAAATCTCTCAGTCCTTGTCTCCTGGGTCTGTTTTATCCTCTGTAATTATTATTAGGCTATAACTTTCCAGATTCTACCATTGAGGGTAAATCTCCCTCCCTTTTCTCTTCCTTCCCCTCAACCCTCTTCTCCCCCAATAACCCCAGCACTAGCCATAATGTCTCTGAACATCTACTCTTCCTCTCCCTCTTTCCTTGACTGAGTTTTCCCAGAACACAGGGACTTACTTGAAGGCTGTCATCTGCTTTCTGGGGCAGTGATTGCTCTGTGTGGCTGAGGTTAATGGAAGCTTCCGCAGCTCTCTTCAGTCCTCCTGGGTACTTACAAAAGCTGATGGGCAAGTGAGGATCCTGTTGCTTTCTGGGGAATCTGGGCACCCACTCATTTTTTTTAAAAAAGAGGTCTGTAAAATTCCAGACTGTAGATTAGAGGCAGGGGATGGGTGGGGCGGTGAATCAGTGCATTCCTTCCTCCCCCTTCTCCCTCCTTCATGGGTTATCACTCTGGTAGGGTGTGGGCCTTCTAATGGAAGGACCCACAGGCAGATCTTTTCTAATCTAAGCAGAATTCCAGACTAGCTGAGGAGTGCAGAAACACTCCCTTCTTCTTCCTAAACTGGACTGAGTTCTGGTCTCCCATTAATTGGCCACTGACTGTGAGAGAAAATTCCCAGACCATGGCCTCATTTGGTTTATGATTTGGAAAATTTCTCCCCTCGTCCCATCCCCACAGGGGTCTCTAGTCATAAGAATCACAGAATCTTAGAGTGGTGTTGGCTAGGCCACAGCCTTCCCAGACTGGGATCTCCTCATCTCTTGCCTGCACTATTATAGTGACCTCCTAACAGAGCTCAGGGCTTCAAGTCTTTTCTCCTCTCCAGCCCATCCCCACCCCTACCCCCACCCAACCATGTCACCTCTGTGCAGTTAGTCAGTCAATCAACTAATAATCATCTATTATTCACTTACTGTGTGCCAGACCTGGTCGTAAGTGCTGAGGTTATAAAGAAAGGCAAAAGACAGTTTTCCCTCAAGGATCTCACAGTCTAATGGAGGAGACCACAACTGTGGAGAAACAGGATCTAGGCATCATAGACTGGAGATAAAAAATGCTACAGGTTCCCAGTTGCCTCTAGGATAAAATGCAAACTTTGTAGCATATTTAAAGCCTTTCACAAGTGGCTCCACCTGACTTTTCAGACCCATTTCACATGACTTCCCTTTGCAAACTCAGCTTTCTAGAAATGTACCTATTTCCTATTTCACATGCATTGCATTTCCTCTCCTCCCTTTGCCTTGACTGTTCTCTGTGTCTGGAATGCTTTCCTTCTTCATTTCTATCTCTGAGGAGCCCTAACTCTTTCAAGATTCATCCCCAAAATCTTTCCTAATACTCTAGGTTCTTAGTACTCTGCCTAATCTGATCACTTCGGCTGTATAGTAATGTATGTTTACCTATCCCTGGTGATATTGTTTCCCCAGGAGACAGTAAGCTTCTTGAGGGTAAGGAATTTCGTTTCTTCCTCCATATTCTTATGCTTACTTAGCCCAGTGCCTGACACATAGTAGTGGTTAATAAACACCTCTTGAATTGAATTTGCTCGTCTCTAGCGGTAGCATTCACTTAACGAATGTACTGCTCTGATCAGGTAACCTTCTTACTTCTAAGGATCATAGGAAGTCAGACAGCTATATAGATAGAGAATTGGATGGATATAGATAGTTAGATGAATGAAAGAGAGGTAGGATAGATAGGAGAAGGAGCCAAGATGGCGGAGAAAGGCAGCCACTCCTTTGAGCTCTCCCCAAAACCCATCTAACATCATAAAGGAACTCCAGGAGATTTCCTGGAGAAATTCCTTTGGTGGGAAGAACCTACAAAAAGATGAAATAATTTTCTAGCCAAAGACAACTTAGAAGGGCAGCAAGAAATGTTTGTCACACCAGGGTAAGAATGGAGAGCAGTACAGGGTACTCCAGCACAGAGTGGGCCTGAGCAAACCAGGAACAAGGTCTTGGGAGCCACTGAATCAGCAGTGGCAGAGGCTGCTTCCAAAGTTCTCAGCCCACAGATGGTAAAGGGGCTGAAAACTGATCAGAAGGAGATTACAGGGGTCTCTTTGGTGGCACTAGAGGCAGAACTCTGTTGCTTTGCCCATTCTCAGATCTGAGTCACAGTCCTGAGTGGAAGTCCCAGGGTGAGGAGGAGTACTAGCACACTGAAGCTTGTAGCCCATAGCAATGGAGCAGAGACCCTCATCACAGTTCCAGAGCAGGAAAGATGGCCTGTGGTCACTCACAGACTAAAGCACAGGCCAAGAGAGTAGTAAACACCTATCCTTAGATCATACCACTTTGGAAGCACTGAAAACTTACAGGTCCCTAGAAATATCTCTGAAAATAGCTGTACAAAAACCCCTGAAGCTTGGGACAGTGCACCTTTCACCATGGAAGCAAAGCCCCACTTTAACAAAGAGTTAAAAGTCAAGAAATCACCTGGAAAAATAAGCAAACAACAAAAAAGAAATTCTGACTACAGAAAATGACTATAGTGATGAGGAAGATCAAAACAAAATAACAAATTCAAAGCTAAGTCCTATATCCAAAGCCTCCAAGAAAAATATTAACTGATTTCAGGCCTTGGAAGAGCTCAAAAAGGATTTTGAAAATCAAATACAAGAGGTAGAGGAAAAATTGGGAAGAAAAACGAGAGTGATGCAAGAAAATGATGAGAAAAGAATCAACAGCTTGGTAAAGGAGGCACAAAAAATACTAAAGAAAATAAAACCTTAAAAAACAGACTAGACCAAAGATAAAAGATACACAAAAAGCCAATGAGGAGAAGGGTGCTTTAAAAAGCAGATTTGACCAAATGGAAAAAGAAGCATAAAAATTCATTGAAGACAAAACTCCTTAAAAGGTAGAGTTGACCAAATGGAAAAGGAAGTACAAAAGCTCACTGAAGAAAATAATTCCTTAAAAATTAGAACTGAGCAAATGAAAGCTGGTGGCTTTATGAGAAATTAAGAAAAAATAAAACAAAACCAGAAGAATGAAAAAATAGAAGGGAATGTGAAATATCTCATTGGTAAAACAATTGATCTGGAAAATATATCCAAGAGAAATAATTTAAAAATTATTTGGACTACCTGAAATCCATGGTCAAAAAAAGAGTCTAGACATCATCTTTTCAAGAAATTAAAAAGAAAAACTGCCCAGATGTTCTTAGAACCAGAGGGTAAAATAGAAATTGAAAGAATCCACTGATCATCTCCTGAAAGAGATTCCAAAATAAAAATTCCCAGGAATAATATAATCAAATTCCAGAGCTCTCAGTCAAGGAGAAAATATTGCAAGTAGCCAGAAAGAAACAATTTAAGTATCATGGAGTCACAGTCAGGATAACACATGATTTAGCAGCTTCTATGTTAAATGATTAGAGGGCTTGGAATATAATATTCCAGAGAGCAAAGGAGTCAGGATTACAAACAAGAATCACCTACCCAGCAAAACTGAGTATTATTCTTCAAGGGAAAAATTTGATATTCGATGAAATAGAGGTATTTCAAGTATTCTTGATGAAAATAGCAGAGCTGAATAGAAAATTTAACTTCCAAATATAAGACTTGAGAGAAGAATAAAAAGGTAAACAGGAAAAGGAACTCATAAGGGACTTAATAAGGTTAAACTGTTTACATTCCTACATGGGAAGATGATATTTGAACTCAAAACTTTCTCATTATTATGGCAGTTAGAAGGAGTATATATAGACAGAGGGCATAGGTATGAGTCGAATGTGAAAGGATGATATCTAAAAAAATAAAATTAAGGAGTAAGAAAGAGGAATGCATTGGGAGGAAGGGAAAGGAAAAGGTAGAATTGGGTAAATTATCTCATATAAAAGAGGCAAGAAAAAGCTTTTACAGTGGAGGGGAAGAGGGAGAAAGTAAAGGAGAGTAAGCGAAGCTTATTCTCATCAGAATTGGCTCAAAGAGGGAATAACATACACTCAATTGGATATAGAAATCTATCTTACCCTACAGGAAAGGAGGAGGGAAACGGGATCATAGAAGGGGGGTGGGAATGGAAGGGAGGGCAGATTGGAGGAGAGGGCAGTCAGAAGCAAAATGCTTTTGAGGAGGGACCTGGTGAAAGGAGAGAGAGAATAGAATAAATGGGAGTATAGGACAGAGGGAAATATAGTTAGCAACAGTAACAGTGAAAACATTTTTGAAGCCAGTTTCTCTGATAAAAGTCTCATTTCTCAAATATGTAGAGAATTGAGTCAAATTTATAAAAATAAGATCCATTCTCCAAATGATAAACGACCAAAATATAAAGTCAGTTTTCAGATGAAGAAATCAAAGCCCTCTATAATTATATGAAAAAATGTTCTAACTCATTATTGATTGGAGAAATGCAAGTTAAAAAATTCTGAGATACTACCTCCTACCTATCAGATGACAAATGTTGGAGGGGATGTGGGAAAATGAGACATTAATGCATTGTTGGTGGAGTTGTGAACAGATTCAACCATTCTGTAAAGCAATTTGGAACTATGCCCAAAAGGGTATACAACCATGTACACCCTTTGACCTAGCAATACCACTACTAGGTTTGTAGCCAAAAAGAGATTTTTAAAAAGAGGACCTACAAAGGATATGAGCAGGCAGTTTTCAGAAAATGAAATTAAAGACATCTATAAGCATATGAAAAAATGTTCCAAATCACTAGTGATTAGAGAAATGCAAATCAAAACAACTCTGAGGTACCACATCTCATCGGCCAGACTTGCTAAGATGACAAAACAGCAAAATGATAAATGCTGGAGAGGATGTGAAAAAGCCGGAACAAAAATTCATTGTTGGTGGAGCTGAGAAATGATCCAGCCATTCTGGAGAGTAATCTGGAACTATGCCCAAAGAGCTATAAATAAGTGCATACCCTTTGAACCAGCAATACCACTTCTAGGGTTATATCGCAAAGAGATCAGAGAAGTGGGAAGAGGAACCGTATGTACAAAAATATTTATGGCAGCTCTTTTTATGGTGGCAAAAAAACTGGAAAACAAGAGGATGCCCATCAATTGGGGAATGGCTGAACAAGTTGTGGTATATGAATGTAATGGAATACTATTGTGCTGTAAGAAATGAGGAGCAGATGGACTTCATAATAACCTGGAGAAACTTATATAAACTGATGCTGAGTGAGAAGAGCAGAACCAGGAGAAATGTATACATAATCACAAATGTGTCCAACGTTTGTATGACGACTAGCTGCAATAGACCGGGCTCCTCTCAGCAATACAAGATTATAGGACAACTCCAAAAGACCCATGCTTGAAGTAAATATCCAAATCCAGAGAAGGAGACACCAAGTCTGAGTACAGATTGAAACAAACTACTTGCTCTGTTTCTTTTTCTTGTCTTGTTTTGTTTCCTTTCTCCCACTGATCATTCCATCGGTTACAATCCCTCTTTACAACCTGATTAATGATCAATGGGAAGATATTTGTAGATCCCATATCAGAGTGCAGGCCACCATGATGGAGGGGGAGAAAATCTGAAACTCAAGGGACTGTGGAACGGAATGTTGTAAACTAAAAGTAAATAAACAAAAAAAAAATAAACAAGCAAACAAAAAAGGACCTATATGTATGAAAATATTTATAGCAGAAAGAATTCAAAATTGAGGGGGTGCCCATCAATTGGGGAATGACTGAACAAATTGTAGCATGGGATTGTGATGGAATACCTAGAAAGACTTAGAAGAGCTGATGCAAAGTGAAATATATTGTGTACAAAGTAACAGCAATATTGTAAAATAATCAGCTGTGAATGATTTAGCTATTCTTAGCAATACAATGACTCAAGATAACTTGAAGGACTTAATGATGAAAAGCACTATCCATCCCCAGAGAAAGAACTGATGGTGTCTGGATACAGACTGAAACATACTTTTTTTTTTTTTTTTTTGCTTTTTGGAGGCTAGTTGGGGTTAAGTGACTTGCCCAAGGTCACATAGCTAGTTTTTGTGTTAAGTGTCTGAGGATGGATTTGAACTCAGGTCCTCCTGACTCCAGGGCCAGTGCTCTATTCGCTGTGCCACCTAGCTGCCCCCAAAACATACTTTTAAAAAAACTTTATCTTTCTTTAGGGTTTTTTTTGGGGGGGTTATGTTTTCTTTTACAACATGACTAATATCAAAATATGTTTTGGATGACTCCACCCACATGTATAAACTATATTGAATTACTTGCCTTCTCAATGAGGGGGTGAAGAAGGGAGGAAGGGAAAGAATTTGAAACTCAAAGTTCTAAAAACAAATGTTAAAAATTGTTTTTACATATAATTAGGGGGAAATAAAATAATAAATAAATAATTTAAAATGGGAAAGATACATAGATGTATATAGATAGAGATAGGTAAATAGATAAGTAGGTAGATAGTTGCTTGTCCTTCATTTCAAAGAGAACCAATGTCATCATGGAGTGATATCTTGACTTACAAATGAATTGAATTTAAGTGAAGCAGAGTTGCACAAAATCGTCAGCCTCCCTCACTCTCTCTTTCAGTCATCTAAGTCTAGAAGCAGGACAAAAATCAGGACGACTGGCAATGGCCTGGGATGTAGTGGCTGACGTTGGTGTCTTCCGTGTCTGACCAAGCTCTAAGGGCTCAAAAAGCCTGCTTTAGGCGCCATCATGGCCATTGGAACAAATTATTCCCATCCCCCACCCCATCAGGGAAAGTCTTCACAGGCTTGGGGTAGACATCCCCCTAACTCAGTCTCAGATTTGAGGCCTGTTGCTTGCCCTCCACCTGATTTAGCCCATTTGCTGAGACAGTTCTACTGGGGTGTGGCCGCTGCCCAGCTTCTTGGAGCCATAAGTGAGAGTTGGGTGAAAGGTGGGTGTATGGGATGTTCAGGTAGTACTAGTACCTCTGGTGTGAGGGTTTGCTGAGCATTTTTTAGGATTGCTCATCCACCTTTGGTGCCCACCTTTCATCCAGCTCTTACCTGTGGTTCCAAGAAGTATGTAAGTAGATGGATGGATGGATAGATATAGCTAGCTAGCTGCATATAGATAAATAGACAGAGATATATAGGTAAGTTAATAGGTAGGTTGATAGCTTGCTAGCTAGCTAGACAGATGAGCATAACAGACAGATGTAGATAGGTAAATAGGTAAGTAGATAGGTAGATAGATAGATGGATATAGATAGAAGTAGAGGGATATAGAGAACTAGATGGATAGAGATAGGTAAGTAGGTAGACAGACAGACAGACAGACAGATAGATAGATAGATAGATAGATAGATAGATAGAGTGTGCTGGAGCCAGCCCAGCTTAAGATAGCTCCATTGTTAAATCTTCAGTGTGAGCATTTACACCTGGCTACATATCAGGGCTTGATTTATTGTTTTATTGATTGTCTATACTTAGGAAAGTGAGAAATGGATGAAGAAAATGTTAATATGCAAATTAAACTTAAATGTGTGTTATATACAAATTTTTGGAGGGCTGGTTATTGAAGATTTACCATTACACTGATAGGCAGACAGGGAGATAGTATTCATTAAGTGCTTACCAGGCCAGGAGCCATGCAAGCAAGCAAGGCAAAAGAATCAGATAGTTCTTGCCTTCAGGGAGCTTAACAAAGAAGGCAATGGATAGAGAGGTGCTAAAGAGGGTGGATACACATGTGCCTTCATGGGGTTGAGATGGCCATGAAGTGTAAGCTTGATTTTGAACAGGGCAAAGTAGATGCTCACACCTTAGGGCCCAGGGACCCAGTGACAGAATCCAGTTTCCTATCTACAGCTTGGAAGGGTCTTCAGAGGTCGTGTAGTCCAATCCCTTCATTGTATAGATGATAAAATGAAGGTCTAGGGAGCATAGGGTTGTAAGATCATAGGAGTATAACATTTAGTACTGGAAGGGACCTTAGAGGCTACCTTGTCCAAATCCCTCATTTTACAGATAAGAAGACTGAAACTCAAAGAAGGTCACACAGGTGGTGTCCAAGCTAGATGCTGTGACTCCACCTCAGTCTCAGCTTCTTTACCCATAAAATGGGAATAATAACATCTATAGCATCCATTTCACAATGCTGTGAGGAAAGCACTTTGCAAAATCTAGGAGCATTTAAAAAATGTTATATCACTTCTCCAATGTTCCCTTATTGCTCATTGAATAAAGTAGGAGTTCCAGGTATTAAAGACCACCTTCCCCCATTCACCTAGTTCTATCCTTCTTGTTCAGTCTTTTCTTATTCCATTCTCCTTCATGCTTTCCAAGTTTCAGCCAAATTGGATAGCTCTTCATCCCATTTTCATCTCATCCTCTCCCACTTCCACGTCCTTGTTCGAGCTCTTTTATTTCTTCTTTTAAACTTATTTATTTAGTTTTAGTTTACAACATTCAGTCCTGCAATCCCTTGAGTTTCACATTTTCTTCCCTTCCCTCTCCTCCCCCTACCTCCCATGGCAGCATGCAATCAGATATAGGATCTACAAATACCTTCACATTAAATATTAGTCAAGTTGTAAAGAAGGATTCTAACCAATGCAATGAACAATGAGAAAGAAGAAACAAAACAAAACAAAACAAAAAAGAGATAGAGCAAGTAATTTGCTTCAATCTGCATTCAGAATAGTTCTTTCTCTGATGCAGATAGCCCTCCCCATCATTGTTTCTCATTTCTCAGACTGGCTTCCCCTGCATCCATCTCTATTGAGAACCATCTCTGGCTTCAAGGCCTTCCTAACCCTCCTTCGCTCTTGCTTCAAGCAGAAAATGATGCTTCCCTCCCCCACTCAGGTCTCTGAAAACACTCTCCTTGTCTTTATCTTTGATCTCTCTGTTCCTTGTAACACAGTTATCTGGGTGTTTGTCTTTCCCTTCACTAGACTGCCTGACCTTTGAGAGTGGAACCTGAGTCATTTGTAGCCTTAATATCCAGCATGATGTTTTATCCTTAGGCACATAATAAATAAACGTCTGTTAATTGGATTGGAACAAATAATTACTGAGTGCCAAGAGCATGCAAGGCAACACACTAGTTGCAGCATTCCGGTCCTGGTTGCTGAGTTTTGTACCTAGTTGTGTATGGGCGAGTCCTCTTCCCTCTGGGGGACTTAGATAAAGCTTCCTCGTTATGTGTATTGAGGGTATCTAGGGCACATGCAGTGTGCCTCTGACAGTCTCTACACTTGAAGAGCCTAGGACCCTGTTCTGGGGACAGCCAGAGTGATTGGGAACAGGTATGTCCTGTAGAGACTGTGAAGCAAGTGTAGACATTCCATAACTGATTCTGATTTGCTCACTATGTAGGTAGGAGATGCTGCTTAGGTTGGCTGCAGGGCCATCAGCAGAGGTGTTTTTCAAAGGCCTTCCTTGGCTTCTACCATTCCTCTTTGATTCATTATGTCTGGCTGCTTCTAATGGGTTTCATTCACTTCTTCCATTGTGAGAGACAATGCTGTAAGGTCTTGGGCCTTCTTCTCTGAGGCCATGAGGCCTTGGGAATAAAAGCTTGGGTTCTTTGCTTGCCTTGGCATTTTTTTCCTTCCATTTTGGGTGAAAGGAAAGTGACATCCGAACATACCAGTGCCTAGGTTTTGCAGCCAGCACCAAATTGATGCCGTAAGGTGCAAAGAGTGACCTTCCAGACCTAGCCCTTTAGTATAGCGGTTCCCAACCTGTGGGTTGCAGCCCCTTTGGGGGTTGAATGACCCTTTCACAGGGGTCACAGGGGTCACCTAAGACCATCAGAAAACACATATTTCCAATGGTCTTAGGAACTGAGACACTGCTTCTCTATCCATCTCCAGGAGGGTCTGCCCACATGCAGATATACCCATATAAGAGTATTAAAGGGTCACGGCATTAGAAAGGTTGAAAACCACTGCTTTAATAGTTGAGACCAGAATTCATCACCAGCAGATATGAACTTGGTGGAATCAGAGTTAAGTAGGAACACTCCCCAGAGAATGAGGTATGATAAGGGAAATTATGTCTCCAAGGTATTGGGGAGGGAATTGTAATTTCGTCATTATCTTCAAAGTAAATATCTCTTTATAAAAGCTAATTGATGTTAAGTAGTTACATAGAGATGGGGTTCTAGTCACTGGTGCCTAACAGGGAGAGGAATGCAGCTAGTGGTGACTCGTCTATAACATTAGAGAAGCAAACCAACAAACCTCTCAAAGATCCCTAGGACCCTTACAAGAAGCATACCTGGAGCTGAAAGAGTCAGAGCAGAGGGCCAGAGTATATTTGCTACATATGCATATTTACCTTTCTTGGATATACTTCATAAATATTTTGTCGAATAATTCCTCCATGCCTACTATTTCCAGAATTCAGCAAGTCGTCTCTAGAAGCCATGCCTTTTCTAAGGCTGCTTCCCGGGCCTGGATTGCCTTCTCTCTTCACCTCTTCCTTAGCATCCCCAGCTTCCTCCAAAGCTCTATGCAAGCTATTTCCTATGAGAAATTTTTTTATGTCACCACACTTGTGAATATTTTTTTCCCTCCTATGGTTTGTATTTATTTATGTGTATATTTAACCTCCCTAGTAGAATGTAAGCCTATTGGGGTTGTCCTTGTATCCTTAGCACTCAGTGCGAAGTGTGGTGTGAAACTGTGGAAGGTTTTGAAATCAAATCTAATCTAGCTAATAAGCTTGCATGTTTCCCAAAAGGAGTTAATGACAGGTTCATGACAATGTGATTGCCACACCACCATTATCAGTGTGTATGCTCCCACCATGAACCTTTGTGAGGTCAAAGAAAAATTTTATGAAGATCTGGAAACTGTATCATCAATGTGCTGAAAGAGGACAAGTTTATAATTCTGGGCAAATTTAATGCTAGAATAGGCACAGATTATCAGACATGATGGGGAGTCCTTGGGAGGAATGAAGTCAGAAACAGCAACAGCAATGTTCACTTACTATGGAAGATTTGTGCATCTTGTGACCTCATCACCAAAACTGTCTTCCATTTATCTAAATACAATAAAACTTTGTGGATGCACCCTTACAGCAAACATGAGCATTTAATAGTCTATGTCATTGTAAGGTGAATAGATAGGGTGTGAGAATGACAAAGGTGATGTGTGGTTGTAGCAGTAAGCACCCTACCATACCCAAGATGGCTGCTAGCATAGGTTCTTTGATCTGCTTTACTAAAGGAAAGCAACTTTAAAGGGTCAACAATCTTTAACTGTGTGTGTGTGTGTGTGTGTGTGTGTGTGTGTGTATAGATAGATATGTATCATTCACTTACTTCAGGGGGAAAAGTCAGCGCCCTAAACTTCAGAAAATACAAACAGAAATTACAAGCAGACAAAAAAATACAGACCAACAGAACAGAGCTTCTAGCTGTCTGATCATTGCATATATACATAGTTAGTTACCAGAGAGAGAAGCACCAACATCTGGGTTTTCAAAGGAGTGGGGGCCTCAATGGCTACTCAGAAGACTATTCAGCCTTCCTGAAAAACAAGCCTCCCTCCAATCAAACTTCTCCTGTTGGGTTCCACTTGAGGCACATTAAGGGGCAGGGAAGATCTTCAAATTGCCATGACAGTGGTACAGAGTGCTGGGCTGATCGTACACTTATCCTCTCCAAGCTAAACATTTGCATTCAACAAAAGTAGTTTGTCTCTAAGATGGCAGCATTTAACTTCATCAGAAGTAAAGTGCAAGTGAAGCTTACAGAGATGCAAGATTCTTGGATCAATGTGAAGGCAGATGAAATTCACTTTGATGTTTATGTTCATAAACAATCCAAAGCATTTTTATGATGCCCTGAAGGCTATTTATAGGCTAACAACTTATGGTACATTTCAGCTACTCAGTGTTGATAGAGCCACATTGATTAATGATAAAGACATGATCCTGGAGAGATGGGCTGAACATTTCCATAGTGTTCTCAACAGACTGTCATTAACCAATGCTGAAGCCATGGACTGTATACCTTACATTGAAGTCAGTCTCTCTCTAGTCAACTTCCAACTAAAGAAGAGGTTTTGAATGCCATTAGGCTCCTCTTGTGTGACAAAGTGCTTGGTGTTGATTCTATTTCAGCAGAGATTTACAAGGCAGGGGGTTTACTGCTCATACAAAAGCTAATTAAAATCTTCGTGGTTATAAGGCAAGAGGAGGTTATCCCCTTAGCAATTCAAGGATGCCTCCATTATCCATCTCTATAAAGGAAAAGGACATAGATTGTCCTGAGACAATCATAGGAAGGTCTCTCTCTTAGTCATTGCTGGCAAGATTCTTGCTAAAGTTCTCTTTAATAGGCTGATCCTTCACCTGGAAGATGGACATCTACCCAAGAGCCAGTATGGCCTTAGGAAGGACTGAGGAACAGTCAATATGCTGCTTGCTGCTCAACAACTCCAGGAGAAATGACAGGAGCAGAACAGAGGTCTGTACAAAATGTTCATCAATGGGATCAAGCCTTTGATACTGTCAGCTGTGAGGGCTTGTGGACGATCATGGAAAAATTTTGTTGTCCAGAGAAGTTTATCAATATTGTACAGCATTCCCATGATAGCATGCTTATATGGGTTCTGGATAATGAACAATGCTCTCTCACTTTCCTAGTCACCAATGAAATGAATCAGGACTGTGTGTTTGCTCTCATGCTTTTTAGAAAGATATTTTCAGCAATGATGCTGGATGCTTTCAACAAGAATGAAAATGACATCAAGGTCAGTTACTGCCCTGATAATAAATTATTTAACTTGAAAATGCTACAAGCCAAGACTAAAGTGGAGGGAGAGTTGATGCATAATTTTTTTGTCCATAGATGATTGTGCACTCAATGCAGCCTCTGAGGTGAAGTATAGATTGATTCTCTGCTGCTTGTGATGATTTGACCTGACAATGAACACTAAGTAAATAGAGGGTCTCTACCAGCTAGAAATGTACCATTCATACATGAAACCATTGGCTACAGTAAATGGAGAAATTCTGATTGCTGTGGATGAATTCACTTATCTTGGCAGTATAGTTTCAGGGATGTACACATACATGATGAGGTTGACCATGCATTGCCAGAGCTAGTTCAGTGTTTGAGAAGCTCTGAAGGAAAATATGGGAGAAAAATATTAGGCTGCCTACCAAATTGAAGGGATACAGAGCTGTTGTGTTGACCTTATTGTTATATGCCTGTGAAAACTGGACAGTATACCAGCACCATGGGAGGAAATTGAATCGCTTCCATTTGAATTGTCTTAGGAAGATTCTGAAGATTGTCTGGCAAGATAAGGTACTGGACATTGAAGTCCTTTCTTGCGCTGAACTGCCAAAGCATTCAAAGTCTACTGCAGAGAGTGCAACTTGAGTGGGCTGGTGACATTGTTCTAACGCCAAAAGCATGTTTTCCTAAAAGACTTATGGAAAACTCACACAAGGCAAGCACTCACAAGAAGTCAAAAGAAGTGATACAAGGACACTCAAGGTTTCTCTGAAGAACTTTGCAATCAATTGTGAGACATGGGAGATGCTGGCATAGGACCTCCCAGTATGGTGTGCCTGCATTAAAGAAGATGGTATGTCCTACGAGCAAAGCAGAATTGAAGTAGCTCAAAAGAAATATGAGATACACAAATTTAGAGCCATCTCCACTACAAACAATATGGACCTGTGGTAGAGCCTTCAGAGATAGCATTGTTCTGATCAGTCACAGTTGGACATACTGGACATTGACCCCAACATAGTGATATTATTTTGTTCCTCTTCAAGTATGAAGGACAATAGCCAACTAAGGAAGTACTCAGTGCCTCAGATGTTATACATGTTTGTTAAATTGAATTAAATTGTAGATGGAACACCAGCCATGGGGTAATTCAATTCAATCACCAAGTATTTATTAAATACTCATCTATGTTCCAGGCATTGTGCTAGGTGCTAGGGATTGTTGTTGTTGTTTCTCCTTCCTTCTCAGAGGATCAATGATACCAGGAGGGTGATGTCTTGACTGGCAAGTGAGGCAGAACTGGGCAAAGCCATCAGCCTCACTCTGTCCTCCAGAGTCATTGGATTCCAATGGCAAGACACAGGTCAAGATGATTGGCAATGTCCCCTGCTGGAGATATTAAGTACAAAAAAAGAAACAATCTCTTATTGTAAAAAGTTTATCATCTAATGGGGGAGATAAGGGGCACCTATAAAACAGGTACAGATTAAATACAAATATATACAAAGTAGTTAAATACAAAGTATTAACTCTTCATTTCCCACCTGGTTACATTCCTTTGGATTTCTCCATGGTGGTCTGGGAACTTCCTGCACTTCTCCCATAAGATCACAAGGCCCTGGTATTCACACCTCCTCAGTACCCTGCTCTTGGGGTCCCTTTAGAGGGTGGATCAGAAAGCCCCTCCTGGAATCTCCATTTAAAGAAGGCACATGTATGCTTTTGGGTTTTTCCATCATGCCCATCCACTTTGCCTATTTTCACCTTCCTTGTATGTGTTTTCTTGACAGGTAGTTTGGAAGCGGGACACTAGCAGGAAAGCCTTCATGCAAAAGGTGGTGCTTGGTTGTATCTTTTTTTTTTTCTTTTTGGAGGGCAATTGGGGTTAAGTAACTTGCCCAAGGTCACATGGCTAGTTTTGGTGTTAAGTGTCTGAGGTCAGATTTGAACTCAGGTCCTCCTGACTCCAGGGCCATGCTCTATTCACTGTACCACCTAGCCACCCTTGCTTGGTTGTATCTTAAAGAGCAAAGGGATTGTATAGTACCTACTATGCATCAGGCATTGTGCTAAGTACTTAATTTTTTTTTTCATATGATAGAAATTCTATGTGGTAGAGGTAAAGAGGGAGTGCATTCCAGGCGAGTAGGGTAGGTAGTATAGAGACACAGTGATAAGAGATGGAGCACCAGTTATGAGGAACAGAGAAAAGGTAAGTTTGACTGGATTTCAGTGTATAATTGGTAAGTAATGTCCAGGAAGGTTTGAATGGTATGCAAAGAATATATTGTATAAATAGTTTCCTACCCTTGAGGTGCTAATACTCTATAAGCTACAGTAAAGGATAGTGACAGCCTACCTCTCAGGGCTGTCAAGAGAATTAATAAACTAATGAAACTTGGTCCTTTCAGAAAAAAGCACTGCTAAACTCAGGGCATTTATTATGTATTAAACGCAGTGCCAAGAGTGATTCACGCTGTATAATATAGCTGCCCCAAGCCCGGTTCTTAAGCTGTTTGAGGTGTGGAGAAAAACTGTTATAACCCTACTCAGGCAGCTATTTTTGATAAGGTCATAAGCCCCATTATGTTGGGGGTATTTCTTCTTTCTTCCTGGGATCTCAGCAGTAGGCAGAACTGATATATCATCTGATTGTCAGGCCTTGGAAGTTTTTAGGGCTTGCATTAGAGGAAGGAGCTGTTTTCTCCAAATCCCAACTGGATATCCCACTCTAGGAGGGCATCATACCTGTGATCCCTTCTCAGCATGTTTTCTGTCCTTTATGGATATGAGAGACAGCAGGTAGAGGACAAACAGGAGTGGTGCCAGCTTCCCCTATGCCACTGGCTTGCCAGCCTTGTCCTGAAATACTCCTTCCTGGGGCCTTTGACAGGCAGTGAACTCCAGGGCTTTGTGATAGGCTGATGGAGCCAAGTCATGAGACAGACACTTCTTTCCATCACTGAGCCTTCTACCCTTCTCTAAAGAATTAGGTTTTCCAGAAATGCACGGTCCAGAGCCCTCTGGGAGGGAAGGCCCCCATGTTTATGAGGTTAACTACTGTTTCTTAGGCAACTTTGAGGCTTGGGAAGGCCAGGAAAAGGCCAGGATTTCTCCATCACCAAGCACCTGATATGGCCCAGGCCCTGTGCTAGTACTGGATATATAAATACAAAAAAGAGATAGTTTCCATTCTTGAGGAGCTTACCTTCCATTAGGGGAAAGCTTCTGGTACCTAGTTTTTAGTAGGTGTATCCTACCAGGGCTGGTTGGATAGAGCACTAAATAGCCACTTTCTTCTAAGGGACAAGTTTTCTAAGACCTGATCCTGAATCCCTCCATAAAAGTCTTTCCCACATGCCTCTGTTGGGAGTGGAGGTGACCCCAGGTGCATACACAGTGCATAATCCCTGGCAGGTCCTCCCTATTTTGGCAACCTTTGACAATGGGTACAGTCATTGACTGGGTGACCATCACCCAAGGGACAGCCCATGAGAGGTTAGCACTAGAGGGCTCGTTAAGGGGGATGATTTTGTTTGTTTGCTTGTTTTGCCACAGCATTCCATGAAAACTGCCCACTAAGGTTTACAGAGACTGAGTCTTCATTGATAAAAAGAAGACCCATAGGGATGAGATGGGGGATCTTTTGAAGTAAGGAAGATCCCTGAAGCGACCTCTGACCTGAGCAGGTTTCCAGTGATTGTTCTTTATGACAACTGGCAGTCAGGCTGGCCCAGCTTCCTCCCCCCTCTCCGCTCACTCCTCCCAATAAAAGAGGTGAAGGCTACAGGAAATTTCTCCCCATTGCTGGGTCGGTCCTCAGGCCTGAGACCTGCTGCCCAGAAACGGCTGGGCCTAGGGCCAAGGAGACCCTCGTCTCCCAGGACGCTCAGCCAAGTGCCAGGCTGACCTGGCTTTCGTCTCCTTGGCCTCTGCCAGTCCTCAGGGCTGGGAATCCCTTTCCAATGGCCTTTAGCTCCCTTGCCACGTCCCACCAGGGTCTGGCACCCAGCCCTTGCGTCATGGCACCTGGCAGCAAGGCCAGTGCTTCCAGGAGCAAAGGCTGCTGTGAGCCCTTCCTAAGCAGGCCAAAGACCGGGATGCCTGAGGGTGCAGCTTCCTGCCGCGTGTGTGTGTGTGTGTGTGTGTGTGTGTGTGTGTGTGTGTCTGTGTGTGTGTGTGTGCGCGCGCACTCGCGCGTGTGACTTCCCCTATTCTCGCGGCCACATGGATCAGGCCTCAACGGGACTGAGCTCCCACTGGAAGAAACCATGGGGAGAAGCGGGGGAAGTCAGGGCAGAGGTCAAGACAAAGGCGAGATCCTGGGTGGGCGGGTCGGATGGAATGGCAGTCGGGCGGGTGAGCCCGGAGTGCGCGGAGAGTGGAGGGCTGAGGAGCCGACCAACGGCCCGGGAGGGCGGGGGCGCTCGTCAGAGAGGGGACACGAGGGAGGAGGAGGGGGAAGGGGAAAAGGCGAGGTGGTTCCGGTTGCGCGCGCAGCACGAGCGGCGGCGGCGGCGGCAGCGGCGGCGGTGGCGGCGGTGCGATCAGCCTGAGCTGTAACCGTCCCAGCAGCGGCGGCGGGAGCCGGAGCAGTGGCGACGGGAGCAGCAGCAGCAGCAGCAGCGGGAAAAGCAGCAGCTGGAGCGCGGAACAGGCCTTTCGGAAGAGCGGCGCGAGGCTAGGCGAAGTGAGGCGAGGCCCCAGCGCTGCCTCCACACGGGGAGCAGCCGCAGTCCCCGCCGCTGCCGCCTCAGCCCGAGCCGGAGCCGCCACCGCCGCCGCAGCAAGACGGACTCGCTGGCACGCGCCGCCGCCACCCGAGCCGGAGCCGGGGCCCGAGCCGGAGCCGCCGCCAGGGCCGGGGCCGGAGCCGCCGCCGGGCCGGGCCGGGTGTCGCGCGCTCGGGGGGAGGCTGGGGGGGAGTCGTCGCCGCCGCCACCGCCACCGCCGCCGCCGCCGCCGCCGCCGCCGAGGTGACTGAGGAGGAGCCCCCCGGCCGCCCGCCCGTACTCGCCGCCGGACTTCAATGCCCAGCCCCCAGCTCGCCGGCGTGAGTGAGGCCCCGCGGAGGGGGGAGGACACGGAGGGGGGGTGGTGGTTCCTCGGCCCCCCCAGGCCGGGGAAGGGCAGCCGCCGCAGCCATTAGCCAGGCCCCGGACACGTCCCCGGAAGGAGGGAGCGCGGCCGGGGCGTGGGGCGGGGGGAGCTCTCCTCCGTAGGATTTGAATCCATGGGGGTCCCATCATGGGGCTTCAGGTGGTCACTTTATTGTAGAGGGGGGGCAACGTGGGTCTTCATTTGGTCGTTTAATGTAGAGGGGGGCAACGTGAAAGTTTCAGGTGGTCACTTTATTGTAGGGGGGCAACGTGGGTCTTAAGGTGGTTATTTGATGTTAGAGGGGGCAACGTGGGGACTTCAGGTGGTCTCCTTATTTGTTGTTTATATAGGGGGAGAGTTCTTCGTGGTCTTCAGTGGTCACTTTATTATAAATGGTATAGGAATTCTTCCTAGCTCTTCAGGTGGAAATGGTGTGTAGGGGTCTCTAGGTGGTTACTCACTTTGCTGTAAAGGGAAGAGGCCTCCCTGGGTCTTCAGGTGGTCATATGATGGGGGAGGGGAATGTGTATGTTTTGAAGATTACTTGTAAATGGAGGATCATTCCTCGAGGTGGTCGTGGTGCTGGTGAATAAGATAAGGTAACTTTTTTGAAGCAGTCTACTCCAAGGGTTCTGGTTTGTGTGAGTTTTGAGGCTTGGGAAGCAATTTTTTGGCTTCTTTCTTCCTGCTTTAGTTCCGCCACCCTACATGCTATTTGTGCCTATTTGCATTTACAAGTTTGCTAATGATTGTTCCTGTTCTTTTCTGGCTTTCTCAGTCCAACGCTCCCTCCTAAACCTTCCTCTCCAAGACTCTGACCTTTTCTGTACTAGACTGAAAAGCACATCTATTCCTGGGAGGCGAATGCTTACAAAGTGTTTTGAGTTTTTCTGAAGGAAGGCATTTTAGAAATGTATAATGCAGGATTGTATAGAATTACATTTATTCCTTCTCTAGTACTTGTTCCCCACCCCTATTCCTGGCAAGAAAGCCTGAACACACAACTTTTAAAATATCTAAACAAATTCCAGAGGACATTTACTTTGTAGATTTCCTTGAGTTTAAAGGTTAGTGCTTTCCCTTTTACCAAGAAAGTAAGTACTACTGGATTGGAACATGGGAGCGCTTTGCTGTGTTCCATATGATGTGCAGTAGTTTCAGACAGGAAGTCAGTGAAGTTATGTCCTGTTGAAAGTACAAACGGAAATTAAGGAAGCAGAATGACATTATCAAGGCCTCAGAATCACTTGCCTTTACACCAGTGGCAAGTGCACTGTGGAACATGGTGACTAGTGAACAACTTAACATTCGGTTTCTTTTTGATGGTTGGAATACTGAGAATTGATTGATCTGATTGCCAAACTGACTATAATACATCAAGTTCTTATTTCTGTTGGAGTGTTTAGGGCAGTACCTGGCACATAGCAGGTACTTCATAAATGTGTATTAATTGATTGATTGTTTAGGGGTTGTTCTGTCAATGCAGGCATTTGTGTTGTATTCTTTTCCACATATGGTTGGGAGCCCCTTTAAGGCTTTGGTTCTATGGCCTTGTATCCCAAGGGTCTTTTTTGAAGGCTTGATAATTAATGTCTCTTGTGCTTAAGACTTTGGATTAACCCTTAAACTTAGTGACTGTTCCAATCCCTGGAAAACTTTGCTCCCACAAAAAACATTAATACAACTTCCCCCTCAATGTGAAGAACTCTTAGTTCATATAAAACCCAGAAAGGGGTACAAGCATTCTTCCAAGTCACCCCATACTTTCTGCTTTCAGAAATTTAAAGTGAGCTTTTCTTTCAGTGGAGTTTCCTTGGGGGTTTCATCTCAGTATGGCTCCTCTGAGGTCTGTGTGAGCAATGAATAGAGGCTTGGAGGCAAGGCGATCATTTAAGGAAAGGCAGGTTGGAGACTCTTTAGGGCCTAAGTATAGGCTTTTGTGTGGGAGTAGATTCTGCCTACAAACTCTCTTGGGGCCTCAGGGTGTGTGCCTTGTGCTGGTGTGCTCAGTTTTTATGAGGCACCTGGGATGTGGCTGGGAGAGGAAAGTCTGGCTGAAAAAGTTGACAGGCAGACTTGTATTTTTTGTGGAGTGGGGAGGGGGATGGATAGATTTTAGTGACTTTGAGGGTGAGTTAGAAAGGGTCATCCAGAAATGGTCTTTTCTCTGGGAAAGTGGGTCAACTAGAAATGATTTTGCCACTGGGAATGGTTAGCTAATTTTAGGACACCTGTATAAATGACAAATAGTTTAGAACTTGTGAACAGAGAGAGTGTGCTGTGACTCAGAATTGCAGAAGTAAAACCACTCCCTCAATGACTCAAAAGTCAAGTAATATTTAATTTGCATGAACTCAGTTGATGGAAAGAAACCATTTACAACATAGTCATTGAACTTTGGAAACGTTTATAAAAGAGTAAACATGTGACCGATTTTACATATAATTAAAAAAATAAAGACCTAAAGGCTTAAAAAGTGGAAGCATTTTCCAGAATATATAATAAAAAAATAACATTGACCTTTCTTAGGGAATTAACCTTCTTGTTTAGAAATTTACCTTAACATCTTTCTGGAGTGATTGTCATACTGTCATACCTTACTCATATTGAGGAACAGAACTGAACTATAAGGAGCGCTTTGTTTTTCAGCACTAGGGCAGAATTGGGGGTTGGAAACTAGTGAAACCTCTGGAGAGAACTTAAAAATAATATGTTGAGGTATTTATGCAAAGGAATGAGCACTAATCCCATAGAAAGATTTTTGATCTATTCACCTTGAACAGTAAACTGGTCTAAATTGGTAGGTGTTTTTCCCAGAAGTTATATGAAAAAATTGGGTTCATTGGAAAATTGAAGTTTCTCCTAGATAAAAAGTACTCACTTTGGAAGGCTAATGTTTGACTGATTTGTCCCATGAAGAGTATTACATATATATCTTGTTTGATGTTGCTCAAGATACAAAACACTGACTTGTTGAATAACAGGGTTGTACTTTGTAAATCTTAAAGCATTATATAAAAGTGAATTGTTTGTAATTATTGGTATTGCTGTAGGGTTTAGGTTGATCTAAAACCTTCAAAAGTTGATCACCTTTATTGCCTAGTAAAAACAGCCTTTGTTGACAAAGAAAAGAAAGAAAAACCACAAAAATAAAGTTAAAAAAAAAAGCAGCTGACAGTGGATAATTTTTTTCTTCTGTAGTGCCCTAGCTTATGTCCTGCAATTTGTTCTACTGTTCATGACTCTGTTTAGGATTTTATTGGCAAATATGCTGGGATGGTTTGCCATTTGCTTCTTCAGCTCATTTTACTGATGGGGAAACCGTGGCAAACAGTTAAGTGACATGCTCAGGGTCACAAAACTAGTAAGTGTTTCAGTCTGAATTTGGACTCAGGTCTTCCTAACTCCAGGTCCAGCTACTGTGCCATGTAGCTGCCTTTGCTGAACTTTATAGTAATCTAATAATTTGTTTTTAGTCGCTCTCCCTGCCATTATTTTTTACAGAAAGCTAGCCACATAGGAGATAGTTAAGTGCCCAAATTGTCCTTTTCTCCTTCAAATATAGATTTTTGTTGTAAACTTTATCATTATTCCTTTAAAAGTATGTAAAATCTTTTCCTGGCATATTTGTTTTGCGATTTCTGTCTGTATACTTAACTTGATTTTATGTTCTCTAGAAACTAATGCGTAGTCTTTTGATTTTATAAACCATGCAGCCTTGATGAAACAGTTGACTTAGTTATCTTGGTTTTGAGCCATGTTTCATTGCATTGTGAAATGGTGATTTAATTCTTAATCTTTGGGGAGAATTAGAAGAGCTTCTAACCCCACTAAACTTCACAACTATTGTATATATAAAGGTATTTGATAACTTTCTGCAATTATTCTTTGTTGAGTTAGCAGAACCACATTTTTCAGCTTTTTTGACTTCCTGAGTTGCCCGATTTAGAACTGAAGTGGGTATTGTGTGTGAATGCCATTCTCATTCTCTTGAGGAGCAGTTCAGTCTTGACCAAACTAGATGCCACTGTCCAGGCAGCCCTTCCAAAAGTGGCTCTAGATCTGTACTGACTCACTCTGTTAACTTATTGTAATTATCTTTTATTGAATTAACCAGAATGAAGGGTGAGGAAGTAGCTCATCTCTAGCATTTTTCAAGGAAGATCCTTACATCACCATTACTCATTACCATTTCTGTAAGATTTCATAGCAAAATACCTGTGAGGACATAATCAGTCATAATCAGCAGCTTTTACATATGTGATATATATATGATTTTGGTTTTCCTGAATTGAATTTATTAACCAGTAACATGGAGTCTACTGTAGTTTAAACCCACAAATCTTGTTTAATTTCATCGTTTTAATATAAATTTATCTTGTGCAATGTTGACTTTTCAAACTTTAGGGAGTTATAAAATTACTCTTTTCAGTGACCCTTTTTGTTAGCTGAGTCCATTTTGAAAAAAAAAATATTTTGACCATTGAAAGGGCTTGCCTTTAGAGAAGCAGTGTTTTAATTCTTTTCATAGTGTCTTTGGGTTGAGATTTCATCTTTCTCAGAAAATGTTAATTCTTTTGGCACAAATCGCACATGTGATATATTTGCTTTAGAAGATCAGATACAATACTCCTATTTTTATTGCTGCAGTGGCCAAAAATTTGGCTTTTCAACTAATGTATTTGGAGAATTCAGATTCGCAAATGTCACCCTGACCTCTCTTAGTGTTAACCTTATTTTTAACCAGGACTTGGGCATTGCTTTAAATTAGTACTGTTTTACTTGAAGTTTTGGGTAGATGTTTTACTCTAACTCAAGTCCTACCTATATGAGACCTTTCCTTTTTCCCCTCAGCTGTTAGTACCCACTCCAGAAATTACTTTGTTTTTACTTTGTATATATATTTTGCATTTATTTAGATATGTACATGTTGCTTCTCTGGATAGAATGGAAGGTTCTTGAAGGCAGTGAGTCTTTCATTTTTGCCTATAAAAGCAGTGTCTGAACATGGTAGACATTTGATAAATGCTTCTTAGTTGGTTGGTATATTGGTGTTTAAAGAATGTTTCCTATCTACTTTTAGTATACCAAAGTAAGTTGACATCTGTTTTCTGGTGAAAAGCCTATCATTAAGGAATGGGGTGACTTTGTTAGTACAGAGGAAATGAGTCATCAGTAAGATTTGTCAGCAAATTGAGAGGGAACTGATGGAGAAAACAATAGACCTTAGTGACATTCTTGACAGTCTTCACTCTACACGTGTAGTTAGAAATAAGCTTCCCTTTATTGATTTTTAGAACTGTTCAAAGAATGTGGAGATCTCGCTGAAGGAAACATTGTAAACTTGTTAATAGTACTCACAGTTATGTTCCAAATGATTGGCTATCTTCAGTAGGGTATATTGCTGTATTTCCATTGGAATTTGGCTCTTGTTAGGAAAAATAGCTCCCTAATTAATTAAGTCGAATTTGCCCAGATAAGGGTGTAATTGTGAACTCAGTTGGTAGTTTTGGAAGGGCCAGCATTAACGGTGCCTACATCCCTTGCATATCTGATCTTAAGAGTCAATGAACTGCTACTTGATTAGATCCCAGTTTTCTCATAAGGTCCTAAGAATCTTCAGTGGACCTTTTGATTCGAGGCTTGTTTTCAAAGCCATTCATATTCTGACCTCCTCAGACTCATTGAATTTCAAATCTACAAACATTTAAATCCCTATGATGTACAAAGTACCGTGTTAGGCCCAGTGCTAGCTTGGGAGACCATCTGAGCTCATTTCTTTTGTACACTTCGGACAGAAGTGCATCTAAGGGTCAGCTGAGACCTCTGCATTTTGCTCAGGTTTTGACCATGTCTTCCCCACCTTCTTGTCATGTCCTGCCTTCCACGACAGTCACTTTCTTTTATGCTTACTTTCTCCAAGAAACTTTTCTTACTTCCACCAATCTTTTCCTTACTTTGTGTCCTTAAAGTACTTCTTAGCTGCTATTGGTACCTTTCCTCAACTAGGTTGTAAACTCCTTAGTTCAATTCATCGAACCAACTGAGACATATTTTTGTTTTGCACCCTATATAGGGCCTATTGTGTTGTGTACCCAGCAAATCTTTTTTTAATGGACCAGTTAAGAAGTCTTGCATTTTAAAATTAGTCTGCTTACAGAATTGCCTTACTGTTTCTCCATCTTTGAAGGACTAGGGTTCAAAAGTCTGTGCAACAGTACATCCTCTAACTAGGAAGAAAAAGGAAATAAAATCTTAACTCAGTTCTGTACTTGGAATTAGGAGACTTGGTTTATAATTCCAGCTCAGACATTTATTAGTGGTGTGAACTGTCTGAGCTGTATGGTACTTTAACAGGAGTCATAGAACCACTAAATGTCTCAGTTGGCATTTGAATCCCGATCTCTCTTTAAGACCAACACTCCTTCTGCTATCCAGTGTACCACACACTTCCTAGAGTTCTGTGGAAAGTGCTTTTGTAAACCTTAAGCATTGTATAAAGGAAGTTATGAGTATTGTTTTTATATTTAATACTTAAAAAGCATTTCATTAATAAATATTTATAAAGTGCTTAGGATATATTGTACCTGGCACATAGTAGGTGCTATATAAATGCATAATGCCTTCCCCTCGTCCTGTCCTTCAACTGAAACAGATCACAAAACTTCAGAATGTGAGTTTAAAGGTGATGAATATGTTTGACAGAATGGAGAATGTAAAGCATTAAACTGACCCACAAAACTATCTAATCCCTGAAACATGGTATTTTTTTAATAATGCTAACCAAAGATGAAAAGTTTTTGCTTTGCATGCTACTCTTGGTAAGATGTTACCATATACAATTCAGCAGTCCTGGGACCATGTCATCTTTTGCATTCTAGAACACTGTTGCTGTGTTGTAGCTTCTTTTGAAAAGTGATTCAAATAACCTTTTCTGAAGTATCTTTTTTGCAACCTCAGGAAACTTGCAGCTGTTGTAGTCATTCTAACTTCCCTGATTAGAGCCAAGATAACACTTGAGAATGGTGTGAGTCCAAGTGTCTCTTGGTTGTTTGCTTGTAGTTAGGATGGCAGTTGAAAATGCCAAGTGTATTCCAATATAAATGAAATAATGGATTCTATAGTTGGCTATGAGTAGCCCTGTAACAAAATTAAAATGTTGAAACTTCAGTTGCTCTCTAGGAAATTCACTCATGTTTTTTAGGGTAAACAAGCCTCAGCATTTGCTTGGGTATAGACTTTGTATACAGCAAGTTATTTAATCCTTTAGAACGAAGCTTACTATCTATGTGATTAAAAAAAATTATAATAGGAACCCTAGAAAAATCTTAAAACACGGAAGATGATAGTCTTAAAAGTTAAAACTCATTCAGAGGATAGCCACATGATACCTCCGACTGGAAATGGAAGTATGAACAAATAGGATCAGGTTACTAGACCTATTTAATTTAATTAAAACACATTCTCTGAAAACAACACTAATGCCTATTGTCATATGATTTGATATGACCTTTAAAAAGGTGTGTCTGTCAGTCATCATTATGTTGTCCCTATTTTAATGAGTGAAAGTACAGGTCTGGAGATAGATTAATGCACAGTCCACAGACCAACCTACCTAAATTTGGAGAAGTTAGCCCTGGGGTGATAAAACTTTCGGCTGAGGCAACACTCATAGATGATTTAAATTAGAAATGGGTTCTGCATTGGTGAAGGTACTACCTATGTTGACAAAATCACAACTCCTTAAAGAATAGAAATATTGAGGAAAGAAGACAAGGGTAGAATACATTCAGACAAAAAGGCTCATCTTGAGAAATTGCTAGATACTAAAAAGACAAAGTAACAGAATCTGAAGGAATATTTTGGAAGTGGGACCTGAACATGTGGGCAGTAGTTAAGTTTTAATCTTATAGTTCACTTATCTGTTTCACTCTAAAACCTACTAGGATTGCTAATCACTAGAGAACATACAAATTTGGTAACCACTCCCTTTTGATCTATGCTTACTTTGGATAAATAACTTAAGCTTTTTGGATAAATACTTAGTCTTCTCAGAATCTGATAATGTGACTGTTGGTCAATTCCTTCACTCTCTTTTGAGTGTCAGGTTGTATCTTACACTGTTTTTGAGCTAATAAAATATTTTCCTCTCATCCAGGGTCACTATTTTCTTTAAAAAAAATAGAAGTGGTCATTGTATTTTTATTTGTTTGTTGAAATGTTTTCATTGATTTTTTTTTTTTTGGTATTGCTGCCATTTCCTAGTAACTAACTCCACCACCTTTCCATATAATAAAGTACAGTTAGGCAAAACAAACTGACACACTAACCATTTCTGATAAAATATGCTTTGCTGTGCATCGGCATTCCACCGTCTTTCTACCAAAGTCTGCCTCTCCAGGCCTCTAGAGTCAGAATTCGTCATTGTGTTCATCTTTGTTCTGATGTTTTAATTTAATGTTTGTCTTTTCATTGTTGTGGTTAGTCATTGTGTGTGATTTTTTTTTTCAGTACTGCTTCACTTTGTTTCATTTCACATATATGGTCTTCTCAAGTTTCCCTGAGTTCTTCATATTTAATATTTCATGGAATAGTAATACTTCATTACATTCCTAAGTCATAACTTGTTGAACCATTCCCCATCAATGGATACTTATTTTATTTCCTTGGGTTTTTTTTTGCTACCACAGAAGAAACTGCTGTACATATTTTGGCATATAGGGGACATTTCCTTTGTTCTCATTGGGGTAAATTCCTAGTAGTAAAAGTGTATTACTATAATTTGTTTTTATATCACTTTAGTTTCTGAATATACTCCTCCCCCTGCTCTGCTCATCTGACCGTGCTGTATATGAAAAAATAAAGCAGAAAAAAAGTATAATTCAACAAAACTAACATCTTAATTGAGTCTTAGAGCCTGTTCAGTGTTCCACACCCATTGTCCCCTCCATCCTTCCATTGAAGAGAAAGTTACGAATTTTCTCAACTCTTCTTTGGGAACAAATTTTGACTATAGATTTCCGTGGTAGAACTTTAATATATTAGTTTCCTCTTCATTTGAGGAAATAGAAAGGTGAGAATGAATGAAGGAGGTAAAGACTACTAGTATGGTAGTTAAGGTAAAAACCTGGGGTTGCTATTTACATCTTCTTACCTAGAGAAAGCATGTTGTTGGCAACTTTTGTTGTAAGCTGGTACTTTGTAAACTGTTCTGCTATGTTTCTTGGGTGTAGAAACTGAGCTAACTCAGATGTGCACGATTTCCTGTTGTGTCTTATAAACAAAGTAAAGCTTTAATTGTATTATCAACTTGCTTTTCACATCTTCATAACCTTTTATATTATCTTAAAGGTAGGTAGGATTCATTCTTTGCGTTACAAGATATAGAGAACTTGTATTTAGTGAAAACTGGGCTTGTCCATGAAATTGAGATTTCCCTGGTCATTTTGTCACTCATTTGAATTTTAGAAATAAAGAGTTAATTTCTTAGTGCAGAATTTGGTGAAAGATAGGACAGTTCACTTTAAATGTCTGCATGGTGAGAAATGGAACTGTTTTTAAAAAGGCTACTCAGTATTTTTCGTAATTATATTTGATTTTTGCATGCTAGTTGCCAGGAGGTGTAGTAGTGTCTTCTCTACTGCATGGTCAGGTAATAACTCCTCTCCCAACAATGCTGAGAAGTAGTGTTAATACTAGACTACAAATCAAAGAAGTTGAGAGATTTGCCTCAGGCCACACAACTAGTTGTGTGGCAGAGGTGGGACTCTGGCCCAAGTCTTCTGACTCCAGGTTCAGTTTCCCACACAGCATTGCCTCCTGGAACATATTTTGTATACTGAATGATTTTATAGAGGGGGTGCCCATATATACAGTGTTAGAGGTGTAAGGTGACCCATAGAGATCAAGTAGAACACCACCACCTTTTATAGATAAGGAAATGGAGGTCCACAGAGGGTAAGTAACCTTCTTACATAATAACCAAGCTAGGACTTTAGCCTTGGTGTAGGTTCTCTTTCCTCTCTATTCTTAAGGATCCCCTTTCCCCCATTATTATATACTTTTCAAATACTCGTTTTTATCTTAAAAAGTTGACAGGATAGTTTATGGCCCGTTATCTTAGTCATTACATCCCCAAACAGTACAAAACTTTGTCACCAGTCTGACACTAAGTAACTTCCAACAGGCCTTCTTTAAAGGGTTGATTGAACATCCTGTATGGCATTGTCCTGTTGACTGTCCACCTTCCTTCATGGATTTAACCCCTGGTTAAGTTCATCTGACAGCACACCATCTCAAATTATTAGAAATAATTACCAAAAGGATGGTTGCAGATGCTTTAAAGTAACCTAGATTCTTTAGTCACTGAACAGATTTTTTTTTTTTGTTTTGCTTTTTTTTTTTTTTGGAGGGCAGTTGGGGGTTGTGACTTGCCCAAGGTCACATGGCTAGTTTTTGTGTTAAGTGTCTGAGGTCGGATTTGAACTCAGGTCCTCTTGACGCCAGGGCCGGTGCTCTATTCACTGCGCCACCTAGCCACCCCACACTGAACAGATTTTTAAATTTTACCTTCTACTTAAATGGACAAGGCAGAATTAATGCCAAAAATACAATTTTCTTTTTAAAAGTCTTCCCGTAGAGTTTGCAAGTGCTAACCATTTGTTGAACCATGGGAGTCTCCAACTTTTGAGTTCTTCCCAGCTGTAGTAGGTTGTTCATGCTCTCTTAGAGTCTTTTTGCTTTGAATTATTATGACTTCCAAAAGTACTTGCCGTAGTTTAAATGAACTGACAGGTTGCAAAAGGTTCATCACTGATGTAACCAAACACTTCTTTGGGGGCATGAGGGGACAGCAAAGAAAAGCTTAATTTTGTTACCATGGCTCACTTATAAAACCATCTTTTTTGGCGTGACTTCTTGTATTGGGGATCTCTACAATAAGGGGAAAAAATGTCACAGTAAGTTGTTGTCGTTCCTGGAAGTGGTCCTTTCAGAAGGAAGTTGGAGAAGAAATATGGGAGAAAACTTTCTGTTCTCCAAGCAGACAAGTGCTAGTATCCAGGTAGAAAACTTAATTCTGGAGTCTTTACTTTTAAAGGTTGGCCATCAGTACAATGCAGTCTTTTCATTGCTTTTTTTCTCAACTGACAGACATATTAACCTTGATGATATCTGTGGTTCCAAAGTGCTTCAAAGCAGGTTAGACTTTTCTTGTGTTTTGCTATGTACTGCTTTGAATAGTTATTCTTATAACATAAAAAGAATGATTCACAGAGTAACTGATGAACAATTCAAGCAAATATGTAAAGAAAACTTATATTGGAATCGAGATTGTGATGAATTCCTTCTCTGGGAGGGAACTATTTCCCCCCTTCTCCCAGCCTTTCCCTATGATAATTGAAGCATTTTGTTAACTCACAATTCTGGACTCATTGCCAGAAGATTCTGGATTCTCAGGAGACTGACACCAGTTCTTCCAAGTACCTTTATGACCTTGGCCAAGTGCTTTCCTCTCAGTTTCTTCACTGGAGGAAGTATTGGACTGAGTGATCTCTAAGGTTCTTTCCAAATCTAGGATCTTACAATTTCTGTGGCCAGTGTTTGAAAAACAGATCTGGATAATTTGAGATGGATGTTTTTGGTTTGTGTTAAAATTACAAATACCTGAGAAGAGTAAGAATGGTGGTATGTGTGTTTGCACTGTGCTTATGTTTAGGAATTTTTGGTTTTGCAGTGTTAAATGCCTTTAATTGGACAGAATAGTGTTATGAAGGCATTATGAATGTCATTTGAGATACTGTGTCTTCTAAATTTAAAGGATGTTTTATTTTTGTACTTTTATCTATGGTAATAAAATCCATGCAGTTAAAACAAATCATAAAGAAGATTGAATAAAGAATTGGCTTAAGTGTTTGGAAATTAGGGTTGTCCTGAATATGATATTGAGTTACTTTGTGACTATTCCTATGAGCCTTATTTTTATTTATTAATTTGACAAAACCCCTTGCTGCTTCCTTCCCTACCTTTTAGAGAATTTGAATATTGGGCCAAATAAATTAACAAATAAATTTATAAGTGTCTTGAGAAAGGCATCAATGGGTGGAAGAAGGGCTGGCTTTGGAGTCAGAAAGACATGGGTTTAAGCCCTGCCTTTGACACATGCTAACTGTGGAGTCCATCCAGGTCACTTAACTTTTTGGTGTCCCAGGCAGCTTTCTTAAGATTGGTTATTAAAAATGGGAATTTCCACATTGGAAACTGAAAAACCACATCTGGATCCCCCCAGATGGGGAAAGCTTTCACCAGAGGTTGGCTTCAGGGTGATAAATTTTGGGCGCGTAGTAATCATTTCTAGGTTATTTATTTCTAGGTTATCCATCCATAGATTGGCATCTGTGTCAGTAGAGGAGCATCTGAACTGATAAAACCAAGGGTCCTCAAGGAGTGGGAAGTTCACTGAGGGTTTTCCATGGGGCCTTGTCAGAGTAGATGTGGCTCTGGGCTCACTTCTTCAGGTCTGGGTGTGCTGCATTTGTCACAGCTGGGTGCTCTTGCCCTGGGAAGGATTTTGTGAAGGACTCTGGGTCACACAGCAGGTTTGCCAGAGGAGGGCCAGCCTAGTTAACTTTGAGACTCATTACTAGGTGGGCTGAAGGGAGGTGAGTTTTGTTTGTCTTTTTGTCCACAGCTATATTTGAAAACTGGTAGAAGTCTTGTAGATCTACCCTGGTAGTATGGTGAGGGAGATAGGAAGAAAATCATCATCCCATCTGAGGCATTTATATTCTAGTTGGGGAAACCAAACCATGTCTAAGAGTATTCAAAGCAATTGTATAGTCTTAACCAACCAGATGTGCATATGTCAGACCCCTAGTACGGTTGCTCTGGCTTAAAATATTGGAACACTTTGCCTTTTTTTTTTTTCTGCTTTTTTTTTTTTTTTTTTTTGGTGAAAATTTGTTTGGGGGAGGCTAGTGTTGGAGATGTAGAACTTCTTCTATCAGCTCTGTGATTTTATACTCTTGCCTCAGTGAAGTAGGAACAGAAGTAGCTAAAAGCTGGAATGGGGGAAAATAAGAGGTGATTACTCTAGTTGGAAGCCAGTGCCTATTTTGTGGATAATAAAAGAGGTTTACACTCTCAAGGATAAATATATAAATCCCTCTCCCCAGTCTTCTAGTTTTTGTAATCTACTTTAAACAAATAGGAAATATGTGAAAACTTGGCTTGCAAGGCCCATGAGTAAAGGGATGAGAAGTGATAATTGCATTATGGAAAGAATTCATCCAGAGGTAAAATTACCTTAAATAGTGAATTGTACATGTAAAGTTTTGAGAGTTTCCTCAACATATTTTAATGAATGACTTTGTAAAGCAAGGTAGCCCTGCATATGTTTTACAATTTGTTTTCTGCGCATCCAGTTGTGTATATCCAGTACTCTTCTATAATTCCATATTTATCATGGTAACTTAGAACTGTAAGGGCATTGTATTTATGTTGTTTCCTGCTGTTAGAATGTAAGCCACAGGTGCATAGAGACTTAGCCTTTTGTATTCCCAATTCTTGTTGAATTATTTCTTTACTCATAGCATTGTGTGCTGTAATCCTGTCAACCAACTAGTTACTCACACACTTGCTCTTTTTTCTTTCCCGTAGGTTCTCTGTTGGAATTCACTTCGCACATTTATGGCGATTCTGAGTGTGCAGGCAGACTTCTGCCAGGCTCAGCACAGTGCTTTCGCTGACAAGTGAGCTTGAGGCTTCTATGTGCCATAATTAACATTGCCTTGAAGATTCCGGACACCAAGATTGGCCTCAGAAATATTTGGCATATATCTATATTTTTTTCATATTGGAAGCATATTCCCTTTAACGACTCCAGCAAAATTAATTATCAAGAAAACACAAGTGCAGAGTGGGTCCATACTTTCACCTTGCCTCACCAGTGCCTAAATGTAGGAAAGGCTCCTGAAATTGCAGGCAGTTGGAATTTTGGAGGTTGAAGGTAACCATCTGCAGTCATTGAGGCCCAAGTTGAATCTGAATTCCAGTGGATTCTAAATAGATCTGCTTATCCTGAAGAAACTCCTTAAGGAAGGAACAAGCTGACTAGAGAAGACACTGATCAATAATAGGCATTTTCGTGGTCTTTTTAATGTTTTCTGCTGTGAAACGTTTCAAGGGTTATTGATTTTTTTTTTTTTTACCCATTTTCCCATCTCTCTTCCTCAAACACACACCCACACATACCTACTCCCCCCATCTCTCTCTTTCTCTCACACGCATATACACTTTTTGTCTGCCATAATGAACCGTCCAGCCCCTGTGGAGATCTCTTATGAGAACATGCGTTTTCTGATTACCCACAATCCTACCAATGCAACACTCAACAAGTTCACAGAGGTAAGAGTGCGGTGCAGTCCACTTTGGGGAATCGTTTTGCAGGTTTAAAAACCCATCATAGTGAATGCCTTTATAAAGAGGTTCTTGTACCACAAAGCTTTTTTCCATCCATGAGGGATAGATGTAAGTCTTGTTTGACCTGTTTACAATATAATTGTGGCTTTTAGAGCTGGAAAAGGGCTCCCAGGAGGATTCTAGTCTAAGCCAGTATGACCTTTTCTGGGTCTTGGTCTCATAACAATCACTGATACTTTTCCATGTCTGCAAGTAGCGATTGCCTTTTTACTCCCAGGTGCCCTGGCCTGAAGCTCCCCTAAAACCCTAGGTCGTTTGTTCATCTGAAGCACTACCACCCAAAGATGATTCCAGAACTCAGGGGGAGAGGTATGGGATAGGGTATTAAGGTTTGCGGAGTCTTTTCCTGGTCCTGCTGAAATTGGAACGTTATTTTCATTGACTGATTTGTTGCAAAGTTTCTGTTTTCCTTAATCTCCATGTCCTGAATACTAGGAATATGATTTTTCTCAGTATAGGATTTTTTTTTGTCATGAATGCACCTGCCTCATGATTGAGTCCTATAGAGTTCACTATAATGGGATTTTACTTGTATTTTGAGGCTTTTTAACATTGCTGATTCCATAGAGTGATTTAAAATCTCTTGGATTTATACTCTAAAAATAGAGTCCAGTAACCATTTTAATAACACTATGATTTATGTAAATGATTTACATTCCTTACAGGCTATCCATGTTCTCATTTGTTTTATAGTGGAGTCATGGCATTTCAGTGGCCTAAGAGTTTTTAGGTCTGGCCCAGTACTGTCACATGTTGTTTCCAGTTCTAGGCCATCCACTTCAGAGGTAGCAGAGACCTTATCTTTGAGGTTCCCTCATCTCTTGCAGTGGTTACAGTGATGGTGGTAGAGATGCCAGATGAAACTAGAATAAAGAACATACAGAGGAGCAGGGAACCAGACTGTGATTGCAGTTCCTAACTGCTGCCACACCTCACAGCTTTTCTAAAGCTTACAGAGAGTTTCAGAAAAGTGCTGTTTAGAAAAAAGAGCTCTGGATTAGGCATCAGGTAACCGGAGTTATAGTCTCACCTCTACCCTGCTCGATCCATAACTCTGTGAAGTCAGGGTTGTGTCCTTTTTCATCTTTGTATCCTTAGTACTGTGCCTTGCACCTAGTGGGCACCTGAGAAATTAATGGTTGTTGCATTGAACTGAACTGATCTGAATGATCTTTGGCAAGTAATTTCTTCCTTCTAGGTCTCAGTTCATTTATAAAATGAGGAGGCTTGATTAGATAATCTGTAGCATTCCTTCCATTTCTCTTTTAAACTTTTGTAGTCCTAATCTTAGATTCAGCTAGCAAATATGCTTGTATTTGTTTTTTTTTAAAGGAACTTAAGAAGTATGGTGTGACAACTTTGGTCCGCGTTTGTGATGCTACGTATGATAAAGCTCCAGTTGAAAAAGAAGGAATCCAGGTTCTAGTGAGTGTGTAGTATTTATAATTTTCCACTATAAAGTAAATATAAATACAAATGTACTAAATAATGTAGTTAATGCAGACCAAGTTTGTACACAGCAAAGCCAAATTAGATTGCTAAAAATTGAAGTTGTTTTTTAAAAATTGCTAATTCAAGATAGTGCCAAAAAGTAATTTTTAGCAGTCTCATTTGACTCCTGGATTATTAGTAATTGCTGAAGTTTTAATTCATCTATACTCTAAAATGTCTAGAACTGCAGGGTATTTTTTATGAAATACATGTGATCTAAAAGTCCCTCTTTATCTCAAGAAAATGGAAATTTGCGTTTTTGTTTGGATATGAATAAATATGATATTCAACTTTCATTTCTAGGCCATTGGTTTAAATCTAACTGGAAGTAATTTCCATCAGGTATTCATAAATTATATTTGATAATAATATTTCTCCTATAAGCATAGAATTATTCTTTTATAATTTTTTGATAGTTTGGGGGATAAGAGGGAGAATCAGAAGGATCAGTTTAGAAAGTAGTCAGTATAGATGATAACATTGGCTATTACTGAACTAAAAACCATCTTCCCTTTCACTTATCTAAATCCTAATGAAAGTACCTTTTCTTTATAGATTACTTAGAGTATTTGTTAAGAATGTATATTACTTAGAGTATTTTTCAGGTATGTATGTACATAGAAAGTGGTAAGATAATGAGTCTCAACAATATGTGATCTCCCCTCATGAAAATTTGTCATGTGGTCTTTTAATCTCCAGTAGGAATTAAGTTTGTACAACAGTGGTAAAATTAATCCCTTTTATAAGCTTTAATATGTCTGATGTGTTAAATTTAGTTCATTTTTACAGTGATTTCATTAATCTGGGTACTAAGTGTTCCTATAATCTCTTTATATTCTTTAATATATGATCTTTTAAAAATTAAAAAAATTTCAGTGGTGACAAAGGGCATTTCCATATACATAGCAGAACACAAAAAAATACTGTTACATAAAAGTGAAAATCTATTTCATACTGCTTGCTTTTTAAAAAAAGTCTTATAAATTTTACTTTACTTTAAAAACTGCCCTATTTGGGCTTCTTGCTGTTGGGCCCTCTTTTTTGAGAGGAGGGGAGAGGCATCACTATTGCTCTCTTGCTTAATTGAATATCTCCATGGTTTCAGACATCTTCCTCCCTAACCCCTGGTTAAAAATGGAGAGAAAAAACTAGCCTTGTAACAAGTAAACAGAGTCAAAACAAGGCTATGTAGTGGCTATGTCCGGAAATGTTATGTCCCTTTCTGTACCTTCTTGAGTCTATCACACTTTTGTCAGGTGTGTAATGTCTTTTTTCATAGGCTCTCTGGAGACATTATTGGTCATTGTGTTAATCAGGGTTTTTAAATCTTTCAAAATTATTTTTCTTTATATTGATGTTTTCCTTGTGAAAAATCATCCTTTTGGTTCTATTCACTTCACTGAATTAGGTCACATTACTAAGGATTTTCTGAAATCGTCTCTGTGGATCCTTTCTTGTGGTGCAGTAATATTTTATTACATTTGTATAGCAGTTTGTTCAGATGTGTTCAGTGTAGGTCTTTTCTTTTTCCCTTTTAATCAGTCCTTCAGGAAGTTTGTTTTGCTTAGTGCTGTTCTCTCCCTGATATTATCCTACTTCTTAACCTGTCCCTCCTTCTAATCCACACTTGTTACTCTCCAATGAGTCTTGATCTATGTAAGGCTGTGGGTGCGAGTGTGCATATGCTCCCTTCACTAGTGTGTGCACGCAGCCCTCCTTTATCCACTTCAGCCAAGAATGAGGTTCAACTGATGCCCTTAACCCTTTCCCCTTAAGAATATTTGTATGTATGTGTGTATATATACGTGCTGCTTCTTATGCATCCCAATGAAAAGAATTGGTAAATTCTACCACATTATAAAGAAATAAATTCTGCCTCCTCCTTTTTTATGCTAGTATATTTCTTTTACCTTTCCTTCTCTTTCCTTTCTTAAAATCGTCAGAACAGACTCAGTCTACCTCTAGAAACCTGTCTCCCCTCTCCCCATTTTGAAGATATTAAGGTTTTAAAGGGATGCTTGTTTTTTTTTCCCTCTCTGAGTGTTGCCTCTTTACTCTGGTTGTTCCCTTGGGCTTTTAGGGTTTCCACCCTGGGGTTTTCTGACCTTTGTACACTTTTGCTGTCTCCAAATACAGCCTTGCAGGCTGTACTGTCTTAGTTGGTTGCTCTGGAAAACTAAGCTTGGCTGCCTGCCCTGTACTGTTGGCAGGCCCCTTTATCCTCTTATCCATGGGCTTCTGGCTGGTGTTTTGTATACTTCTTAGGTGGAAAAAGACAACTTATTGTAGTTTCTTATTGGATTTCTTGATCCTTTTCAGTCTGGTGCAGATTTTAGAGTTTTACCATCTTAGCTGTATGGTAGCTGGACAGTGTGCCTCTGTTCAGGGCATTGTCTCAGCCGGAAGTCCTCAGTGTTGTTCTGAGTTGCTATTGCTGAAAGAGGCACCCTTCATTCCACCAAGCCAGCCTGGTACTCTCTTGGAGCTCACAGACTCTTACTGAACCTCTTCTTTTTTAGTATAGTAGCTCACATTTATATAGGTCTATAATTTTCATAAAAAAGCCCTTTAATTACCATAATACATAGCATATAGAAAGTAAAAGTGTTAATATCTACATTTTATAGATGAGGAAACTGAGGTTCACTGAAGTAAAGTGATTTACTTATGGTTATTCAGCTAGTAAATTTCAGAACCTGAATTTCATTTCAGGTCTTTATTGAATCCAAGTTCAGTATTCATTTGGCCATACCAAATTCTCTCTAATTTTTATGAGAATAAGTTAAAATAATCAGGATTCTGAAATCGCCAGTAGGATACTTTTTTACTTAATTAGCTCTAAATATACTTTTTTCCATCATTTTAAAAAAATGTAGCTTTAACAGTTTAGCAAAACCCTTTGATTTTTTTCTATTTTCCATCTCTCCCATCTGCCCTCAGACGGCTACCACACTAGTTCAGGCTTTCATAATTGGACCTTCAGGCTCTAGTCTCTCCTCCAATTCATCTTTCACATAACTTCCAGAATATCTTTTTTTTTTTTTTTTGGAAGGGGGAAAGGCAAGGCAATTGGGGTTAAACGACTTGCCCAAGGTCACACAGCTAGTAAGTGTGTCAAGTGTCTGAGGTTGGATTTGAACTCGGATCCTCCTGACTCCCGGGCCAGTCCTCTATTCATTGGACCGACTAGCTGCCCCCAGAATATCTTTCTAAGGCACAACTATGACAGTGTTATCCACCTGCTCAGAGCAAACCTTCAGGGGCAGTTAAGTGGCGCAGTGGATAGAGCACCAACCCTGGAGTCAAGAGGACCTGAGTTCAAATTTAGCTTCAGACACTTACTGGTTGTGTGGCCCTGGGCAAATCACTTACAACCCCTGATTGCTTCCCAAAGAAACAAAAAACCAACCTTCAGTGGCTCCTTATTTCTTCTAGGATAAAATGCAAACTTCTTACTCAGGCAAAATACAGACTTCCTTCAGGCATTTAAGGCCCCGTACAGTCGGGTTTCATCTTAACCTTTCTCACCAGTCCTGTTTCATGTTCCTCTTCATGCACTGTGCATTCCAGCTAAACTGTTCTCCTGAACCTGAAATTCCATCACCCTCCCCTGTGCCTAGAAAGAACTTCTGTCTTTCAGAATTCTTATTATGTCAGAGCTTAACATGGGTCCCAATTAAGCAACAAGTAAGTTCTGTATTTCTCAAGTGCCAGTTATATGCCAGAGCTTAGCTAGTTACTGGTGATTCATAGATAAAAATAAAATTGTCCTTGCCCCTAAGAAGTCTCTGCAAAAAAATAACATGTATAAATAAATGCAAAACATGTTCAAAGTTAATACAAGGCAATGGGGGGGGAACTTTCTTTTGTGGCAGGTAGACTTAGCAAAGACCTTATTTAGAAAGGGCTTGAATGGAATTTTAAAGGAAACCAGGGGTGTTGAGAGGTGGATAGGGACCATTCCAGGGGTTGGGCCAGCCTCTACAAAGGTATGGGAATGGAAAATTGAATGTTATGAAGGAGGAACCACAGATAGGCCAGTTTGACTGGAATGTAGAATGCATGTGAAAGGTAATAGTTATGTACTAATACAAGGTCTAAGAAGGTAGACTGGAATCAGATTGTGAAGATCTTAGAGATAATAGGGAGTCATTGGAGCTTTTTGAGCAGGTGAGTGACATGGGTCTTTCTGTACTTTTGGAGTATTACTCTGGCAGCTTTGTGAAAGGTGGTAGGTCAGAATGGGGAGAGATGAGATGGGGAGATCAATTAAGGAACTATTCCATGGTACAGGTGGGAGTCAGCCAGCTAGCATATTTTTTTTTTAATTTTAATTTATTTTCTTGGTCACATCATTCATTTCCACAAGGTTTTGAGTTACAAATTTTCTCCCCTTTTTGTCCCTACCCCCCAGCCCAGAACATTGATCCCACTGTAAGACCCCTCCCACAATCTGTTCCCT
>CM053596.1:57422095-57450814 GCA_028646575.1 Pseudocheirus occidentalis
CGGAATATCATATTCCAGGCCCTTCGATCCCTCAGTGTAGAAGCTGCCAGATCCTGGGTTATCCTGATAGTGCTTCCGCAGTATTCAAATGTTTTTTTCTTGACAGCCTGTAATATTTTCTCCTTGGTGTGGGGGCCAGCTAGCATATATTAAGTGTCCCAGGCACTATTCTGAGTGCTGGGGATACAAAGAAAAGCAAAAAACAAACAAAAACATCAGTCCCTGCCCTAGGAGCTCATAGTCTGATAGGGGAGACACGATGTGAATGATTACATACAAACAACATAAGATTGGGTAAGCAGCTCAGATGGAGGAGAACTGGGAAAGGCTTCCTGCAAAAGGTGGGACTTTAGCTAAGTCTTGAAGAAAACAGGAGGCTAGGAGGGAGATGGAGTATGTATTGGATGATACAGGGCATGTCACTGGATTGCACAGGATGATGAGAAGATTAAGGTGAAAGAAAACTGTAAAAGTAGGAAAGGGGTCAGGTTATGAAGGGCTTTAAAAGCCAAATAGGATTTTTTATTTGGTCTTGGAGGCAATAGGAAACTACAGGAGTTTGTTGAATAGCGAACTAACCTAGTTGGACTTTACTTTTGAAAGATTTGACAACTGCTAGAGAAGATGTAGGAAAATTGGAATACTAATTCATTGTTGGTAGAGTTGTGAGCTGATCCAACCTTTCTGGAGAGCGATTTGGAACTATGCCCAAAGGATTATAAACATGTGCATATCCCTTGACCCAGCAATACCACTTCTAGGGCTGTATCCCAAAGAGATCATAAAAATGGAGAAAGGACACACATGTACAAAAATATTTATAGCAGTTCTTTTTGTGGTGGCCAAGAACTGGAAATTGAAGGGATGCCTATCAATCGGGGAATGGCTGAACAAGTTGTGGTATATGAATGTAATGGAATACCGTTATGCTATAAGAGATTATGAGCAGGCAGACTTCAGAAAAACCTGGAAAGACTTAATATGAAGTAATACTGAGTGAAGTGAGCAGAACCATTGTGCACAGTTACAGCCACAGTGTGCAGTGACTGACTTTGATAGACTTAGCCCTTAAACAATTCCAAGGGATTCATGATTGAAAATGCCATCCGTAGTCAGAGAAAGAACTGTGGATTCTGAATGCAGATCAAAGCAGAGTATTTTTGGGGTTTTTTTTGTTTTTTTTCTTTCTCATGGTTCCTCCCATTCATTCTAATTCTTCTATACAATAACTTACGTGAAAATATGTTTAATAGGAATGTATATGTAGAGTCTATACCAGATCGCATGCTGTCTGGGGGAGGGGGGAAGAGGGAGGGGAGAAAATTTAAAATTTATAGAGGTGAATGTTGAAAACAATAAATTAATTAACTTTAAAAACTGACAACTGAGCAGAGGATGGACTGACATGAGGAAAGACTTGAGGCAGGTGGACAGACCATCAGGCTCCATAGGGGGCTAGGGCCTGTATCAAGGTGCTGGCAGAAAATCAGAAAAGAAAAGATGTATAGAAGAGCTGTTAAGAAGGTAAAAACAACAGGACTTTGTTTTAAGCATGTTGAATTTAAGATGTCTTTGGGATACCCATTTTGAGATGTCTAATAAGCAGTGGGCACTGGGAAACTGGAGATGAGGAGAGATGTCAGGGCTGGATAAGTCCTTCTGAAAGACTTGTGCATGGAAATGCTAGGCAAAATCAGTGATCAAAGGTATGCTGATGAAGGAAGGAAGGAAGACTTTATTAAACGTCTACTATGTGCCAGACATTGTGCTAATAAGTGTTTTACAAGTATTATCTCGTTGGAGCCCTAAAACAAGTGCTATTATTATCCCCATTTCACAGTTAAGAAAATTCAGGCAGATAGAGGTTAAGTAAATTGCCCAGGGTCACACACAGCTAGTGAGTGTCGGAGACTGGTTTTGAACTCGAGTCTTCTTGTCTCTGGCCCAGCTATCTATTGCATCACCTCCCTGCCTCTCTTCATGGGAGTGGAGAGGAGATGGATGTAAGAAATATGGAAAATTGACAAGACCCATCAACTGATTGGATTTAGAGGGTACAAGAGTGTAAGTTAAGTTAGGTTGCAAACTATGGGTGACTAGAAGGGTGATCGTGCCCTTGACAGAACTGAGGAAGTTTGAAAAAAGAGGGTGGGTTTAGGAGGAAAGATAAGTCCTCTCCTAGACATGTGGCGTTAGAGGGTCTGTGGAATATAAGTATCTCATAGGCAGTGGTATTGCTGGACTGGGGTCCTATTTCCTTGTAGCCTCTCCTGCACATTTGAAAGTGTTCTTATTTTCCATATTTTCTTAGAACCCTCTGGATTTCCTTTTTATTCCCATAAATCCTTGCCTTTTATTATTCCAAATCTCTATTCTTGTATTACCTCAGTAAGCCTTTGAGTGTACCCCAAGACTCTTTTTTTCCTTTTGACATCATCTTCCTTGATCTTAACAGCTCTTTTGGCTTCATTAATCTTATCTATGGAGATGACTTAAGATCTCTTATGTTTAGCCCATGTCTCTCTCCTGAGTGCTAATTTCTTTCTTTCTCTCTTTCTCTCTTTTTTTTTTTTGCTTTTTGGAGGGGGGACGGCTGGGCAGTTGGGTTAAGTTAAGGTCACACAGCTAGTAAGTGTTAAGTGTTTGAGGCTGGATTTGAACTCAGGTCCTCCTGATTCCAGGGCCTGGGCTCTATTCACTGCACCACCTAGCTGCCTTGTGAGTGCTAGTTCTGAATCATGGACAAAGATGTTTCAAATTGGACATCTCAGTCTCCACATGTCCATTAACAGAACTCTTTGTATTCTCCAACTCCGGCTCACCCTTCAAAACTTAGTTATCTGTTGAGGGCAAAAAGTCTGAATTGTCATCCTAGATGCCTCGCCATTATTCACTCCATATTCTGGCATGGGCCTGAATCAAGCTAGGACCCTGATAGCTTATGTTTGATATTGGAAAGAAATGAGGTACTTGTGGGATTTGGCAATAAGTAAAAGAAGATTTACTTAGCTCCACAGGAGAAGGGTTCTCAAGAAGCATATGCTTTGAGAGCCCAAGCAAATTGGCTTAGTGAAGTTCCTCTGCCAGCGAAACATCAGAACCCACTTTCAGAGCTCTTTTTATAACAGCCAACCAGGAAGTGATGGCGGTATCCTGAGCCTAGTCTAGTCCTGTGAGCCAATCAAGTCTCGAGGATGGTTTTAGTGTCTTTTAAAGAAAAACTGTCCTAAGTTGTGCGGGGCAGAGGAGTTAGGATTGCTCCTACCACACCCCATGTAGTGGAATAGAGGAAGGGAATAATAAGCATTTATATAGCCCCCAGTTATGTGCTAGCCACTGTGCTTTTGGGATGTATTATCCGTAATCACTTCATGCCTGGAAGATCACACTTGGCTGCTGGTGGGTCTCCTTCCCTCAAGTCTCTCCTCATTCCAGTCCAACTGAATGGAGATTCAGTTGTCAAATTGAGCTTCCTAAAGTGGAAGTCTCAGTATATCACCCCCCCCCCCAGTCCCACCCTCATTAAACTGTGTGCCAGTTAGCCAGTGTCTGAAGCCAACTGGATTTGAATTCTTAACTCTAGGTCCACCACTCTATCTGCGTGGTAGCATCACCTGCTTCTTGTAGCAGACAAGAGACACAACCCAGTCTTTTACAGTTTTTATCTCCATAATTTCCCTTGTATGTGTCCCCTTCTCCCTGCCCATAGTGACCACCCTAATTCAAACCCTCATTTCTTCTTGCCTAGATTATTATATCAATAGTCTCCTGCTTTAAGAGCTTCTCCCCATTCTCCCTATTTTCCACAGTCACCAAAGTGATTGTCCTAAAGTGCAAATCCAACCTTGTCACTCCCCTGCTTAATGAACTCCATTGGGTCCTTATTACTTCTAAGAACAAATAGAAACTATTCTGGATTTAAAGCTCTTCATATCCTGATCCCTTCCTCCCTTTCCAGTCGTCTTTTTTTTTTTCTTTTTCGGGGGGCAGTTGGGGTTAGGTGACTTGCCCAAGGTTACACAGCTAGTAAGTGTCAAGTATCTGAGGCCGGATTTGAACTGGTACTGACTCCAGTTCTCTGGAGTCTCTCTCTCCAGCTCTATTCACTGCACCACCTAGCTGCCGCTCCTTTCCAGTATTCTTCCATTACTCCCTTCCATGCCTTCTTCTGTCTATCTTGTACTAACCTGTTTGCTGTTATTCAGACACATAATTCAGCCCCCATCTTTGTACATTTGCTTTAGCTAAAGTACCCCCTTCACCACTACTCCTTCACCCAATGCCTAGAGTGCTTTCCTTTTACCTCTACCTCTTTCTTTCATAGCTGAACTTTTTGCTACCTTAGGGTACAGGAGGCCTTAGGTTAGGTTACCTTGTTTCTTCTTGTATCTTAAATATACAGAATTCTACATGTTGTCTCCTCCATTAGAACGTTAGGTTTTTGAAGGCAGGGATTGTTTGACTTTTGTCTTTGTGTCCTCAATTCATGAAGTCTTTGGTAAGTACTTCACTCAGTATTGGTTGATTGATTTGAAGACAGGTACTATGCCGTCTTTGTGTCCCCACTGTAATAGAATAACTGACAGGTAATTGGTGCATAGTAAGTGATGGTTAAAATTGAAGTTACATGAAGATGTGTAGATATAGATACAGATATGTGTGTTTATATGAAATTTAAAGAGCAAGATTTATTTCCTAAAATAATGAGTAAAGTCATACTCTAGTGATTACATAAAATTAAATAGTTTTTGCACAAATAAAACCAATGCAGCTAAAAATAGAAGAGAAACAGGTAGTTGAGGGAGGGGGAAAGTATTTGCATCAAATTTCTTTGATAAATATCTCATTTCTAAGTTATAGAGAACTGAATTGAATTTGTAAGAATAAGAGCCATTTTGTAAGTAATAAGTGGTCAAAGGATATATATGAATAGGTAGTTTTCAGACTAAGAAATCTAAGTTATCAGTAGCCACATTAAAAAAGCTCTAAATTACTAATAAGTAGAGAACTTTAAATTAAAACAGCTTTTACTTCCAGCAGATTGGCCAAGGTGACAGAAAAGGGAAATGAAAAATGTTTGAGTCTGTGGAAAAACAGGTTTTAAAATTTACTATTGGTGGAGCTGTTCACACATTCTGGAAAGTAGTTTGAAATTTTACCCCAAAAGCTATTAACTGTGTACCCTTTGACCCAGGCTTACTGCTAATAGAGTCATACCCCAAAGAAATCAAAGAAAGAGAAAGAAGACCTATATATATATATACATAAATATTTATAGCAGTTCTTTTTGTGGTGGCAAAGAATTAGAAACTGATGAGATGCATTTGGGGGCAGTGGCAGAACCAGTTGTGGTATGTGGATGTGATAGAATACTATCATGTTGTAAGAAATGGTGAGAAAGATGCTTTCAGAAAAACCTGGGAAGATTTCTATGAATTGTTGTGAACAGAACTAGGAGAACAATTTATATAATAACAGCAGTATTTTAAGAACAATCAACTCTGAAACACCTAGATCCACACAGTGACTAACCACAGTTCTTTTTTTTCCTCCACTTAATAGTATTTTATTTTTTCCAGTTACACACAAAGATAGTTTTTTATAAGATTTTGTTTTCCAAATTTTTTTCTCCTTTCCTTACCTCCCTCCTCAAGATGGCATACAATCTGATATTGGTTATACATATTAAACATTTCCACATTAGACATTAGTCATGTTGTGAAAGAATAATTAGAACAAAAGAGAAAAACCATGAGAGAAAAAACAAAAAAGATAGTATGCTTCACTTCGCATTCAAACATATAGTTCTTTCTTCGGATGTGGATGGCATTCATATTCATCATGAGTTTTGGGAGTTGTCTTAGATCAATGCAGTATTGAGAAGAGCAGAGTCTAGCAAATTTGGTCGTTGCACCATGTGACCAACCACAGTTTCAAAAGATTCTATGAAACAACCTGGTGCAGGAGGCCTTAGATTAGGTCACATTGTGTTTTCTTGTATCTTGTATCTTCCAGACGGAAGTAATGCATTCAGAATAAAGGCTGAAGCATCTCTTCTGTTTCATCTTTCTTTTTTGACAAGGCTAATGGAATTCATTTTTATGAAATTAGCTTTGGTTTTCTTGCCTGTTCAATGGGTGGAGAAGGAAAGGGAGAAAATTTGAAACTCAAAATAAAATTGCAAAATGAAAGAAAAAAAAAGAAAATTAAGTCAAAATGATTGTGATATTTAGTTAAGCATTACTCAGACTCTTTTGTGATGGTTTCTAGATTTCTTTGGAAAAGGTTGATGATGGTAGCAAAGTTCTCTTCATCAGGTATTCAATATGAAATTATGTATCATTACTTAATATATGACAATTTAAAAAACATGAACATAACATGTAATTTTATTTCCCCCCCAAAATGTCTAGATAAGTAAAAATTTACACATATGTACCGGCCCTTTGATTAGAACATATGTATTCCGGCGACTTAGCAGCCTGTTTTTGAAAGCAAAGAATGGCTTTTACATTTTTAAACACAATAAAACTTTTATTTAAAAAATGTAAAAACTGTTCTTAGCTGGTAGGTCCTGTTTGTGACCCCTGAATTGTATGTTAAGCTCTGAAGGGTTGCATGACTAACTTAGATACCTTGCTTTAGACTAGTTTTTGACTCTAAATTCATTCTTTTCTGTTGACTCTAAATTCATTCTTTTACCTAGCTCCCCCCCCCCCCCAGGAGTTAGGGTAAGAAGATGGAACTAAGAATTGATTGTAGCTCTTTTGAATCAGTAGTTTTGGTAAGCACTATCATAAAATCAAAAATTGAGCTGGTTTAGAGCAGGTATCAGTTTACTTTAAGGTTGATGCTGGTCAGTTTCTTTAGGGGAAAAAACATATTTGTGCTAGATAAAATTAAATACCTAATTTAAGTCGAAAAAACTAAGATCATTTAGAGTTAAGAATTTCTCTCCTTTTCTAACCTAGTTGTTACATGGTGAATTTGAAGGTAATTCATGGTTTTATTGATTAACAATGTGCTGTGCACCTGCAAAGAATGGTGTCCTTCAGAGTAACTATATAAAATTTGGTAAGATTAATCCAGTAGATAATTTTTCAGGTTTGTGATATACTGGGATAGGATGAAGATAATTTCAAATATGATGATTGAGGTTCAGAGGCTATTAAATTGTGACTTTAGTGGGGAAAAAATGCTTTGATGTTTTGGTGGATACTACTTCAGAAGTGTGCAAGTTCACTGTGTTTCATGTTGCCATTAAGTATATTTTGGGGACTAGTGCAGAAAGTGAACCAAGATTGAGGGTGTGATAGCATGGCTGCATACAGTTCAAATTCTACAAGAGTAGAATGTCTACATAATCCTGACAGCCTTAGTTATGAGGAGCAGCTGACAACTTGAATTATAATGTGTCAGCTTAACTACTAGGCTAAACCAAAGGGTTCTGGTGGTGATGAGACTGAGTACAGTTTGGATCTCAATGGCCTGTCACTTTTTGGTTTGTATCAAATGCTGATTGAGTACCTACTTAAATTCTAGGTGGGGTGCTGGTGCTCCCATCCTAGCCCTCAAAGAGCTTTTGATCTATAAACACAGTAATTTCAGGGGCTGAGGTTGGCAATCAAGAAAGGGCTTTGGTAAGAGCTAGGACTTGATCTGGTCTGTGAGAAAATGGTAGAGGTGAAAGGAGAGCATTCTTCATATGGGAGAAAGCATGAGTGTGGTTGTTAGAGATGAGAGCTAGCAATGGACCATTTGGCTAGAAGAGTTTATAATGAAGAGGAATTTGTAATAAGCCCAGAAAGGTAGAATCAGACCTATTTGTGAATGACTTAAAATGCCAAGCAGAAGAGTTGGCAGTAGGCATTGGAGCTTTTTGAGCTGAGGAGGGACTTGAGTCTGACCTGTGCTTTTGGAATGTTAATTTGGCAACTGTGTGGAAATTGGATGGAGAATGGAGAGACTTGAGATATACCAATTAGGAGGCTGCTGGAGTGGCATAAAAGCTTAGTAATAATAGATGATGATGATGATGGTGATGATGGTGGTGATGGTGATGGTGATGGTGATAATGATGGTGATAATAATGATAATGATAGAGCAGCCAGGTGGCATTGTGGTACATAGAGCGCTGGGCCTGAAGTCTGGAAGACTCATCTTCCTGAGTTCAAATTCACCCTCAGACACTTATTAACTGTATGACTCTGGGCAAGTCACTTAACCTTGTTGGCCTCAATTTCCTTATCTGTCAAATGAGCTGGATAAGGAAATGGCAAAGCACCCGGTATCTTTGCCAAGGAGATCAGAGTTGAAAAAAACTGAAACGCTTAAAAGACCTCAAGGACAACAATACCAATAGTAATAGCATTTGTGAAACATAAAGACTTTTAGGTTTGCAAAGTAAACAAAGTACTCAGTGGATCTTCACAGTAATGGAGATAATTAACCCCATTTTTCCAATGAGATCACCTGGCTGAGAGAGGTTGGAGGGACTTGCCTTAAGCCATACCTAGGCAGTGCCTGAGGCAGGTTTTGAATTCAGGTCTGCTTGAATTAAAGTCCAAAAGCTGTATGTCAATTATGCTACCCAGATGAATCCCAAAGGACTTTAAATTTTACCAGGCACTTCATATACTTTATCTCACTTGATCCTCACAACAGTCTTCTGAAGTATTTCCGTCATCTTATTGAATATCTACCATATGCCGGTTACTGTGCTAGGTGTTGGAGATATAGGGACAAAAGTAAAGCTGTCCTTGCCCTCAGGGACCTTAGGTTCTTAAAAAAAAAAATTATTGATACCTTTTGTTTTTGCCTAATTGCCTACATTCTCTTCCATCCTTCCTCCCAGTCAGCTATCTCTTATAATTAAGAATACAAAAAGGAAGAAAAAAGTTCACCTAATCTAACCATTAGTTGAAAAAGTCCAATACTATATTATACCCATGCTTCTCCAATTCTCTAAAAGAAGCAGGGTGAGATAATTTTTCATATCAAAAAGCTTACATCCCAACTGGGGGACAACCTGCATTTCTATAGGTTTGCCAAGATTATGGAGGAATAATATGGAGGTTCACTCTCAAAGAAAGGGTAGAATCAGGGGATACCTAATGCAGAAGACAGATTTTGAGACTAGCTGTGAAGGAAGCAAGGGATTCTATGAGATGGTGGTGAGAAAGGGTGCAAGCTGTAGGCCTGGGAGACAGGTAACCAGGGCCGGGAGACAGGAGAGGTCATGCTTTGCGTGTAGAACAGGAAGAAGGCCATTTTGACTGCACCAGGCATAGTATATAGTGTGAAGAGAGGAGAATAAAGTATGTAAGCCTAGCAAAGAAAGTTTGGTCAGGTTGTCAAGAGCTTTAAATGCCAAACCAAGGCATTTCTGTTTGATCCTAGAGGGCATAGGCAGCCCTTCCAGTAATCCAGGCAAGTTGTTATGAGGGCCTCAATGGCTAGAAACCAGGGAATAGATGAGAGAAATGTTGTGGAGGTAGAAACAAAAAGTTTGATTTGATTGATTAGATATATGGGGTGAATGAGAATAAGGGATTGGTAATAACATCAAGGTTGTGAACCTGAGTGACCAGAAGGATGATTGAGTTCTAGACAGAAAAAGGAAATATATGTATTGTTGTCCCCATTTTGAGTGGTGGAGAGTTTTGCCTGTAGTCACATAGCTGGTGTCAGAGGTAGGATTTGAATCCTGATCTCTCTTGGCTCTTAGTCCAGCACTCTTTTTATGACACTGACCCCATGCTAACCATTCAGTATAGGAAGACACTGTAGTATAGTATAGTAGAAGGAGCATTGTATTTGGAGTCAGAGGTCTGGATTTGCATGTCACTCAAGTAGATAAGTGACTTGGGACAAATTCCTTTATGCCCGTCCACTTTATTTAGTTTTCTCATCTGTAAAATGATGTAAAATGTAAAAGATGGCTCATTCTTGTATCTTTAAACCTAACAATGGTGTTTTGGGGATTGAATGAAATGTCTGTAAAGTGGTCTTACCTTAAAGGACTTTATAAATACTGACTGTTGTTCTTACAGACAAGGAGAGGCTTTCTGGAATGGTAATCCTACTTTTTCCTGTTAAAGCTGCCATGCTTTGTTTTTCCAGGCTCCTTCCTACCAGATAGGAAGGAGACTTAGACCCTGACCCATCCTGTGTGTTTTTCAGAGGTTCTTAATTGAAACCAGGACAGAACTGAGTCAAGATCCAAAAAACGGATCATTTGAGAATTGTCCTCTCTTTGCACAGGATCTCACCACGTGGCTGTCCTCTGCTTATGAAGCACAGTTCAGGCAGGGTTTTTCAAATATTTGGCACTTTTCCTTTTCTGTGAGGGCAGATCTTGATGATAGCTTGTTTCAGTTAGAGCCATTAGCCACTGGAGATTTCATAGTATAAATGAGGCCTGTTTTCATAACTTAGAGCAGTCTGGGGGTGATACTTGAAGATCTTTGCAGACATACAATTCTGTTTGCTCAATAGGTTTCTGTATGTGTGCCATTTTAAAGGCATAGTTCTTTTTTACTTTTTCTTGTATTTAATTGTAATGCAAATGTCTAAATTACTCTTGAAATCTTATTATGTTTGGTAAAATACCAGACTTTGATTTTTTTTGTATATTATAACTCTGGTGAAGTAACTTGCACCAGATGAAATTAGATGTATAGGGATTGATTATTATGATACATTGAGGTTAATTTATTTGGGTAGATTTGGATACCTGTTGTAATTTAGATGGGACCGGTTTCCAGGAGGGATCAAGGATATGCATAGAAAGAATACTTTTTAACGTAGTAGCCCTAGGCTTTTGCTGTTCATTGTGTGTGTGTACATTACATATAATATTCTTTTGGGAGAAACTCAATTTTATGTACTGGTCTTTTATTATTTCCAAGGACTGGCCATTTGATGATGGAGCTCCACCTCCTAATCAGATAGTAGATGATTGGCTAAACCTATTAAAAAGTAAATTTCGAGAAGAACCGGGTTGCTGTGTTGCTGTGCACTGTGTTGCAGGGCTGGGAAGGTAAGCATTTAGCATTTTTTCAGTGAATTCATTAGCATGCTGAGGTAAGTCAGCTGAAGGTTTCCGTTTGTCAGAATTGGCATTTATTATGCTAAGTAATGGACAGCTGAGTGGTGCAGTGGATAGAGCACCAGGCCTGGAGATAGGATGACCTGAGTTGAAATCTGGCCTAGACACTTACTAGCTGTGTGACCCTGGGCAAATAATTTAGCCCTATCTGCCTCAGTTTCCTCATCTGTAAAATGAGCTGGAGAAGGAAATGGCAAAACCATTCCATGGGGTCACAAAGAGTTCGACATGACTGAAGCAACTGAACATTGACAGTGCCATTAAATAATAACAAATGACCCTGAAGAGAGGAAAATGAGAGTAAGAGCTGGTGATGATTTATTTGTTGGGATTCAACTTTTTGGATTATTTTATTTTTTTGCCTACTACAGTTGATCTTGGTATTATATTTGATATACTAGATGCTTTGGTGATATCAACATAATGTAATTGACTTATATCTCAGCATTAAAAAATATTGAAGATTAGTAGCATTCTTTTTCCCTTGACTTTTCCAAGTAATTATTCAGCTGATTATAACATGCACTTATTACTGTTTTTGAGCTAAAGGTTTGCATCACATCCTTAAAGATGATTATTTTTAGCTTTAAATGAAGAAACTATAAGAGAATGGATAGTTTTATTTTAATCTCTCCAAAGAGATTTATGAAGATTAGTGACTTAGGATTTAAAAACCTTTTTCCTTTTGCAGTATCCCAAAATGCATTGCACCTTTTTGGTCAGCAGATTAAACTGCCTATTTATGATAAGAACTTGGACTAGAACATTAGTTGAAACTATTTTTGCTTCAAGATAAAGGTGACTCAGGCTTAGTTCTTTTCAGACCCTACACCTGCTTGTTCTAGCCTTTCAGCAGCTCAGAAAGCACTTCCTGTTGTGTCTCCTGAAGCTGAAGGGAGCTTTCTAGACCACTTCTGGGCATTTTGGTTTCTGCTGTGTGCTCATAATCTAGGGTGGCAATTGGTAGCCTGCATTGGATTTAAAGGAGTAACTTTTGTAGTTGTTTCCAACACCAGTCCTCTCCCTAAGCTCACAAAAAAGGATTATAGTAATTTTGGGGCATCCAATGAGGGGAAGTATTAACACCATTCTGGAAATGAAAATTTAGAAAGCACTCTTGCAAGATTGGATAATGTATTTGCTTCTTTTTCTGTGATAATGGTCAGGGCCAGAATTTTACATTTTGGATGGCGGACATAGAGAGTTTTCAGATACAAATAACGACATTTAAAACACAAAGATCTTTTGACATAACCTTAAATTTAGTGCTTTGCTAAAAAGAAGTTGTAATAATGGAGAGATACTGTTATTGTACTTTGTTTACTAGGGAAAAAAGTGCTTCTTCTTTAGTCAATATGACAATCCTGTGTCTAAAAATCCTTTAATCCAAAAGATTTGTGGGTATTTACAGATGGGTTTCATTTTGCAGGGCACCTGTGCTGGTTGCACTTGCTTTGATTGAATGTGGAATGAAATATGAAGATGCAGTTCAGTTTATACGACAGTAAGTATGGAACTGTGTGTTCAGTAAGCCTGTGGTACAAGGCATTACAGGAGACTCATCATGGTCTTTGTCTGCTGAGCACTTTGATGAGCTAAGGAGAGGTGGAAGAGAGAAAGATTTCATTTATAGTGCATATTAACTTGCTGTCTTTGGCCTCAAAAACCTATGAGTGACAAAGAAAGACCCAATATATTTCTCAGAGGTAACACTGTCCTGAGGACATGTGGACTTTCTAATTTGTGTGGCAAATTCAGATACTCACGTGATCTGAATGAAGGGGAACAGCATAGATAAGTAGTAAGGGTCATTCAGGCTCCAACAGGGCTTGTGATAATCTAGAAACTGACGCTGGCTCTTAATATCATTATGAATAAATAAGAAACTATGGGGTTTTTTTGGTTTGTTTTTTTGTTTGTTTTTTGAGGGCAGTTGGGGTTAAGTGACTTGCCCAAGGTCACACGGCTAGTTTTTTGTGTTAAGTGTCTGAGGCCAGATTTGAACTCAGGTACTCCTGACTCCAGGTCCGGTGCTCTATTCACTGCACCACCTAGCCGCCCCAATAAGAAACTATGTATGAAGAATTGTTTAATTTCTTTGTGATATTGTATTAATAGTCAACACTCAATTATTCATGCCCAAAGTTAGGGTGGTAAAAATTTATAGATTATGTTAGATGAGACCTAATGCTGGCCAGAAATGTTGGCAGCTACCATCATGCCCATCTTCAAAAGAGTCACTCCCTCAGAAGAGCAGAGCAGTCCCTTATAGAACTAAATCAAGGATCCTGAAATGTTTCTTAGTGTCTGCTGGATGGGTATCTTTTCAAAAAACCCTCCCTATTCCTGTGTTGAAGCATGGCCCTTCCTTCCCCATACTTCAGTGGATGTTGCTCTTTGAAAAAACACCCAGAATACCAGTTTATAAGCTAATGAAGTAACACATTACTCTCTTGGGCAAAAGTTATTCTCTTAAATGTCTTAAGATACGCCATTCTGATCTTAGTGTAGCCATTTGTATGACATAGCCCAAAGAGAATTGAAGGGAATTTTTCCATTCCTTCTACTGGAGGGGGACCATAATGTTTCATTACAGACCTTTTCTGTTTGAAGTGATGCCACATGAGAAAAGAGGTAGGTTTTATTAGTCTTGAGTTGTAGGATGGACTTGGGCGGAAAACAGCAACAACAACATATTTAGCTTAATTAGCAAGGAGAATTTTGCACACATTAAGTTGTGGTTCTTCTATTTTCAGAAAAAGAAGGGGAGCATTCAATTCCAAACAGCTGCTTTACCTTGAGAAGTACCGACCTAAGATGCGATTACGCTTCAGAGATACCAATGGGCATTGCTGTGTTCAGTAGAGAAAAAGCTGAATTTGATTGTGGTTTTTGTTGTTGTTGTTTTTGTTTTTTTTATTGGTGGGGACTCTTGGTACCTGGAAATGTGAATCTGGAATCTATGTCATCAAAGTAGTGATGGGAGTCAGTGCTCTTCAGCCTCTGTCCTAATGTTTAAAAAAACAAAACGAAACAAAAAGAAAACCCTCTATAACATAAATAACAAAAAGCTTGAAGAGAGGGGAAAAAAAGATGAATTCAGTGAAGGATGATTTTCTCCCAATGTTGCAGTTTGAATTTCTGCCAGGAGTGAATCATTTCTAAACCTCCTGTACTTTTAAACTTTTTTCAAAATGGAGTCTCTAAGGAAAACCAGCAGAACATTGGTCTGTGCAAAAACCATCTGTTTGGGGAACACACCTGACAGGCCTGGCCCATCCACCTCCCTGTGGCATTTCCTCTCTGGTTATCTTTCCCTTGCCCCCCGTGTGTGTGTGTGTGTGTGTGTGTGTGTGTGTGTGTGTGTCTGTGTCTGTGTGTGTCTGTGTGTGTGTGTCTGTGTGTGTGTGTGTGTGTCTGTGTGCTCCAGTGCATGTGTGTGTGGACAGAGGCTAGGAGGAGCCCTGGTTGCTGTGGGTGTGTACAGTCTGACAGCCTTAAGCCCAACTGGGCACTTTTAGAAATAACAGTGGCATTTGTGTTCTGTGGCCCAGGGGATTGGTTCTTAGGCTTGAATAACAAGGAGATGTTCTTTTTAGTCTTTCTTTTCTTTAAAATTCAACCTACTATTAGGCAGAGCAGCCGAGGAACCCTTTTTAGGGAGGAGGGGTGGTTTGAAGGTTGGGTTTTTTTTGTTTTGTGTTGGATTTTCTTTTTGTTTTTGTTTTTGTAATTGAGGTGGGGGTAGTATTAAGAGGAGTATATCTTCTGTTATGTGTGCATTCATACTTGTCCAAAGAACTTAGCTGAGAGATGAACTGTTTCCTTTTGTTGCCTAAGTAAGAATATGGAGCAAAAGCTAAGTGAATTGTGGGAAGATGAACTTTTTTACTAGGTGGGAGGAAAGGCCTCCCTCTTCCAGGTCAGACTGGTCCTCTTCCTTGAGAGGCCTTTCCAGGCAGGGAGTTAGCATACTTTTTTTCTACCCATTACAGACATGCCAGCTGTAGCCATCATTTAGACTTGGTGTCGGACGATGTCAGAGCCCACCAATGGTTTGAAATGCCTGTTTCAGGACTAGTTTGTGTATTGTGGGTGAGTTTTCATGGATAGTCAGAGTAGACAGTCCACAATTGTGGGCTTGAGAATAAATAAATGCCTGGTGTGGGTATTCCCAAACTGGCTCTTGTATACAGTTTCAGTTTAACCACTGATTGCCTTGTTCTTTTCTTACTCGATTCTTTTTTGAGATTAAAATCACTGGTTCAAAACCAACAATGCCTGTTGAATATTTAGTCCACAGGCCATGGCAGGGTAGAGAAGAGATTTTGAATGAATTGGAGCCTAGGGAATCTGGAATGGGTTGCTCGTGGATCGGTATAGCATTATTTGTGCAGAGTCCTTGCTGGGTTCTATATGCTAATCTACACTTCCTTCTCCTTCCCAGGCAACATTTCTAGCCAGGCTGGTTTTATAGAACAGTGGGAGAGCCCTGACTAGGGCCCTTGTACTTTTTCACCCTAACATTGCATAGGTAACATCGTTCCACTTCTGAGGCATGAGATACAGGCTTAGGGTCACCTTGTCCTGCTGTGTCTTGCTGTGCAGAGCCAAAAACTTTTCATTTGTTTAGAGCAGCTGGGTCAGTGGGAATGGACTGGCCGGTACCTTGTCTCACACTGATACCTCAGATGCCGGCTATGTGAACTGCCTCTTTTCCTGTTCCCAGAGTTCTGTTTTGATTGTTAGCTAAATGCAAAACTGCAGATTATTCTCTTTCCCCTTTTTTCCTTTCCCCTGAAAACACAAAATAATGCATTTTAAATTGTTCCTAGGGTTTTAAAGTTTAAAAAAAAAATGATGGTACTATCCAAAATTTATTTCAGAACATGCCAATAGATTCCTTTTAACATAGGCCTAAGATCAAAACAGCACCCCTCAAAACTCAGACAAGACAGTCTGCTCAAAGGTTATTTCATCAATAGCATAATAAGCCTCTTGCCTTTGAAAAATTTATTTTCATTGTTGCTAAGAGGTAGGGCAGTATAGTGTCCAAGCAACATCAGTGCCTACCTAGTTAGGAGAACATTCCTGGTTTTGTCTAATAAGGGTGTACAAGGCTATAGTCAATATTAGCCCTCTTTTTGTTTTGAACTACAGACTAATGTTAACTATTCTCAGAACTGGATTTTTCTTTTGTGAAATTAAAAAAGTTTTTCTTTTGAATTTAATGAAGTATTGCTAGCTGAAGCCAGTTTGACATGGTAAGAGAGATGTCGGACTGATTGAGAGGTGTGCAGCCTGATTCCAAACAAACTCTGAACCCTTTTAAAGAACAATAAAACATATTTTACATGCTCTTTGCCTGGCTTTGCATTTGTTCTTCTGGGTTTGCTGTGATTTGTTATTCTGTAAGGGTTGTTATTTTAAAGGTTTGTTCTGGGCCCCAGGCTTCGAGTGAGTAGAGATGAGATGAGTTGAGAGCCTGGTAAGCATCACTAAGATGTCATGCAGCCCAGGTGTGAAATCTGGACAAGTCTAACTGGAGTTGGAATGCATCTGTCACTTTTTCTGGTTCAGCTCTTGAGCACAACATCTTGTCTCACTGTCTTAGAGAATTATTTCATAGATTATTCACAAGCATGACTCCTGTTCTTGAGCTCCCAAAGGACAGTGAGGCCCCACAGGAATCAACTTTCAGGCCTGGTGGTTGGGGGTGGTGGGGAGGGTGGGTGGTGAGTGGTCCCTTGGTTAGCGTAAATGGTTAGCTCCATTAAATCCAGTCCTAGATTGGTTTTTTGTCCTATATCATTTGTTTTTTGGTCCTTTTATGGGAGCTACTCAGATAAATAAAGTTATTTCATTCTCTATTATGTTGTAACTTTTGGATTACAGTCAGCTGGAGTATTGCTAGATAGACAAGATCACAGAATTCTTGGAAGTTGGAAGGGACCTTAGAAATCATCTAGTCCAGTGCCCTTTCCCCAATTTTTTTTTTCACTTGAGATTTTTATTAGTCATACTGAAACCTCGAGAAAAGGATTTTTTTTCCTGCCTTATCTCCGCAGCAGGGCAGGTGGGAAACTGGGGAAAGGTGTTCAGGAGGTCAAAGGGAAGGCATATGGGCAAGGAGCCTTGTCTGAGCCCAAGGATATTTTTCATGGAGGACATTCACCTGAGCACTACCTAAAGAGCAGTAGGAACCCCTCACTGCTTCTCTTTCATTCCTGTCTCTCAGTATTGCCTTTTATAGTCTGCTCGGGAAGAACTCTAGTCCTAAAGCAGGTGGCAACCCAGGCTGATTTTAGGCAACACCATTTCTCAATAAAAATTTTCTTTGCCTTGAATTAAAATCGGTGTGTCTGTGACTTAGGCCCATTGGAATTTGCCCTCCTTAATGTGAGGCAGAATATCTGTTTACTTTTCCACATAAGAACTCCTGGACATATCTGAAGGACGGGGGTTATATTATCTTCAAATTATCTCAAGATTTTTAATTCTTTGGAGCTTTCAATTTCCATCACTGTGGTGTCCCTCCCCTCTGATTTGTGAGTATTCCTCCTACATTATGGTGCCCAGAATGAAGCTGAACACTACATTCCAGACATGATCTGACCAGCGTAGATTTCCTGTGTCTGAATCTTGTGGCCATATCCATTGAGCCCATGTGCCAGTAGCAAGATGCCTCTCCTCAATACCTAGAGCTTGAGGGTAGCAGCAGACTACTGGGTAGATCTGCCTGGGCCATCATTTTTGAGGGGATGGCAAAAAAAGTTCTAGGATTCCTGCTGTTCTGGCCTTGAGTACCAATTTGTCTAATTTGCATGTCCATTTTTAGTACAAGTTTTTGCTAATTGAGGTCCTTTGAAGAATCTAGTTAATTTCAGTTGTACAAATCAGCCACAATGAAGCCTGTGACTGGCACAAAGGGCATTTGTTTTTTAACGGTTTATATTTTAGAGTTGACATTACGTTGTTCCTGGCTAGTTTTGCACACAGGCAGTATTACTGTAGTCCTGCTGTTGGAAGAAATTTTCAAGTGGATTTTATCTGCAGTGCATTAATGCATGGCCTAAATTCCTGCAGAGGCATAAGATAACCAGTCTGGACATGTCTTCCCAATCATATCTGGAGCCAGGCCACTGGTGCTTCAGTTTTACTCAGCATAGATAAATGGCTTTTCAGAAAATGCTTTTCTAGTTAAACCCCATGACTTGTGTCTCAGAGAGCCACAAGTTCAGACTGCTTGTAATTAGCGCTTTTTCACCAAGCTGCAGTAATGCACACAAATGGGGATTTATTAATACGGGTGGATTTAACTCTAATCTTCTTTTATAACAAAAGGTTCCATATTTTAAGATTCATAGGATCACTTAGAATCAGTCTAATTTTCAAAAGTGCAAAATAGTAATGCTTTTTAAAATCAGGAAATATGAAATGTGATCCCAGTAATGTGAAAAGCATCTGAAGCTGTATGCATGGGGAAACTGAAGAGTATTATGCAATTTAATGTGGATTAGCATACATAAATGTTTTCAATTAAAAATTATTCAGCTCTAGAACTGAAGAGTTGATCACAGCTGCATGAAAAATACCCATTAATCACCTAATGCTTTATGCAAATGATTGTATTTGACTTTCATTTGGGTTTGCCATTAGCACCTGGAACCAGAAGATTGATAGCAGGTAAAATTTAATGGATATAGAAATTAGATATTTAAATTAAATTTGGGCTAATTTACAGTACTTCTATTCATTACTACAAGTTCTCTTGCAATCTGAAGACCCCCATCACGTGGCAGAGAATGGAAAGAGGAAAGAAACTGCTTGACAGCTTCTCAGTCATGACTGACATTGGGAACAGCTTGGAAAATCCAAGTCGTGTTAAGTGTTTACCATGCAGGGAAACAGTCTACACAGTCCCACGTGTTTCATGGATCATTCTTAACCAAATGCCCAGTCTTTATGGTTTCTTGATTTCTACCTTCCTCACTCTTTATCCTCCCTTCTTGAGCTGGCTACCCCACACTTCTAAATATACTCTTTTTCTGTTCCCATCTGGACAGTTATCCTTTGAGGAATCTGATTGGAGTAGCTTTAGTGTTTTCTGGGATGGCAAGTTCTTACCATGCAGCATCACTGTTCAACAGAGAACAAACATTTATTGTTACCTACTATGTGCAAAGCAATTCTGCTAACCTTTGGGGAGATAAAGAATTTGGTTATGGTAAAACCTCTCTCCTCATGGAGCTTTTGGTACAGTAGAAAATAAAGATAAATTTACTGATAAATTATAGATCATTTTGTAATTGTTACAATTTTGTAATGAATTACAGATAAAATTATAATTCAAAATAATATTCTAAATGTGTTAGAAAGGGGCGGTTTTCTTGGTAACCAGCCGTCAGGAAAGTAAGATAATGGCAGCTGACTTGGACTATACATGAGAGGTAGGAATTCAACAGATGAAAGAGGGAAAGGGAAGATCTCCGAGGCCCAGGAAACACTGAGCAAAGGCCAGAGGCAGGAGTGGACTGGATGCTGTTTACTTCCACAAAGAAGCCAATCTGCTGTTCATCCACGTCTAGAGTGTGTATTAACTGAATGAAGTTGCTGAGACTAGTGTTGAGAGTGAGTCAAAGTGAGTTGGTAAACAAGGTCATATGAAAACTTGTAAGAGGAAATTCACTGATTGTGTTGGAAAAGACCTCAGAAATCATCTAATCCTCTGCCTGCCTTTTACAGAGAGGCTCCTGAGCCTCAGATAGGCCAGAAGGCTTGTCACAAGGGCTCCCAAAGCCAAGACTGGGATCCAGATCTGACTCCCTGTCTATTTTGCATGAGTCACATTTCTGTCACTGGTTTTCTAAATTGTCTTAGGCACTTCCCCTCTATGGGCCTCGGTTTTCTGCCCTGTAAAAGGAGATGTTTTGGTAAGTTGTCCTTTGAGGTCCATTTCACCTCTAAAGACTTCTTGTGGTGCCAATGGTGCAGTGTGATCTCTGGATATAACTGGTCCTTGGTGGGGAAAAGGTGAGCAGGCATACTTGTTTTTCTTCATTCCCCACAGTATGTGCTAGACTGTTGAAAGACTAGCACAATTTAGTGAGGAGAATGCAGGAGTGAGTTAGATTTGGATGGGACCTGACCCTGGGCCAGCCCCCCTAATCTCTGGCATGACTCTGGCACCTTCTTGACATGATTTTGTGAGGTAGAGCATGCATAAAAGTGCTTTGCAAACCATTGAGCATTTTGTAAAGATTAGGCGATAGGGTTATTTTTGGTTGGTTGATTGTGCAAGTTAGATTCTGATCTTTTGGGGAAGTCCTGGCCTAGGAGTTTCTGTCCACCCTCACATTGCAGTCATTGAAGAGCCAAATATGGGAAGGGGCATGATTCTGCTAACACCAAAGCCTTTCTGAACTTCCACATTTCTACCTTAAGTTAGTAGGCGCGATTGACTCTCTCTGGTTGGCACTGTTCAGGAGGGTACCCTGATGCCTGACCCCCGGTTGAGTTATGTAAAAGTGCTAGTTTGGCACTTCCTAGGCTGGTGTCTGCTCACCCACTATCCAGCAGATGCAGGGGCTTTTCAGGAATCGGGAAAGTCTGGTGCGACTGACAACACAAGTAGTCTGCTCAAAACAGCTCCTCTGACCATGTTGACCCCCTCCTTTCCACATAAGGGGTCCAGGAGGAGTCAAAGGTGAGTTTTATGGGTCTGCTGCAAAGACCAGGGCCTGCTTACTCACGGCTGGTACATAGACCTCCACACCTTCTAGGTTGGGCCCTAGGGGAAGGCTTACTGTCTTTATTGATGTGAAAACGAGACCATCCTGCAGATATCCTGGTGTCAGCTGTGCTTTCTGCCAGGCTTGGCAGTCTGCAGAGCTGGCAGCAGTAGGAGGCAGGCTCCCCAAGACCATTAGAATTCAGAAAATACTGATTAAGCACCCACTCTGGGCAGGGCTGGGGAGTAAGTGCTGGTGATACCAAGACAGACACCAAAGAGGCCCTTTTTATTCTAAGCAGACTTCTGTGCTCATCTCTGCCCTCTTCAGTCCTTCATACTCTGTAAGACTTACCATCCTTATCCATGGATTTAATCATGTCATTCCTCTGCTCAAAAATCTTCAGAGGCCCCCTCATTAAAGTTCGTCCTTCTAGGGAGCAAAGTGGATAGAGCGCTGGACCTGGAGCAAGGAGCACGTAAATCCAACTCCAACCTCAGACGCTTAATGGCTGTGTAAGTCACTTCACCTCTGCCTCAGTTTCCTCCTCTATGAAATGGGAATAATGATAGCATTCACCTCCAGGATTTTTATGAGGGTTGTATGAGATAATACACCATAAAACACTATATAAAGGCTAGCTATCGTTGTTGGTACTGATACTACTGTTATTACTCAAGACCTTCCCTTATTTGGCAATGCTCTTTTTCTGTATTATCTGACACTATTTCCCTATACAAGGCATACTCCAGACAAATTAGTTTGTCCTCAGCTGTACATTCCCCCTCTATGCTTTCTGACATCCATGTCTTTGCTTCCATGTCTATACCTGAAATATTCTTCCCTTGTTACTTCTGTCAAATGCCAAGTTATCCTTTGAACCTCTGGCTCAAGTGGCATCTCTTCCAGGAAGCCTTCCTTCATCCCTTCAGGTAGTAATGACTTCTCCCACTTTTGCAAACATCTGGCATGTACCTTTCTGATTCATTTAGGATGCATAATTTGGTATTAAAGTCCCTTCTACCCCCTCTTTCATGACGGTTCCTGAGCATCCCTTCTCTGCCCCTCCCTGACATGCCCTGTAATGCAGTATGTGATAGTCACTTGCGTCTTATTCCCCAAATAAGCTTTAAGCTGCTAGGGAGAGGGCACTGAGCTGTTGAAAAATCCTCTGTATCTCTCCAGCTCCCAGCACAGTGCCCTGCATGTATGGGAAGACATTAATACATTTTTTGTTGTATTTGTATATGTGCTGAATCGTCCTGCTAGCCTGTGAATTCCAGGAGGACAGAAACTGTTTATCTAAACTTTTCCATATGCCTTCAACAGGGCTCTAGATACAGTAGGTTCTTAACAATTTTTTTTTTTTTGAGAGGGGAGGTCAGGGCAATTGGGATTAAGTGACTTGCCCAAGGTCACATGGCTAGTGTTAAGTGTCTGAGGCCAGATTTGAACTTAGGTTCTCCTGATTCTAGGGCCGGTGCTCTATTCACTGTGCCACCTAACCACCCCTGTTTACAAATTTTTGGTGTAGGAAAAGGACGCAACTGCCCATTTTGGCTCTGCTTTGCCCCCCTCCAGGGCAGGAAGGTCCTCAGAGCTTCATTTACTACTTCCCCTCCAGCTGTGTTAAAACTCTGTGGATGCCCATATTAACTCAGGTTCACTGGCCACATACCAGGCTTGCTACAAGTCCTTGAATAACTTTCTTCTAGAGTCCTTCCTGCTACCAACCATATCATGAGAGCTTCTGGTGAAATACAAAGAAATGCAGTAGGTAGCTCTTTCTCTGCTATCTTTGGGAGAGAGCTTATAGTCCATAAATTCTTAAGTTGTTAGACCTAGAATAGAGTTGAGATCACATAGGCCACCCCTCCTCATTTTACAGATTGGTCCTGGGCTCGGAGGGGAGGCAGGAGAACACACCGAGACTCAAGACATTTGTTAAACGCATAATAGGGTGCCAGGCACCCTATATTATCCTATATTATTATTCTAAAACTAAGTGCTTTATAAATGTTACCTCCTGATCCTCACAACAACCCATTCGAGATAGGTGGTATTATTGTTGGGGAAAGTGAGGCAAAATGGTTAAGTGACTTGCCCAGGGTCTCACAGCTAGGAAGCAGCTGAGGTTTGATTTGAATTCATGTCTTCCCGATGCCCTGTCTAATACTCCATTTACTGCATCACCCAGCTGTCAAAGTGATTTACCCACATAGAAAAATTGTGGCGAGGGTGGGATGGAACTTGAACCCAGATCTCCCTAATTCTCTTTCTAGAGTTCTTTCAACTAGTTTTGGGAGGTAAAACATAAAACTCTGTGCCTCCGGTCTTACCTTCAGATCCATAATGTTCTTTTGCCTGTCTGTTCTATTCAGGTGCTTCCCGCCGCGTTCAACGTTCCTGATAACCTGACTACTCCCCATTGACTGACGGCAACTTGAATTACTCCCCTTCACGAATGAATGTTGAACATTCTCTGCCTCTCACTTTGCTCATACCAACCTTCTTTTCTATAATGATCTCCAAATACTAAAATCCTACCCACCTTAAAAAATTTTTTTTTAGAAATTTAATCCTTGAATTTGTTTTGTCAAATGAAATGAAATCATTAAGTTCTTCAGGTTATAAGTTTTCGTTAAGATTCTTTGAAATCAGATCTCTTGCTGGATCCATGATCTCACACATCTGAGCACTTCTGCTACTCTCACCGATCACATCTCTTTTGTGCCTGATCATCCTATGTGATTTTTGCCTATGCCCTTCTGCAATATTTTAATGTTTTGTTGATACTTTAAAAAAATATCATCGTTGCTTCCCACTGACTATTCCTCTGCCTTGTGCCACCACACATCCTCCCACACACTGGCCTTATCTGACAATGTGCATCTCAGGCCACATCTATTGTACATTACCTCTTTGTATCTGTGGGGCCTTTTTTTCCATCTTTGACCTTGGAGGGTCTGATTACTAGTTAATGCCTTTTTTTTGTATAATTTCAAATTATCCCTAAACTCCATCAAAAGTGTGCCTATGTTCTCAGCATTTACTGTTTCCATCTTTGCCAATCTGATGGATATGAGGTGAAATCTCAGGGTTGTTTTAATTTTAATTTTTCTTATTAGAAATTTTTCATTATTCTTTCCTATGATTGTTGATAGATTACATCTCAGTTTTATTTATTGGGGGTTTTTTTTTGGAGGGAGAGGGAGGCAGGGCAATTGGGATTAAGTGACTTGCCCAAGGTCACACGGCTAGTATACATCTTTTTTTTTTTTTTAATCACCTGCTGGGGCAGCTAGGTGTTGAAGTGGATAGACCACCAGCCCTGAAGTCAGGAAGACCTGAGTTCAAATCTAACTTTCTGTATTTTCAGTGGTTTTTGCTGAATAGGAAATTTTTATTCTAGTAGTTGGTATTCTTGGGTTTATCAAATGTTAAACTACTGTGTTTGATTGCTTCTAGGTCATACTTATAGCGTTTATTTCATTAATCACCTTTTCTCTATTGTTTGTCCATTACCAAATGGTTTTGACAGTTTATTCATCATAGAGGTAGTTCAAGATGTAGCCATGGTGGGTTCCCTTCATCTCTGCTTTTTTGTTATTTCCCTTGAAATTCTTTTCCTTTTGTTCCTCCCGGTGAAATTTATTATTTTCTCCAGATCTATAAACCAACCCTTTCATTGGTATAGCACTAAATCTGTAAATTAGGGTAGGTCATTTGTTATATTTATTATTTTGGTTCCTACCCATCCTTTTAAGCCTACCTCCTGTGAAGATTCATTCCAACCTATTCTGATCTCTCCTCCTTCTGTATAACACTTACAGTCTCTATCATCCATCTGACACCTTACACAGACTGCCTCGTTAGTTCTAGTGGAACAGGAGCAGCAGTGGACTTTTAATGAGCAGACAGCCTTGCTACTTTGTCCCTGGACAAGTCACTCCTTTCTCTGGGCATATATTTACACCACCAACTTAACAGGGTAGTGTTGGGGGAGGAGGGGGGAGAAGGGACCTAGGTAAATGTGAGTTCTACCCTAGCATGCTAAGTATTCAATGAAGATTTGATTGATTTTAAACACTTTGAACAATAGTAATAATAGCTAGCATTTATGTAGCACTTTTAGCTCTCTATATGTTTACAAAATGCTTTGCAAAATTGTTTACTCATAAGGAAATACCAGAGTGCTGAGGTTTAGGGAGTTATCAGAGCAGAAGGGCTATTTCTGTGTCCTCTCCAGGCCACGCTGCCTATCTTATCTTCCCTAGATGCAGGCCCACCATATGCCTCTTGACTGTCTCATGCAGCACCTCTCCCCACTGCTTGCCAGCTCTTGCTTCACTAAGTACATTGTCTTCCTCTCTTCGAATATTAGCTCCCTAAGGTCAGAGATGACTGGCTAGCTTTCTATTTATACCCCCAGCTCTTAGCACAGTACCTGGCATGTAATAAGTGATCAATAAATTCCTTTTCATTCGTTGATTCAAATTTATAGGTGGTAGTTAGTCTTTGTCTTTTTTCAAGGGCCAGCTCCGGTTTCCACCTCATCCATGAAACCTACTAGGATGGTTTATTTTTTGTCTATGTTTGAGTATGTAAGCATATTGCCTCACACCTAGGCATGTAGTCATTGTCCTTTGGCGTTCAGAGAGGTCTCAAATGACCTCACTATGTTGGGATCAAGGATAGCGTGTTTGACTATCTGATCAGACCAGTATGAGCTCAGAATGGTCATCTTGGCTCCGCCCCCCAGCTCAGAACATTCTACCACAGACTGGGCACAAATAGCGCGCGTGACATTTGGAATGGATTCTCTAAATTTGCTCCTCTCACAATTTCTTTTGATTAGATAGGTATGTAATATGTGGTCAAATGAATTGAGTCTTAAGTTTGTAGTCAGGGTTTTATTTCTGCCTCTGATAATCCCTGTATTACTTTAGACAAAATGTTTTCCCTCTTTGGGTCTCTTTCCTCACCTATAAAATGGGAGAAATTGAATTTTACATTTCCGTAGGAGGCCTTCCAAGTCTGAATGTTTGCTTATTCTGGAAGCTGCCCTACATTAGAGGGTGATTGGCTGCATTCAGACCACTTCTGGCAATGTATCCTTGTATTTGTTTCTGACTGAATTTTTATTAATGTTGATTATAGTGCTACTGCCAGAGCTGTGTCTCACCTGTTTTTTTCTTTAGACATCAGTATTTTGGAAATACAGTAGAACCTTGGTTTACGAATTTAATTTGTTCTGAAATTCTGTTCATCATGCAATTTGTTCGTATTGCAAAGCAAATTTTCCCATAGGAAATAATGTAAAGTCAGATGATCAGTATCATATCACCAAAAATATTAATATAAAAATAATTATAATTTTAAGTAAGTTTTTTTTGTCCCAAATGCACCTGAAAAACAATAGCAATGATTAATACACAATATAAACCCAAAATAAAACAAATTAAACTGCACTTTACCTTTGAAAAGAGTCGTGGCAGGTGTGAAGGAGATGAGAGGGAGGAGGAGGGAGGAGGAGGAGGAAGGGTCATTGCCAAACGAGGCTGATTGGGTGGAATACTGACTGGAGGTTCCTTTGTTTGACATATGAAAGCAAAAAAACCCTATTTCCCTAGTTGAGTGTCATCCCTTCATGAGCTGTTCAAATCCAAGCATGGTGTTTGTGCTGTGAATTTTTGTTTGTCCCGCAAGAAGACACATTTAAAAAAAAATTATTTTCTTGATCACATCACTCATTTCCGCGAGATTTTGAGTTACAAAATTTCTCCCCATCTTTCCCTTCCGCACCACCCCAAAGCAGTGATTCCACTGTAAAGCCCCTCCCCCACTGCCCCGCTGACTTTCCGGTAGAGCAGGACAGGTGTCCCTACCCCAGTGCCTGTATATCTTAGTTAATACTAATAATTATATATGTTTACATATATATTTTTTGACATTTGATTATAGAACTTTAAATTCTAGATTCTTTCCCTTCCTCCCTCATCACCCACCCCCACTGGCAGGACAAGCAATTCAATACAAGCTGTACATGTATAATTATGCAGAACATCTCCACAGTGGACATATTGTGAGAGACTGATTATATGTCCCTCCTTCCTATCCCGCCCCCCTCTTGTTCTATTCTGTACCCTGTCCCTTTACAGAAGTGTGTACTTCCAGCAACCCTCCCCCCAACCCTGCCCTCCCCTCCATCATCCCACCTCTCATCCCCACCCCTCCTACTCTCCTGTGGGGCAGAGACCCAGTTTAGAGTTTATGTCATTCCTTCCCTAAGTCAACTTCAGTGAGAGTAAGGTTGACCCTTCCCTTTTTGCCTTCCTGTTCTTCCCCTCCGTTGTAACAATTATCTCTTGCTTCTTCTATATGAGATAATTAACCCCATTCTATCTCTCCCTGTCTCCTCTCATTCTAATGCTCTCCCACCTCAGAATTTTACCTTTTAAAGTATTGTCCCTTCTTATTCAATTGATCCTGTGCCCTCTATGTACACATATGTACACATACTTAGATATGTGTTCATATGCATATATAAACCCTCTTACATAGACATATGTGTATGTATACATATATATACACTTTTGTGTTCCCTTCACCTATCATCATACTGAGAAAAATTTCATAAGTTACAATTATCATTCTTCCATGTTAGCATGTAAATAGTTCAACTTTGAGAAGTTCCTTATGATTTCTTTTCCATGTTTACCTTCTCATGCTTCTTGTATTTGAACGTCAAATTTTCTTCTCAGTTCTGTTTTTTTTTTTGAAAAGCAACCATTTATTAGAACCAATACAAGAGTATGAAAAGAGGGAGAAAAAGAGGAAGGTGGTGGAAGGGGAGAGAATGAGGTCTGCATTGGATGTCAGTTGTGGAAACACATAAATGCCTATTTTTTAAAACATTTACATTTAAAAGGTGTAACATACATAATTTTCCTTTAAAAAAAAATTAGCCAGACTTGGCCAAAATCAAACCAAGAGAGCATACCCCAAACTCCCCCACAAAACAAAGTCCATTAAAAATTTGATCTCCCATTTTCCATCCAGACATCTGGCTCCACATTGTGATCCGATCTACTATGGATGGTACAGAAAGCGCCGAGAGATGCACCAGCCTCTTGGACCAGCCTGGCACCCAGTCTGGGGGGATGTACTGAAGTTCTCATTCCTGGCCTGTGGCAGCTGAGCACTCTCCATTGTCCAGACTTCCCATGAGCTGTGCTTGGCATTTCTGATGCTGGGCGAAGAGTAAGGAGAAAAGTCCATGTAACGCAAAAAGGAATGTGTAACAGCAGCAAGGGGCCAAGACCTTGTGCTTTTTTGTGGGTTACAGATCCAGGGATGGGGGTAAGGGAAGGAAAAAATGGGTCTTGTCAGTTCTGTTTTTTTCAGCAAGAATGTTTGAAAGTCCTCCACCTCACTGAATGACCATATTTTCCCCTGGAACATTATACTCAATTTTGCTGGGTAGGTGATTCTTGGTTTTAATCCTAGCTCCCTTGATCTCTGGGAATATCATATTCCAGGCCCTTTGATCCCTTAATGTAGAAGCTGTCAGATCCTGGGTTATCCTGATTGTTTTTCCACAATATTCAAAGTGCTTCCTCTTGGCAGCCTGTAATATTTTCTCCTTGATCTGGGGACTCTGGAACCTGGCTATAACATTCCTAGGAGTTTTCTTTTGGGGATTTTTTTCAAGAGATGATTGGTGAATTCTTTCAAGTTCTATTTTGCTCTCTGATTCTAAATATCAGGGCAATTTTCCTTGAGAATTTCTTGAAGGATGCTAAGTTCTTTTTTTGATCATGGCTTTCATGTAGTCTAATAATTTTCAAATTGTCTTTCCTGGATCTATTTTCCAGT
>CM053596.1:57451314-57533070 GCA_028646575.1 Pseudocheirus occidentalis
TGTTTAATAGTATCTTGATTTCTCACAAAGTCATTTGCTTCCATTTGCTCCACTCTAATTTTGAAGGAATTATTCTCCTCAGTGAGCTTTTGAGATTCTTTTTCCATCTGGGAAATTCGACTTTTTAAGGCATTCTTCTCCTCATTGGCTTTTTGGGCGTCTTTTGCCATTTGATTTAATCTATTTTTTAAGATGTTATTTTCTTCTGTCAGGTTGTTGACTCTCTTTTCATGATTTTCTTGCATCATCCTCATTTCTCTTCCCAATTTTTCCTCCACTTCTCTTATTTGGTTTTCAAAATCCTTCTTAAGCTGATCTATGGCTTGTAAGAAGTCTTCATGTTACTTGGAAGCTTTTGGTGTGAGAGTTCTGACTGTGCTGTCTTCCTCCCGTGCCATGCTTTGATCCTTTTTGTCCCCAAAAAAGGATTCTAGAGTTTGATTGCTGTTCTTACTTTACTTCCTTTGCCTGCTCATGTTGCCAGTGAATTATTCGATTTTTTAGCTGTGTGGAACTCTGCTTCCAGGAGGGAAAGCTCTGTCCCAAATCTCTGGGGTTTTCACAGCTGCCAGAGGTATTAGGAGGCTACTGCTGAGAAGAACACAGTGTCTAGAAGAGAGGAGACAAAGAAAGCTCTGTAGTCCTTCCTATCTGAAGGATGGTATCAAGTTCTGGGCAAAGAGTTTTAGGAAACACACAAGCTGGAGCATGTCTAGAGGAGGGTGACCAAGATGGCGAGGAAGCTTGAGAACCATGTGGGTAATGAAGAACAGTTGAAGGAACTGAGTATGTCTGTCTAACTTGGAGAAGAAAGAAAAGAGATTCTGTCTTGGGAGAACGTGGTAGCTGTCTTCAAACATCTGAAGGGCTGATGCTGTGGGGAAGAGAAGTTAGATTTGTGTTGTTTGGTCTCAGAGGGCAGAAGTAGGAGTGCTGCTGAAACTTATGGAGAGGAAGATTTCAGCTTGATGTCAAGAAAACCTCAAATCAAAGCCATCTAAAAGTGGGCCAGTTGACCTCAGGGGAGATAGAAGGAGACCCCCATCCATGGATCACCAAGCAGAGACTGTCAGGCAGCTTGCAGATAAGATGTCTGTGACCGCAGGCAGATATGGGGCAGGTAGCAGGTTCTGCCCTCATGTTTTTCATGGGCAATCTCAGCGCATTCTGGACCTTCTGGAGGCTGACGCTGCTGCCTCCCCTTGCCTGGGACCAGAGACAATCAGCCACCATTGAGCTCTGAAACCCATCCTATCCTGCTTATAGTCAGTGGCTGATGTCAGGCTCACCCCGGGCAGAGAGGAGAGAGCTTAGGGAAGGCAAAGATGGTTTGATTTTTTTTTAGCCTGTAGTATTCACTGTGACCTCTTCCAATTCATAATCTGTCCAGCTGTCTCCTATTGGAAGATAAAGTCTTTCTGAGTAGAAATTGTTCGATTCTTTGTATTTATATCCCAGCTCCTAGCACACGGTTGATTGATTCCCAGGTCAGGAATCAGCTGGTCAAAGATCTCTCTTTTGATAGACTTTCTTAGGGAGGTGACATGAGACCCAAGTTTCTGGGGAGAGTTAGGTAACCTAGAGGTTGGGGAGCTGAGGACTGTGGTGCCTTTGTAGTTGGAGTGAGTTTCCCCAACACCACAGCTGACATCCATGTGGGTGGATCATGGGCTTATCCAAAATGCAGAAGGGTTGGTTTCCCAGCTTGAGGAGTGAGTACTTTACAGTCACAGAATCTCAGAGTTAGAGAAAGCCTCAGAGGATGTCCAAAGCCCCCATGCCTCTGAAGGTTTTCTCTGTAACCTTCTCCACAGTAGTGATCCGGCCTTTGCTTGAAGACCTCCAGCATGAGAGGACCTGCTACCCACAGAAGCAGGCCTCTTCCATTGGTGGGTAATTCCAGTTACTGGGAACGTCTTTCTTACATCAAGCCCAGATCTGCTTCTCAGCCGTTCTTCCTCGTTCTGCCCCTGGGGCGAGCCAGAACAAATCTTATCTCTTTGTATGTGATAATTTTTCTAAATATTTGAAGACCTCTCTCACTCCTCCCTAACTCTCCAGACTAAACACCTTGGGTCCCTTTAGCCGATCCCCACATGGCATGATCTCAGGGTCTTTGGCCAGAGAGGTTGCCTCTCTCTGGATACTCTCCAACTTGTTAATGTCCTTCCTAAAATGTGATGTCCAGAAATGAATGAACACAGTACTGTGCGGTAGAAGTCTGACCAGGGGCACAGCACAGAAAGACTCTCCTCTTCCTAGACATCTGTAGTATTTATGACCACAATAGCGCACATTTATAGATAGAGTGCTTTAAGGGCTACAAAGTGTTTTTTATGTGCATTATCTCATTTGAGCCTCTCAAGTAGTCCTGTATATTATGTACAGTGTAAGTAATTTTATTTATAATCTCCATTTTAGAGTTCATATCGTGATAAAGAACCTTAACAATTATCTCATCTGACCCCTTCATTTCACTAAGGAAGACCACAAGGAACAGAGAGTTTAAGTGACTTGTCTAAGGTCACATGAGGTAATAAATTGTCAGGTAGGGCTCCAAACCAGATCTTTTGAGACTGTTAGGTGGCATAGGGGATAGAATGCTGGATGTGGAGTCAGGAAAGCCTGAGTTCAAACTGTACCTCAGACACTTAGTAGCTGTGTGACCCTAAACAAGTTACTTAGCCTCTCTGTACCTCAATTTCCTCACCTGTAAAAAGAAGGTAGACTTATTAGCCTCTGGAGTGCCACCTCTAGATCTGAGTCCCTATGATCTAAAACTGGTGCTTTTTCTACTACAGTAAGAAACTGAGGTTCAAAACAGGGGACATGGTGTGTTGGGAAGACCCAGGTTCAAGTTTACTCTAGGACAGAGACTGGAGGTGTGACTGAGCCTCTCTGTGCCCTGGGCAACTCTCTTAAGTTGCAGACCAGGTGCCAACCTACCTTAATGGAAGGGATTTCCTCACTGGAGATCCTGTGTCTCAGAGAGCTTAGGACTTAATTGATGAGGCAAGACTGATAACTATGGTTAGAAAAAAGAGTGAACAAGAAAGCTTAGATGGATATAGATAGATACCTGTATCACAGGTTGTGGTTTGTCCTTTATTCTCAAACAGGACCATGACATCAGGGAGGTGATGCCACAACATGCAAGTGAATTGGATTACAGTGAGGGAGGACTGTGCAACGTCACCAGCCTCACTTTCTCCTCCAGAGCCATCTGGGTTCAGTGGCCAGAAATGGATCAGGACAACTGGAGATGGCCCAGGATGCTTTGGAGGACCTTGGCCTTTTTAAGCTGAGGTCTTTGGGAGTACTCACTTTGACTGAGGCAATACCCATTCAGTGATTGGGGGTGTTTAAGAAGTGAGCCAAGGGATGGCCCCTTTACTCCACTCCACCCCCCAATCAACCTGGGAGGGCTTCTCTTTTTTTAAAAAATATCTCTGTCTCTCCATCTATAGATAGAAATGTATCTAGATAGATATAGATATCTATATCAATAAATATAAATCTATCTACCTATAAGCTTTCTTGTTCACTATTTTTTTTTTCATGGTTCTGGGTCTTGCCTCATCAATTAGAGCCTAAGCTCCTTTGAGGGCAGGAAGTCAGACTCTCAGAACCCTGAAGTTGGAAGTGACCTTTAGAATTACACGCCTTCTTTCCAGGCCAAGGGTAGTTGGATATAGTGGTTTTTAGTCTCATAAATAGCTTACAACTTAATCATTAACTACCCACCCTTCCCCCACCTGTATCTATATCTATCTATCTATCTGTCCATCCATCCAAGTGACCTACCAGGTTGGACCTGCTGGACTTTTAGATCCACTGTTGTGTGCAAAGTCCTATATTGGACACTGGGGGAGATACAAAGCCTGGGTAAAACAAGGCCCTTCCCTTTGTAGAGTTTACAGTCAAATACTGTGCCCTTCTGCCTGGCCATAAAAGGCAGAGTGGGGTGTTCTGTTGAAAAAAAGCCTACTTTAACTCAGTGAAAGGAAAAAATTCTAATAATTAAGTGTGGAACAAGGGAGTGGCAGGAGATACAAGAGGTACAGTAGGAAAAGTATATGATTTGGAGTCAGGAGACCAGGTTAAAATCTCAGCTGTACCATTGGCTAACTATGTGACCTTGGCCTTTGGTTTCTTCCTCCAAATTTATGATTTTAGTATTACATGGCTTCAGTATTTCAAAAGATTCATGAGTCTGTGATTTCACCGTAGTGCGTAGTCCCTCTACTTCAGTGGTTCTCAACTTTACTAATGCCATGATCCTTTAATACTTGTATGTGGGGATATCTGCATGTGGGCGGACCCACCTGGAGATGGATAGAGGAGCGGTGTCTCAATTCCTAAGACCATTGGAAATATGTGTTTTCTGATGGTCATAGGCGACCCCTGTGACCCCTCTGTGAAAGGGTCGTTCAACCCCCAAAGGGGTCACAACCTACAGGTTGAGAACCACTGCTCTACCTGATCATACGTCATGCATAACCCATCCATTAGTAGATGGTTCTTATGGGTGGCAGCGACCAAAAAATAAATTCTCCCATGATTAGGTGCTTTTACAAACTAGGCTGGTTCTCAGATGGCATACTTGTAAGTCTGTTGCTGGGCTTACACTCAAAACCTTTTTAACCTGGTTGGATCCACCTAGCTCTACTGGCATAGCCTCAGAGAAGCCAAGGTTACCTCCATTCCTCAATTGTGTAGACGTCAGAGAACAATTATAGAAGAGGCCTTTGTTACTGACGGAAGAAAGTGCTAAATTGTGCAAGAAACATTGGAAAAAGAACAGAAGTCATCATGGAAGGCCTCATCATGGATTTGGAGCCCAAGTTTGGCCTTGAAGGAGGGATATGATTTGGAGAGGGAAAACATGTTTCTGGTTGTGGTCTGGGGTAAATAGGGTGCATGAGTAAGTGCAGGGAAGGAGAGATGAGCCTGTTGTAGTTGGGGAATGCTAAGAAAGCTGGGCCGCCTAGAGTGAAGGTGGTATAGGGGAGGGCATAGGAAAATAGAGAAATAAATGTGTTAAGTCTAGAACAGGGGTAAAATACACAAAATAGGATTGTGAAGAAAACCAGTGGTATTGAAATTGTTCTCAAAATGATTAAAAATAACAGTTTCACAGACCTGAGGTTAAGAACCTCTGACTACAATTAAGAGGGGTTTTTTTACACTAGTGGGAGCTGAAGGGACTTTTAGGAGTTACCTAGCCCAACCCCATAATTTTACATGAAGAAACAAGTCCAAGGCCATATGGTTTTAAGTAGGGTCAGGATTCAAACCTCTCTTTCCAAATCTAATGTTCTTCAACACACTGCAGCTGAGAAGCTTGGCAAGATAGTATGGTATTGGGGAACCTGGTTGTTGCTGTCTGCCTCCCAGTGCTGTGGGAAAGTGCTTTGTAAAGTTTCAGCTTAGAAATAGGAGTTTGTCACCAGTTTGTGGGAGATTTGTTCTTGGATCTTCAGGTGAGATGGGCAGGCTGTCGTGGGAAAGTACTTCTCAGTTCCCAGGTCAAGGGATAATTGGACATCTTCTTCCGATGGTAGGCCCTTTTGGGACCAGGGCAGGAAGGTACCAAAGCTGAGTGCATTGCTCAGTCCTCTGATAGCCTCTGGAGGCTTGATGCCAGGGACAAAATTGTGGCACTTTAGTGGTAGGATGGCTACAGTTTGGGTCCAAATGAGAGTTTTGGGTGTGGGCCAACTGCAGGATATGGCTCTTGTTAAAATGAACTACTGGACTCAGTTTCCCTTGGTGCTGAAAGGGATGCTGGTCAGGCTTCTGGACATCTACTTATTTTCTGCTTTGTTCCAGTTCTCAATTCATTTAAAAACGTTAGCCAGATACTATAGGCACGGTCTTCCCTAACCCTTTATTTCCCTTTTTGAAACTTTGCTAGTTTTCTGAGTTCTTGCAGCTCTTAGCTCTGCCTCATCTTTTTGTTGCCTCCTTCCCTCTCTCAGTGTCTTTTCTCTATCTTTCTGTCTCTGTTTCTATCTCTCTATCTCCCTGATTCCTCCCTCTTCCTTTTTTTTGGGTGGTGGTGGTAGATTTCTTTTGTAGGTTGCCTACTCCACAGCCTGACCTCGCATTTTTCTCTCAGGGCCTGGGCTCCACAACTCTCTGCTTCAATGAACATTTTCCAGATCTTCCCAAGGCCATTATGGAAAGGAATCAAACTAATGCCTTCTGCACCTGATGAGGAGGAAATGGAATCAATTTTCTTCTGCCTCAAACTTTGAACGTTGAAAAGTAAACGCAGAAGGCAGATTGAACAGGGGTCTAACTGTGTGAGAAAGCTCAACAGTGTTTTATTTCAGGAGCTTCTGCTGAGATGGAATTGCTTTGTAATTTTAAATTCTTATAAGGTACAGATAAACGCATCTGTTGTGAGCTAAGGGGTTGACCTGTTATGCCCCGTAGAGAGAACTGGTATGTACAGAGGGCAAGTAGGAGACTCTTCATTGCTCCTTCTGCCTCCTGTTCTTGGAACCAGGGGGCATGCCATCGGAAGAACCTGAATGTTAATGGCTAAGGAGGCTGCGTTGGAGCTCTAGGGATCCAGGATTGTTTCCTTTTGTCATCATCATTAGAGCCAGAACCAGGAAAAAGGCCAAACCCACTCTGCTGGCCCTGCTTTAGGCCAATTCCTTGTTCTGGGAGACAAATAAATAAATAAATAGACCAAACCTTACACACACTTGCTCTGAGGGCACTGAGCTGTTGAAAGAGAAGTTGATTTATTAGGAAAAGTCGTTTATCCACTGCCAGAATGGTGCCTGTTAAACAGATTGGGTTTTTTTTTTTTTCCTGTCGAATGCATTTTCTTACGTTTTCCTCAGGTCTTCTCTTGCTAGCAGATCAATACCCTGCAAACTGCTCAAATGAATTTCTGTCTCCCATCTCCTCATGCTTCTCCATTGTGCTTGCTGGAGCATCCAGACCCGACATCTGATGTTTCCCAGCCTATGGTTTCAGGTGGGTGGAAATGATGGCCTCCTCCTGTCTTCTAGGGTCTCATTACTGGGTGAACAGCTCTCAGTTGTCCACATCTTTATTCATATGGCCTGTTTCCTATATTTGAGAGCATTGTTATATTTGAGAGTACTGTCTTAAGCACATATTACCTTAAGCACACCTCACCCTGCGATACACACACACACACACACACACACACACACACACACACACACCTCTGCTGAAATGCTGCCTATCCTAAATGCTGCCTCCTTCATGACTCTTTCCATACCCACCTGCCACAACTTTCATATAGTGTATTGTACCTCTCACCCTTCACACCCTATACTGTCCTGCATTACACAGCATTATGGTCACTTCTCCATCATTTTCTCCCTGTGTAGGAGATGAAAGGTGTACTGGTATATTGGAGAATATGGTTATTTTATGCCTTTCTTAGAGTCAACACTTATGTCCTGGTTTGCATCTATTCCTCTCATCTGATCTTCCCATCAGCCCTGTGAAACCAGTAATACAGGTATTGTTATCTTAGCTTTATAAATGAGGAAGCTGGTTGAGAGATGATGTGACTTGCTCAAGGTCACACATCTAGGAAGGAGTAGAATTAGGATCTGATGCCAAGCTTCTTCTGAATCCAAACCTAGTGTTCTTTGCATTATATTATGCTGTGGTGTAGAAGTGAGTTTTCTAAAAGGCTGTCTCATTAGTCCTGGGGGCTATTGATAGCTACTGAGGACTTAGGAGCCAGGGAGTGGCTTCATGAAAGCCAAGTTTTAAGAAGATTAATCTGGATCTTTGCCAATAGAATTCTCCTCTGGTGTGGAGGTGACCCTGGGTTCTTAAAGACTCTGCCAACAGAGTATAGGCTTTGGCAGGTCTTACCAAGCTGGAAAGCCTTCTAATATAAGAACTGGTAATAAACTGGGCAACATTTTTCTTCCATCTCTATACATTTGTGCAGGCTGTCCTTTTTGCTGCCTAAAATAGTCTCTTTGGAGAAATCGTCTTCCTTGAAGGCTCTGCTAAGGTTCTTCCTCCATGACGAAGCCTACCCTGAATCTACCACCCTACCACCTACCTGAAAATCCTCCTCTCCCTCCTCTCGTTTTCCATAAGGTCTGTACAGGTATCTTGACTTTATAGATGAAGAAGCTGGCCAAGAGATGATGTGACTTACTCAAGGACCTCTTCACACATCTAGGAAGGTACAGTTGAACCCAACTGTTGACCACCCTCATCACTAAAAGGTTGGCTACCCAAGCATCTAATGAAAGATATTTGCCAAGGTGCAGGACAGGCTGGGAGCTGGGTTGGTGGATGGAGTCCTGTATGGATGAAATTGTGCATCTTGGAAGTATTTTAGTAAACAGAAAATTTTAAACTCACAAATTTTTTTAGCACTTTCCAAAGTGCTGCTATGTTTTGTGTGTCATCTTGTGCACTTCTGGAAGGGCAGGGACTTTTCCTTGATTATAACCCTGAGTGCCTAGTGCAGTTATTTAACCATGGAAAATGCTTTCATAGTTGCTGGTCATTCAGTGAATGGCTCCTGGTAGCTGCTTTCTGTTTGAAAGCTTTTTGTTACCACCTGGCCTCTCTTGGGGCAGGATGCTGCAGGACTCAGTGTTCTCAACGAGCAGGTCTGTATCTACCAAGTCTGGTACTGAAGATGCAATAAAGTTTTGTTTTGCTTCAAGAATGAATTGTCTCCATGACCATTTCTGCAGAGCAAGGGCAGGCTGGGAATGAAGCTAAGCCCTGGTCATCGATGGCAACGTTTTTCTCCCGGAGAAATCAACAGCAAAGAAGTGGAGCCCTCTGAGATGGGTGACCTGTCGAGATGTCTCATGGCAGCCCACTACCATGAACGGCGTTTGTCTCCCTGGATTGGTGGTATTGGCCTTGATGCTTTCCCCATAAGGGTTATCAGCCATATTTTTAGCACAGTTTTAACTGGCCTGAACTTGACTAAGTTCCCTTGACGAATCCAAGTCATCTCAATGGATCCCACCAGTGACGTGGGACTGAGTATAAGGCTAATGTACAGAGAGTGGGGAGGTCCCAAATGTAATGGGAAGGGCACTTGGAGTTAAGAGGTTGGGTTTAGAATCAGAGGGCCTGGATTAAAATCTTAACTTTTCAATTTACAACTTGCATGACCTTGGGGAGGTCACTTCCCTTAGCCTCAGTCTCCCCGTCTGTAAACCAAGGCACTGGTCCTCAACTTGAGAACCAGAAAGTTGGTCTGGATCTCTGTCTATCTGCCTATCTGTAATTTATAGTTTCATCAGTGTGGGAAATGCCCTAGTGTGGAAAACTCCATCTACCAATGTAGATCATTTGCAACTAATACAGAATTTATAGACTTGACTGGATCTTGAATGACCTGACCACATGACTATAACTGAGGAGGTCAATCAATACACACCAAATAAATGTCTCAGTTTCATGTGGATTATCATCATTTTTCAAATGTATGTTGGTGGTGTGATTAACAAAATATACTTTCATTTAAAACATTGATAGACTCAATAGCATTTTATTGTCTCATCTAATGCCTGTTCCAGCTATCTGTCCTAAGATGCTCTGATCTGGGTGCTCCAGGCAAACCTGGCTGGCTGTCCTGTGGTTTGACAGATAGATACTTTTCAGAAGTGAACCTGGTCAGGGCACTGCCCTGTCATTAACCTTGCCAAACACATTTGACAGCCCAGAGCAGAGATTCTTCATGCCCTTCACCCCACCTATGGCAGTCTGATGAATGCATAAAATAAAATCTAGGATTACAAAGGAATTATAGTAGTTATCAAAATATTAAAAAAAACAAGCTTGCAGATCCAGAATAAGACCTGCTCCTACCTTCTACTATAGGGCCACCCTCTGCCCAGCTTAGGCTTTAATGACTCAGAGACCATCCATACTGGAAACAATGACAGAAGGGCCTGGATTCACCAGTTACCTGGGCTTTGGTGAGGCTGCTTCCAGGCTAGCTCAGGAAAGTAAGCATGAGGCAGTCAGGTGGAGAGTCTGGGCCTGAAGTCAGGAAGGCATGAGTCTGAATCTCATACTAGCTGTGTGATCCTGGACAAGTCACTTAACCTTTGTTTGCCTCAGTTTCATCAACTATAAACCCACCTTGAATGGTTGTTCTAAGGATCAAATGAGATAATATTTGCAAGATGCTTAGTACAGTGTTCGGCCTATAGACGGCACTATAAAAGTGCTTATTTCCTTTCCAGTTCCCTGCGTGTGTGTGTGTGTGTGTGTGTGTGTGTGTGTGTGTGTGTGTGTGTGTGTGTGTGTGTGTGTACAATGGAAGACTCCATGACTGTGGGTTCTTCAAAGGCAAGCACTGTAATTTCTAAATATTTGTGTCCCTGGCACCAGTCTCAGGACCTTGCACTTAAGTACTTTGTAATAAATTTTTACTGAATTGAATGACTGCTTCAGCCTTTTCTTACACCACTCCCCTTCACATTTAACTAGATGATCCTATGAAATCAGGTGATTCTCCATCCCTTGTTCTCATCCTGGCCACCTCCCTCTTTCCTCAATCCTGGAAAAGATACCCCCTTTTTATTCCCCAGCCCTTCCTTCATCATCAGTTGAAATCTCTCATTTCCTTTGAGGCCCAGCTAAGGTGGATGCCTGACTCCAGCTGAAAACAATTGCATCTCTCAAAACTATTTTATTCTCCTTGTACCAAAGGTATCTGTGTAGGTGTCATGTCCTTCCTATTATTAGATGATAATCTCCTAAAAGGTGAGTCTGTATTATATCTTGTATGCCCTGCTTGTACACAATAAATGCTTCATAAATTTTTTTTTAAATGGTGTTAGCTGAACTCTTGAGTTTCTCCTCTGTACCTTGCTAGTGCTTCCTCATAATAGAAAAAAAAAACTAAAGAACACCAAGACTGAAAGAGTCCTCAAAGGACTTCATTTTATAGATGAGGAATCACACCCAAAAGAGGTGAATTGGCCTAGGTACGGAGTGATGGAATGTGCTGTTTAGTATTTTACTCTGTTTTGTATATCTAAAGTCATAGCTTATAAAATTGGTGGGCAGCTGGACGGTGCAGTGGATAAGAGCGCTGGGCTTGGAATTGGGAAGACTCATCTTACTGAATTTAAATCTGACCTCAGACGCTTCTTAGATGTGTGACCTTGGGCAAGTCATTTAACCCAGTTTGCCTCAGTTTCCTTATCTGTAAAATAAGCTGGAAAAGAAAATGGCAAGCCACTCCCAGTATCTTTGCCAAGATAACCCAAAATGGGGTCACACGGAGTTGGACATGACTGAACAACAACATAAAATTGGTAAATGACATTTATCCGCAAGAGATAGCTAACACATTTATCAACAAGGATTGAAAAGATCTCAAGGAGCTAAAACAAAGGGCCGGCGCTACTAAGATGGTAAGTGTTAAGTCTCCCTCTTGGGCTCAAACAGTAAGCCTGACTAACGTACAATAAGGACAGTATGTTTAGACAGCAGTTTGTATGAACAACATCTAGGAGCTTTAGAAGATTGTAAGAAAATTCAGCGAACCCCCAAACTGTGATCTAGGTCGCACTGAAAAGTAGAGTAACCAGAACGAAGGAAGCGATGGAGTTTCGCTGTAGTCTGCCTCAGTGAGACCGCACATGATGTGTTCATTCCTAGGGGTAACAACTGAGGAAGGACATTGAACGGGTGGGGGGCATCCCAGGAGGCTGATGTGAATGGTGAAGAACATTCATAAGAAGCTTATTTTTTTTTGACAATTCATGGAAGCTCATTTAATCATAAAATACATCAGACTCATTTCAAAAACTGACTTCACAGTGCATACCTTTTTAAAAAAATTATTTTTCCCCAGTTAGATGTAAAGACCATTTTAGCATTCATTTAGTTTTTGCTTTTTGGAGGGGGGGAAGGTAGGGCAATTGGGGTTAAGTGACTTGCCCAAGGTCACACGGCTAGTTTTATGTTAAGTGTCTGAGACTAGATTTGAACTCAGGTCCTCCTGACTCCAAGGTCAGTGCTCTCTTCACCGCATCACCTAGCCACCCCCTTAGCATTCATTTAAAAAAAATTTGAGTTCCAAACTTTCTCTCTCCCTCCCTCCCCTCCCCTCTAAGCAATTTGATATAGGTTATACACGTTCAATCATGCAAAACATATTTCCATATTGGCCATGTTGTGAGACACAGTGGGAAAAACCCACAAAGAAAATACAGAAAGTGAAAAATAGTATGCTTTGATCTTCATTCAGACTCTATCAGTTCTTTCTCTGGAGGTGGATAGCATTTTTCATCCCAAGTCCTGTGGAATTGTCTTGGATCATGGTGTTGCTGAGAATAACGAAGTCATTCCCTAAGACCATCATAACACTGTTACTGTGTACAATGTTCTCCTGGTTCTGCTCACTTCACTTTGCATCAGTTCATATGAGTCTTCCCAGGTCTGGCCTTATGAGGCTCATCTGAAGAAACAGCCTGATAAGGAAAAGATTCATTGAGGACAGAATTACTCTCTTCAAGTACTTGAAGGTCATATGGAAGATTGCCTTCTCCTTAGTCTCTAAGTCAGTGGTTCTCAACCTGTGGGTTATGTTCAACTTGTAACAATGAAAATATATCCTGTTTATCAGATATTTACATTACTATTTATTACAGTAGCAAAATTACAGTTATGAAGTAACAACAAAAATAATTTTATGGTTGGGGGTCATCACAACATGAAGAGCTGTATTAAAGGGTCATGGCATTAGGAAGGTTGAGAACCACTGCTCTAAGTGAATATAACAATAGTTAACATTTATAAGGAGAGTACAGGTAAGCTGCACAGTAGATTGAATGCCAGATCTGGAGTCAGGAAAACCTGAATTCAAATCTTGTCTCAGACACTAGCCATGTGACCCTGGGCAAGTCACTTAACCCTGTTTGCCTTAGTTCCTCCTCCATAAAATGAGCTGAAAAAAGAAATGGCAAAGCATTTCAGTGTGTCTGCTAAGAAAAGTCCAAAATGGAGTCACAGAGACGACTAAACAACAAAACCTTTATAAATCGCTTTTAAGGTTTGCAAAGCACTTCACAAATACTATTTTATCCCCCCAAAGCTGGGAGGTAGATGCTCTTATTATCCCCATTTTACAAGTGAGGAAACTGAGGCAGACAGATTAAGCAACTTGCCCCAAGTTCCACACTTACAGTATGAAGTCAAATTTAAACTCGGGGTCTTCCTGACTTAAGGTCCAGCGCCTCTAAAGAGGCAGATTTAGAAAACTTAGTAACAATTTGAGAACTATCCAAAAATAGCATGGCATGACAGGAGAAAAATTCCTTTCACCAAATGTGTTCAAAGAGACTAGATGACCACTTATCAAGTGTGTAATAGAGGGACCTACATGGCATAGTGGACAGTTTGCTGGACTGGAACTTGGGGAAATGACCCCAAATTCAAATCCTGTTTCAGACTCTAGCTGCAAGACCCTGGGCAAGTCCCTTAACTTCTTGTTTCCCTATCTGTAAAATGGGGATAATACTATCACCCACCTCAAAGAGTCATTGTGATGGTCAAATAAAGTCACACACACAAAATAAAAAAATGCTACCTAAATATGTATTATTGGAGATCTCCTTGTGAAGCAATCTTGCAAAGTCGAGATTCTGGTCTGTAAGCTGGAACGGACTTAATCCATTCATTTTACAAAGTTAAGGGAAGGCACTTGGTTGATCACATAGGTATCACATAGCAGTAGTCAGAACGTTAATCTGATTCTGAATCTAGAGCGCTTGATTCCAAATTCAGTAGAGCATTTTGTAATCCTTAAAGTTCTATAAGACTGAGAGTCCCTTTTGTTGGCATTATTTTTTTCCATTACATCCCCTTGTCAAAACTATTAAATTTTGGCAGAGGCACAAGCCAAAGGACCGTCCTCTCTTTTTTCCCCCCACCCCACTGGTGACTCCTCTCTTCCTGTACCCCCCCCCCACAGGTGGCTCCTCCCAATTTTGTCTTTCCCCCAACTCCACAGGTTGTTCCTCCCCTACTTGCTCCCCCCAACTCAAAAGGTGATTCTTCCCAATAATATCCCCGTCTATCAAACCCTTAGCCCTTAACCCTATAAACTCCCGTATTCCCAGCTGTCTCCGCTCAGCCTCCCCCCTCCACTCCCCACCTCTCCCCGCCAGCCTAGGGCTCCAGGTCACGTGCTCCCTGACTCCCCTCGGTTCTGGGGAGGGGGCTGCACAGCACGGGAAGGGCGGGGCGGTTCCTCGACGGCACGAGGGGAGGGGGAGGGGGCGGGGCCGCGGAGAGTCCGTTGGGCGCTGGCCGAAGGAGAGGTGCGGAGAGGGACCGCTCCGCAAGTAAGGGGCATGGCAGGGGTTAAGGGCGATCTCGGGATCCTGGTGCTTGGGTGGGGTCAGCCCCGCAGGGTCCTCCCTACTGCAGAGAGGGTGTGGCTGGTCAGTTACCTAGAGCAAGGAAGGTGTGATTGATCAGCAGAGAGGGCGTGGCTGGTCAGTTACTTAGCCGAGAGAAGATGTGACTGTTCCGCAGGGAGGTGTGACTGATGTGCAGGCAGAGGGCGTGGCTGGTCAGCAGAGGGAAGATGTGACTGACTGGTCAGTTACGCAGAGGTATGGGTGACTGATGGCTTAGCAAAGAGGGGCATCACTGGTCAGTCAGCAGTGAATGATGTGGCCGAGCGGTTAGCGGGTGGTGTGATTAGCGTGGTTAGCTTGTTGTGGTCTACCAGGTAAGGAGCCTGGGTCTTACTGGTCCACTGGGCCCCCTAGTGGAGAGAGGCCGACACTGGGCAGCCCAAGGTTGGTTTTCTAGGGTAGATGGTGCGTTAGAAGGGGTCGGCACTGGGGCCTTTTAGGGGAGAGAGTCGTCACTGATTAGTGCTGAGCATGCCTGGGCCAGGATTGTTGGAGGGTTATGGTTCAATATGGAGGCAGATAATGCCATGTCTAGTGTTGGGATGTAACAATGGAAAAAATCTGGTTCCAGTATCAATCAGAGAGACAACATGCATGGGGTATACAGTTTGTGGATAATTCAGCATTTGAGAGTCAAAAAGACAGCCATAAGCAAGTCAGTCCATCTCTCTGTGCCTCATTTTCCTTCTCTGTAAAATACAGCAGTTGGACTGAATGTCCTCAGAGGTCCCTTTTCAGCTCTCGCTCTAGTCCCATAAATCTATACTGAGGGACCTCAGAGATCTAGGTTTTTCCTGGGAAATTCTTTCTAGGACTGGTTTGGTGCCATTAAGTTGATAACATCTCTCTCTATCTCCCTTGGCAGCTCTCCCTGCGTGTTCATGGTCTCCCTGGATCCTGCCTGGCTGGCCGATAGACATGTCAAGAGATGGGGAAGAGGAAGATGCCTTCGGTCCCAAGGACACCCTTCTCTATTCCCCTGACAGTGGCCCCTTTGTGGAGGAGACAGAGGGGGCTGGTTCTGTGTTGAGCTGGACTTGGGAACAGAGCACAGCTTCCTCTCAGTGGAGCCTGGAGTCTGAAGCCAACAGGAGCACTCCCCCCAGAATGGACTGTCAGGCTGACAGTGACCCAGTCAGAAAAACTGCTCAAGATTCACAGATAGTGGAGGGGAGTACAGGTCCTGAGGCCTGTACCCCAGGCCCAGACCCACAGGCTGAGGATGAGGGCAAGGATTCACAGCTGTTCCCAGATCTTCACATCCAGCCTCCTCTTGCGCCAATGGGAAAAAAAGCACAGTTCTTAGAAAAGCTTCATGTGGCTTTACATGACATCTTAGCAGAAAACTGGGGTAAGAAACTTGGCCATGTGGCCCAAAGCATCAAACCCACAGGAAAAGGGGAGAGATTGGTGGAAGCTAAGAGCTGCCCTGACCTCCAGGAGACTGCTGGAGATGCACTGCCTGGGGAGAGGAGTCCTCCAGGAAGCAACCAAAGACACCCCATTGACCATGTGGAGAACCCCCCCCAAATAAGATGGCTCACCCCAGTGGCCTTTCCTGAGTGCCTCTCTGAGGTGTGTGAACAGGGCATCTTCTCTCGCTTGGCCCTGGAGCAGGAAACCTCTGTGGACTGTCCTGTGGATGCTTGTGAGGAAGGAGAAAAGGTGAAGAGACAACAGCCTAACGCTTCCTCTCCTTCCCCTAGCTTAGCCCTGGAAAGGGCCAACAAGAAAAGCAGGCTGTCAACCAACTTCAGAGAGGTGAGGAAGAGGAAGAACCCTCGGGAAGAAGAATCACGGAGGAGAGATGAAAGAGGCCGAGACTATCGGCGTCCTGTCCAGAATACGACTGGGGTGGACCTCAAGACTCCAGGAAACCCCTTACTGAACAGAGGTCCAGAGACTTGTAGAGAAATGGGAGGTGTTGCTGGGGCCTCCCAGACTGCTAAAAAAGAGGCTAAGCTAGCAGAAAACAGCCAGCAGTGGACCAGCCAGCAGAGAGTCCTCCTCACATCTCCTGCCTCCTTTTCTCCACGTGGTCCCACTGAGCTGGTCTTGTCCAAGGGGGCTGGAAGTGGGGAGGCTTTTGGCCACACCCCCACTGGGTGTCAGAGAGGCGCGGTGACTGCTACGTCGGTTTCAGAGACCCTGGGTCGTCCTGGGAGGCCAGCTATACCCAGTATAATGCCAGTCTCTAAGACCTCCTGGAAAAGTCCGGACCGGTGCCCACCAGCTGCCCCCTGGGATCCTCTGACTTTGACTTCATTCTCTAGTTTATCAGGGGAAGTCTCTACAGAACATCAGGATCTTGGTTTTGCTACGGTGCCCAAGGCCATCACTGGGGATGATGGTGCTGACCTCTCAGACATTGCTGAGGAGCTGGAATCTGCTGTTGGCAAAAGAGTCATGGGTGCCTCTGATGCCAAAAGGCAAGAGATGCTGGGATTGCCTGCTAGGCCCCAAGGGTTGTCCACCACAAACGAGCCCCCCGTCCAGGCTGGCACGGGTTTCCCAGTAGCCAAACCTTCCTCAAAGGAACCTGCGGCCAGTGGAGCCAGTTTGGACACTGAGTCAGCTGAGACATCTAGAAGAGCCTCTAGACATCGTCGGAAAAGCTCCAGAGCTGGAGAGAAGCCAAGGAAGGGGTTATTGTCCTCTGCCCAGGAATGTGGCAGGAATGGAGGATCCAGACCGGAGAATGTGGGAGATCAGGAACCAGCTAGAGTAAGCAGGAGCAGAGAGGTATGTTTGCTCTTAGCATTTGTGAGCCCGTACAAATGGCGGAGCCCCAGCCTAGGCGAGGATGATGATAAAATCGTTGTAGCTTCTGTTTCTGTTGTGTTTTAAGACTGATAAAGCACGCTCCCCAAAACCCTAGGAGGCAGATATTGTCAGAGTGCTTCTGCTTACATGACAGATGAGGCAGTGGGCTCTGAGGTGCAGTCACCTTCCTGGGGTCACACAGCTGAGAGATGAAGCTGCCTCCTGATGCTGGCCGTCTGTTACTACTCGATGCTGTGTAGAAAGATGTTCTCCCCAAATGTTTATAGAGCCCTTTATGGTTGCAAAGCAGCAGACTGAGGATTCAAATCCAGGGTCCCCTCCATGACAGGGCCTAGGCCTCATCATCTTCTTCCTTTCCTGTGCCAGACCTCCACTTTCACTTTCTGTTCTTTCTCAGGAGTTTCCTTTTCTCTGGAAGGAGAAAACCCTGACCAGGATCCTTCCCAAATACTCTCCCCAGAGGGGCCCTTCCCCCACCTGCTGCTCCCCTGGAGCTGCCCCCCCTACTTTGGGGCAAGGCAGGCCATCTCCACCCATCACAGACCAAAGCGCCCTCCCAGGAGTTAGATAGAGTCCACAGGTCTTGGGTTCTAATCCCAGCTCTTCTACTTTGCTACCTGGGTGACCCTGGCTAAGTCACTTATCCCCTCTGTGAAACTAAGGAGCTAGATTTGACAGTGAGCATCATCTCCTGCTCTAAGCCTTCCTTCCATGTCTACTTTCCCTGCCTGGGGAACTTTTGGTTGTGGCTGTTGTGGATCTGCCAGGATGATTTGGCAGGCAGCATGCCCTGAGTACTTCTCTGTGGTTAATTGAGCCTCCTCAGCCCACACCTTGATAGCCACAGCCACCCCCCGGACTGCTGAGTCCCAGCTCCTGCTTCCCCTGGAGTGGTTGGTTGGTCTAGGGTGGGCACATTTGATGGTAGGGAGGGTGATAGAAGCCTTCCAAGAAAACGGTGGAAAGGCAGAAGTTGAATGTGTGGCAGGTTCAACAGCCTTGGCTGTTTTGGAATGTCTGCTAGAGAGAGGGTGGTGGATGGTCACAGTCCGCACCGTTGGAGTGAGGATGGGCTGAGCAGCAGGCCTGAGCATGGAATGGGCCTGGGGCCTGAGAGCGCAGCCTAAGCTGGGGCCCTGGCACTGAACTGCACCTCGGAATGGCCAAGCTCCCTCCATGGCTGTGTACAGAGGAGGGGGGAGATGCAGAAGGAAGAGGGTGGCTGTTCTGCCTGCCTGGGCTCAGAGCTTGGCCTCATCCCTCTGTACAAAGCTCTGGACTTGTAATTAGGAGGGACCTGGGTTCAAATCCTGACTTTGTCCTTATTAGCTTTGTTATCTGGGCAAGTGGTTTCTTCACTGGGTGCCTCAGCACCACAACCAAGTATGTTTCTAGAGGTATGGGGATGCCTAAGTTAGGGCTACCTCCTGGTCATTCTATGCACTGAGGCTTGTTCAGAATGGATGACCGCTGGCCTCAGGGCTCCTCCTGCCCCCATTACCCTCTCCCTCCATCTTATAACTCTGAGCTACAGTAGACCTCTGTCACCACGATGGGGAGGGGGGAGGTCTGTAGAAGAGGCTTCACTGCAGAATGGAGAGAGCCCTGGGCTTCTTGTTAGGAAGGATCTGAGTTCAAATGCCGACCTCAGCACTATTAGCTGTGTAAACTTGGCCAAGTGCTGCCTTTGGTGCTCCTCAAGTTTTCCCTTCTGCCTACCTCTCTGATTGGTTGTGAGGAATGTGCCTTGTGCCCCTTAAAGTGCCATAGTAATGGGAGATGTGACTTGTTTTTATTGGCCCTTACTGGCCTGTGCACAAGCACCGTGCCCGCTCCAGCCAGACAGGAGGTGGGGGTGGCCATGGAGCTTCATCATCAACTGAAATCTGCCAGCAGCCAGCTCTGCCCTTGACAACAGAAAAGCAGGATGGCTTCCCCCAAACAATCTGTTCCCATGGCAACCGAGGCCTGCTGCCCCTGCAAGGAGCTGAAGCCAGGCTTTGGAAGGGCCTGTGGGGCAGGCTGGACTAGTGGGAGCACGGCATCCTGAGAGGCATCGGGTGCAAGGGGCCGGCAGCATCAACCTCTTGGCCAGCCTTGTTGGGAGGGGGAGCTAATGAGGGTAAACACCACTTTTGAGTTTACATGAGGAGTGTTTCTGACTCTTAGCCAAGCTCTGTTTGCTGGAGCTTTAACTCCCGTCCAGTAGTAGGTCTGAGACACCGGAAGCAGGCCTTTTAGCAGTGGCCCTTCCTCCCTGCTGGCCTCTCTACCCTTCACTACAGATTGGTCTACACTCCAGGGCCTAGGGCCAAAGGCCCCCATCATGGATGGGGGCAGAAGACTGTGTTCCAATAGAAAAATTCTGAGGAAGGACCCTATTCAATCAGGAATAAGGGGTATACTCTGAACCTGACAGATGTGGAAAGAAGGGGGAGACCCAGGCTCCCAGATGGAGAAAGGCCCATCTCTAGCTTGGGGGGGCAGCCATTTCCGTGTTCAAGCTTAGTGCATATGGGGAAAACTCATCCCAATGGGATTGGCCATGTTTCTGTACTTCCAAAGTTGTGTTTTTGTTTTTCTGGAAAAGGGTCCTACGAGGAGGGAGGTGCAGGCAGCACCATGCTGATTGGGTTCACATTGCTGCTGAGAGCCCAGCTTCTCTAGTTAGGAAAAATCTATTGTTCTGACCTGTAATTGTTGAGTTCTCCTTTGGCATTTACTAACATGGCTGATAACCCCTTTCTTGTGTGTGCACCTGCCTCAGTTTCCCAAATCTCTTCTTCCCTTTTCAATTCCCTTTAGCCTTTGTGCTGTTATCTGCAGCATGAGGGAGGGAAAACAGCTCCAGGCTTACCTAGCACCCAGGGGGCCAGAATGTTCATTGGGCTCTGCTTTGAAACAGGGGCTATGGCCTAGGGACCTTCAGCAAGGCCATGAGCACACGGACATCAAAGGTAGCATCCTCATTCAGATCCATGGTTTAACCAGCCCATGAGTCTGTCTTAGAAACCACAAAAGGCGTTGTGGGAAGGTGTGTCTGCTTCCTATGAGCTCAAAGGTGAAGGACCACACACCTCTGTCCTTACAGTCTCCTAGTTGATCTCGCTTCCAGGCTCCTCTGTCTTCAGTCCATCCATAGATTGCCTAAACAATCTTCTTAATGCCATTCTAGTCATGTCACCTCCCCTCCAAATAAAACCTTCATTGGCTCCCCTTTGCCTACTGAATAAAGTATTAATTCATCTTTCTGGCATTCAAGCTTTTCGCAGTCTGGCTCCAGCCTGACGCTGCTCTGCCGCCGTGAAACAAAACTCTTCACCATCTTCACCACTGTTCCCATCCCTTGTTCTCATCCCTATCCCCTCCTCCCATGCCTGGAATGTTCTCCTTGTTGAAGACCTGCCCATCAAGGCCCCACTCCCATGACACATTCTCCATGAAGTCTTCTCCGCCCCATCAGATGAAAGGGATCTTTTCCGTCTCATATTTTTCCTAGCATCATCATCTATGTACATGTTGCAGTCTTGCACGTGATCACAAGTTTTCTTGATATCAGGATCTATGAAATAGCTATCTCTATATCCCCAGCGCAGAACAAAGGATCCTTCTGGCACATAGTAGGTATTTAATCCATGTATCAAATTGAATTGTGGTTCTGTGCTCCGTGATGTTATCTGAACCCTCTTAGATCATCTTAGACTCAAGGGTTTTGGGGATCCCTGCTAACCTGAAGAGTCTCTGTGCCCGGGATTGATTTTCGACTTGTACTTAGTAGTGCCTCGGACATACATATAAGAGTTGTCCCATCTATTTACTGCTTTCTTTGTGAAGATAGGTCTGTATTTGGGGGAAAAAAGAAAAGAAAAGAAAACATTTGAGTGAAATTTAATGGAGGGAGAAGCAGAAGTGATTTTTGTCATGGGAAGATATTACAGACTCCATGCACAGAAGGAGGAAATAGATAGATTTTCAGCCAGGCTTGGAAGACAGGGAAGCAGGGAATATGGTGGTGATGGGAGACTTTAGGTTTCTTGGTTTCTACTTGAAGGACTGTCTCTGCCCACAGCAGAGAAGTTGGTACATTCCCGGCTGCTTGTCTTGATAATTTCGTCCTTTAAAAGATGCAGGAAATGCCAAGAGAAGCTGAAAATTGGAATCTGATTCTGAGCATTATGTATATTGCTGATCCGCAAGAAAGACTGGTTGCTGAAGTTAAAATGATAGGCACTGCTAGGAGACGTGAGACAGGAAGGGAGAGCCGAGGATAGGTTTGATTTGGGGATAACAGCTTTCAGAGACTTCAGAGGAAGGAACAGAGCCCACGATTTGTCCTTTTACAGGGGAAGGCAGCCCAGGAGGGCTGGGAAGTACTCAGGAATGACATTCTGAAGCTCCAAATGAATTTTGAATAGGAAAATGGCCAATGGCCAATGTGGGTGTGCAGGGAGCTCACTGGGCAACTTGGATTTTAAAAAATCTTTTAAAAAGTGTCTGGTAGATGAAAAAAGGGTCAGGAGACTAAAGGTGAATACTAAATGGTTAGGCAGTTTCATACCAGGAATGGGCTGAGCCTGGCAATAAAAGGTAAGGACAGCCCACAGCTGTGCTGGGTAAAAGAGGGAGATCCCAAAAGAGTAATAATGGTAGAATGGGAAGGAAGGACCCTTAACTCTTGCTTCTGCCAAGAAGCTTCTCTGCCAAGAATTGTCCATGCATTGGAGAGGAAAAAATAGACTATCGGGTGAGGAATCTGCGGCTTCAAGGCCACCTGTGGCCCTCTAAGTCCTCAAGTATGGCCCTTTGACAGAAGTTCTTGAATTTTGGATTCAGTCAAAGGGCCTCACTTGAGGACCTAGAGGACCACGTGTGGCCTTGAGGCCACAGATTTTCACTACTGGGTTAGGAGATAAAGAGCACCAAGTTCCCCTTGATGAGGTCAAGTCACCCAGCAAATAGGGTAAATCCTAACAGACAGAGAGAACCACGAAAAAATCAATTTCTTAAGCACAAGATTGGGGAAATGCGGCCAGATGCGAAAGATTTGGGTCTGGGGCACTTGAATAGACCTCAACTGCAAAAGTATAACATGGCAGCAAAAGTGTGATCTTTGGCTGGATTAAATGAGGGACAGCTTCCAGAACAGGGAATGCTCATTATGTGTTCTTTGCTCAGACTGAATCCTTAACATTGTGTTTAGTTTGGGATACCATTGTCTTTGGAATTGACCAATTGGAGGACAGCCAGAGGAAAAATGAGAGAGATGACATGAAACAATTAGAGAATCTACAAGCCAACCTGAGATGAAATATTACAGTGTTTCAGGGTTAGATTGGAATTAGGGTTAGGAAAACTGAACTGTTAACAACAGCTAACAACTACAGTTTCCATAGTCCTTTAAGGCTTACTTCCTTACTATCAGACCCTTTGAGGTTGAAAGTACAAGCTTTAAAAAATCTCCATTTTATGGATCAGGCCAAGACTTAACTTACCCAAGGCCATACAGCTAGTAATGGTCAGAGAAAGTCTTTAAACCCAGTTCTTCCCTGATTTCTAAATCTGTTCCTTTTTTTCTCTTTAAATGTGTTTACAACACATTCGTTTTTTATCTATATGCTTCCTCCCTAATACCCACCCCCCAAAATTCTTCTTTTGGAACAAAAAGCTGTTGAGTAAAATCAACTAATATGGCAACTATGTCTGTTTAATTTATGTCTATCTGCCTGTGCCACATTCAGCATCCACGGCTGCCTGACCCCTTGATTCACTCAAGTTCAGTTATGTTTTCAGGTTGTTTTTTTTTACATGTTATGTATGTTGCACTTCTAGAATTGCTTACTGCTGTCTAAATCAGTTTATACAAATTTTCACAAGCTTCTCTGAATTCTTATGGTTATGCACATATACTTATGGTACAATAATAGTCCATTATGTTTACGCACCATGACTTGTTCAACCATTCCCCAGCTGACAGGTACCTACTTTATAATTGTTCTCAATGACAAAATTTGCCCCCTATTTCCAATCTAAGCCCTAGGCAGAGGTTCCAGAGGGATTATAGTGTTCTGTCCACCATACTGTGCTCAGGGAAAGGTTTGATGGATGACATGCGACTTATGTAATTGATCAATCAGCTAGTATTTACTTAGTACCCACTATTCTTCAAGGTTTGACTGGGTATAGTAGGGAAAGCATTGCAGTTCGAGGAAGTAGTCCTATACTGGGCGCAGAGGTGGGTAATGACCAGAGGTGTTTATTGTGGTATGGGAAGCATGAAGAGATGGAATATGTGAATGTCCTGGGCCCCTTTGGTAGTTTAGTGAAGCCTATGGGCCTCTTCTCAGAAAAATATCTCTAAATACAGAAAATAAAGTAGAAAAAAGGAAATTAATCATATTGACATACACTTATCAAAATATTTTTTGAAAGTTCATAGAAGGCTCCATGGTAAGAAACTCCAGAGTAGATAATGAGGAGTTTCTTTTTTAAAGATTAATTTATTTTTAGTTTTCAATATTCACTTTTATGAGATTTTGAGTACTAAATTATATATATGTACACACATATATAGAGAGTTCAGTAAGTGTGGTACAGTGGAAAGAGTACTTATACTGATGTAATAATAATGATAATATTTATAAAGTGCTCATTATGTGCCAGGGCTGTACTAAGTACTTTATAATTATCCCCTTGGATCCTTATAAACCCCTGCTGGTAGGACCTAGATTCAAATCTCACCTCTGATGCTTACTCCCTGTGTGACTTTGAACACGACACCTAATCTCTCCAAACCTCAGTTTATGCATCTTTCAAATGAGAACAATAATCTTTTGCCCTTCCTGCTTCACAGAATTGTGGAGAAGGTGCCAAGTAAAACCTATGGTAATATAGAAACAGTTCTCTAGTACTGACATAGATCTGTGATCTCATTCTCAGTCAAGTTGTCTCCTGTAAACGCTGTCCTTGGATATCTCGCTGGGTGTGGAGGTGACTCCTTGGCCTCTTAAAGGTCATACCAGCAGAACAGATATTATGGTGGTCTCAACAGGCCATGGAAAGGGTTGGGAGCCTAGTCTAGGCATACTGTCTAACTGCCTTGACTAGCCTGACTAAATTTAAAAAGACCCATCACTGAATTTTTCAGGCACAGCCATGCTCAGCTCAATCCATAAACATTAGTAGATGCTTCCTTTGTGCCAGGCACTGTGCCAAGGGATGAAGATAGGAAGAAAGAAAAAAACAGTCTCTGCCCTCAAGGAAATGACATTTTGGTGGGGGAACCACATATGCATAACCAGGGACAAGACAATAAAGAACAGTTGGAAGGTAATCTGAGAGGGGAAGGCGTGAGTAGTTGGAGATACCTGGAAGGAACCCCCTGTGCCATAGAAAGTGCCTTTTGAGCTGAGTTTTGCAGGAAGGCTGGGCTTCTAAGAGGCAGAGGTGAGGAGGGAGCAAGTTTCAGGCATGGGGCTTGACAGTCACTGCAGGGGCATCTCCTGCTTCAGGAAGAGGCACTGGTGCACGCCCATACCAAGGAAACCATAGACTTTCAAAGGATTCTGAGCCCCTCCTGTGGTCTGGAGTGATTTGAGATGGAAACAGAAGTGAAAGAGACTTTGGGCATCCTCTTCCTGTGGTGGGAGAAAAGCAATGTTAGCTGGGCATCAAAGGCAGCTGGTCTCCTAGCCCAGGGGTTCGGATGCAGGAAGTGTGAGGGCCTCAAGTTGTGGGTTAGAGATCAGTGAATCCTGAATGGTGAAAGTCCTCCAGCCCAGGGCCTCTGGGATACTGACAGGTCCGGGCCTGGGTCTCTCCTTGGCTCAGTCAGGGAATGCCTTCAGGAAGTCAGGCTCTGGGGAGAGACAGGAGAAGGGGGAAAGAATTCTAGCTTGAAGCAATAAGCGGAGCTGTCGAAAGCACAGACACAGCGGTGTCTGGCTAATGAGGAAGCTGACTATGTAGGAGTTGGGAATTAATGAGAGAGGAGATAGTCTAGGGCCAGGATGGTGAGGAGAGAGGGGAGTCACTGATGGAGGGCCATAAATGCCAGACTAAAGAGTTTAGTTTTGTTGTGATTAGTAGGAGGAGGTCAAGGGAGGTTTTAAAATGGGGGCAGATTATGGTGTGCATGTCATAGGAGTAAGGTTATTTGGGCAGCGGTGATCTGGAGTGACTAGAATGGGAGAAATTCAACACAGAGAGACCATTTGTCTGTGAGGTTTCTCATCAGTAGGTACTGATAAGAGCAAACTAAACTCATCTCTCCATTGTCCTCTCTTTCCTGGGTCTGCTCTCCCTGGGTTGGTGCCCTCTCCCTGCATACCTAGAGCTGCGACAGGCTGTGCTCTTGACTTGCCCTCTGCACCATCTTATTTAGGTCCCAAAGGAGAAAGCACGGGGGAATAGAAGAGTGACGATCTGGGAGTCCAAAAATGGCTCGTAACTTGTTCTGTGGCCTTGGTTAGTTATGCTCCCTTTGTGAGAGCCAAATGACAGACGAGACTGGCTGTTCTCTCGTGTTCCTTTTAACGCTGACATTCAGTGTGATGTTGTCAGGTCCCTTCCAGCTGTGACAGTTAGTGTTCTAATACCCTTCTACCTCTGACATTCTGTGTTCCAGCTCTGACATTCTGTGTTCCTCTGATAACTCTGTGTTCTAATGCCCTCCCACCTCTGACATTCTGCGTTACAGCTCTGACATTCTGTGTTCCTCTGATAACTCTGTGTTCTAATGCTCTCCCACCTCTGATATTCTGTGTTCCAGCTCCAATGTTTCTTCTAATGCCCCCATCTCTGACACTCTGTGTTCCAGTTCTCACATTCCATATTCTAATACTCTACTGTCTCTGACATTCTGTGTTCCAGCTCTGACATTTGGTGTTCTAATGCCCTCCCATTTCCGACATTCCATGTTATAATTCTCTCCTATCTCTGACATTCTGTGTTTAGCTGTGACATTCCCACGTTCTAATGCCCTCTCACCTGTAACATTTTCAGCTCTGACATTTGGTGTTCTAATGCCCTCCCACCTCTGACATTTAATGTTCTCAGGTGTCTTCCAGCTCTGATGCTCTAATGTTGTGTTTCTTTCTTGTGGACTGGACCTGTGGTTTCATGGGCCTAGGGAAACCTCCATCACTGCCCTGCAGCTGCTTGTCAGGGTTGTGACTTGCCCAGTGTCATCAGGCCCTGGGTATGTCAGAGATGGGACTCAAAGCCAGATCTTTGTGGCTCTTGGGCAACTTTCTGTCCTCTCCACTTTGCTGCCTCTTCACAGGCCATTTTCAAGTTCTAATATCCTGTGTTTCAATGTTCAGTATTGTGCACTCTCAGAGCTCTGTCATTGAGGCCCTCCTCGCTCTGACGTTTGGTGAGTTTGTGAGCACTTGTGAATCCAGTCAGCAGGAAGGGGCATGGGACCAGGATGATAATTAGCCCCTCTAGTGGTTTTTTCCTTGTCAGAGGCTGATACATTTTTGGTATGGAATGAGCAATGTTCATACATCTTTCTAAGCTGATTTATCTGTGAGAGGTCTTCTTATCAAAGGCAAGATCCTTGTCATCCCTGCAGTGGAAAGCTGTTTGCTGCCACAGAGGAGTGATGGGATGTTTGGCGGGCAGCATGGAGGGCAGGGATGGAGTCACCCAAGTTGGGGGGCGTTGGCGAGCCACTCCTTGAGAGCTCACTGCAGGAAAGGCACCGCATACCCTTTGTTCTCTGCCTGAGCCCAGGCTCTGGGCATTCTCTGGGAGGGTAGAATAGTTCCAGGCCCAAGATGGGCACAGGGTGACTTGCCTCACCTTGTTGTTGGGCACCCTGGGTGTCAGGGGGCAGGCATGACTTACGCATTCAAGAGGAGCCCTGCTTGTTTGTCCTCACATTCTAGCAGCAACAACAGATGCAGTAACACACTAGATGGGATGATGAGGAAACTGCCTGAAAAGTGGAGAAATTTGGCTTGTAACAGCTCATTACAAAATTTTCTCCTCCCACAGGCTTTTGCAGTGTATTCTGAAAGAAGATAAATTGGCTCAGAAGGAAAGAAAAATGTAGTCACTCCTTGGTTTTCTCTGAGTGGATTATCTTCTTTAGTTGTTGGGGCTGTTCAGACTCTCCCTCCATCCCCTCCACAACCTTGATTTGAATCCTGGCTTTATTTTACTCCCTGTATAACTTTGGTCAAGTTACTTAGTCTCTCTGGGCCTCAGTTTTCTCCTCTGTAAAGTCTATAAATGCTACATAACACTCTGTGTGTGTGTGTGTGTGTGTGTGTGTGTGTGTGTGTGTGATTCATCACACTTGTCTGTTGGGATTTTCCCTGTTCCAGGGCTTTCTTTCCTTTGTGCCCCAGCCTACAACGGCCTCTCTCTTGGTGCTAGTCACTGACCCCCAGTGCTGCATCATCATTTAGAAGTGACTGAGCTCCCACAGGCAGGAGGCCCCAAGGGCTCATGTGAATTTTAGAAAGTCCTGCTGTGTCAGAAAGATCTCCAATATGGGCCTAATGACAGGCACATAGTCTGTCATCTGAGAACCACAGGGCAGGGGGACTTGAAGAGATGGGAGCAAACATAGGAGGGAGGGCAGAAGGAGGAGGCAGCCTTGGATGGAGGAAGAGGAGAAGGAAGCTGGCAGACCAAGCCAAGAAGCAGTGCTTGGTGCTGCAGGGAGCTTTCCTGGGCAATGCCAGCAAGAATGACAAAGGGATGAAGATCTCACCTCCAGCGAGTCTGGAGAGCAGAAGGAGACAGCCTGTGACCTGGGAACAGTGCCGTGTTTGTGTTTCTTCCAGAGCTAAGTGAGGCTAGCTGTCCTTTAAATTCAGGCCGGCCTCCCTGCTTGGGACTCAAGGAACGAATCACCGCAACACGGTTTCTCAGGGAGAATGGAGCGTTCTTTTAAAAATGGGTTTCCACAAGACAGTAGAGCAATCTGAAAAGGCAGAGAAGAACCTTGGCCTTTGTCAGGAAGACACAGAGTGGAAGACACTAACAGAGAAGAGAAAAACAGAAAGAAGCCGCAGAGAAAACTCGTCAGCTGGGTTGTAGAGGGGATTCTGGGTCCGGGATGTCTCAGACTAGATCAACAACAACAAGCATTTATTAATCATCAGCTGCATGCCAGACACTGGCCTAGGCACAGGGGATACAAAAGGAAAACTGAAAAGCTTCTCCTTTTAAAGAGCTGATGTTCTTCTGGGAGAGACAGTTTGTACAGAGATGTCTACAGAGGATAAATACATGCAGAATCAATACAAGATGGGTTGGGAAGAAAGCCCAGACTTGTAGTTGGGAGGACCAGCATCTTGTAGAAGATGGAGCTTGAGCAGGATCTTGAAAGAAGTGAAGGCACAATGGAGTATATTCTGGATGTGAGGGATGACTAGTGCAAAGGAATGGCTAGTGCAAAGGCCCAGAGATGAGAGAGGTGGCAGGAGTTCCTGAAGCTGTAGAAGGCAGGAAGGGGAGCAGCATGTAAGGAGGCTGAAAACTGAGACTGCCTGTGGCATTTAGATTTGATCCCTGAGGCCATAGGAGCCATGGGGGTTTATTGATTAGGGAAATGACATGGTCAGATCTGCACTTAAGGAAAATCACTTTGATTATTGTGTGTGGAGGATGGATTGGAGGGTGCAGAGACCTGAGGCAGGAAGACCCATTAGGAGACCCAGGAGACTGGGAGACAGGTAATGAGGGCCTGTCTCTCTGAGGGGAGAGGAGACAGATGCAGGTGATATGGAAGGAGAAATGACAAGGTTTGGGAAATTACTGGATGGGATGAGGGAGAGAGAAGAGTAGAGACAAACATTGTTAGGAACTGAGGAGTCCAGAAGAATGGTGAATGCCCTTGATGGAAACAGGGAAGGTCAAGAGAGGGCTGGACTTTGAGGGAAAGATCATGTGTGTTGGACTCGCGAAGTCGGAGATGTCTAGGGAGCATCCAGGTGGGAAGGTCAAATAGAGAGCTGGTGATTCAGGACTGGAGCTCAGGGGAGCTGCCAGCACTAGACCACAGATCTGTGAGCCATTTCCCTGGAGCTGATCGTTAAAGGCCTGGGAGCTGATGAGGTCATGGAGAGAGTGTAGAGAGGCAAAGAGGTCCTAGTACAGAGTGCTAGGGAACATCTCTGCCCGAGGGCAGGAACCGGAAGACCTGGCAAATGAGGTAGAGAAGCATGGCCTTGACTGGGAAGCTGGGAGAAAGTAGTGCAAGAGGGGGTACTGGGAAATGTTTAACAACTGGCTCTTTGAAAAAAAAAAGTGTGAACAACACACTTTTAAGTTTAATCTGCATCTCCATCACTCAAATCTAGACAGTCAACAAAACAGTAAATCAAGTCCTGATTTGTAACCGTTGCTAATTTCTAAGTGCTCACCCTGAAAAAAGAACAATTGGCTGCAGGCAGTAGGAGCTGGTTCCAGCTTGGCCCTGGAGGAGAGTCACAGAAACCAAGAGAAGAGAAGGTACCCAGAGAGGTCAAGAACGATGACTGGAAAGATCAATCAGCAGGGTGAGCAGTTAATAGATCGCTGCTATCTTTGGGCATTAGGTGGCCTCTGAGGTCCCTTCCCATTTGAGAGAGGCTAGCACAGTGCATAGAGGGCCCACCCAGTATGATCACCAGATAAATTATGGCTTTGGATACAACTCATTAAATTGTCAACCAGAACATGGAGAGAGAATCCATGGGGTCTATGGGGCCATAGGATTAGCACTGACAAGGACCTGAGAATTTATCTAATTCTCCCAGCCCCCTTATATTTTCCAAATGAGGAAACTGATCCTCGGAGACATAAAGTGATTTTCCCGAGGTTGCACAGAGAGCAAAGCAGGGGCATTGGGATTTGATCCCAGGACCTCTAGCTCCAAATCTGGTGTACCTTACAACTGATCTGCCTGGGAATCTGCCCATACTTAGGACATCATAGACCTTGTGAAGTCTTGAGATGTCAGTTAAATGGAGTGATAAGAACCAATTGAGTGTGTTTGTGTGTGTGTGCACATATATATGTGTATATGTGTGTATCTGTGTATGTTGATGTGTATGGATGTCATTGTGGGGAATCATATAATAAACCAGGTAGAAATGATTTGGGGATCATTTGCTCTTTGGGAGTTATCTCCTCTGTTAGTGCAGGAAATAAGAGAATAGACTTTTTTCTGAAAAGCTTTGAAATGATAATCCTAAAAGCCCAGAGGCCTTAGGTAGTAGGGCACTGTGTTTGTAGTCAGAACTGTGGATCAGAGCAGAGGAAGGCGGAGGCCCAAGGACCCTGGAGCACAGGGGTGACCCTTTCTGAGGCTCACTTTTCTCTCCTGTAAAATGGGATGATGCTTGTGCTCCCTACCTCATAGGTCTGTTGTTCAGAAACCATTTTGTCAAAGACTATAGAAATGTGAGTAATTTAGATGCTCTTAAACCCACCTTTAAAGGCCAGCCTGTGTTGCTTCGCACAACTTCCTCTGACTACCTCCCCCGTCTCATTTTTCTCTTCCCTTCCCTTTACTTCTTCCCCCCTGCCTCTCATCTCTTCTTCCCCCCTCCCTCTCCCATGAGCCTTTCCTTAGAGTATCATTTGTTTGTCTCCGAGGTCTGTTTCATGTATGGGAGTGTATCATTGTCTGATACCTATCTGTGCTGGGACCCTACCCTACCCTCGAGGAGGCAGGGCAGGGACTGGGTCTTTAGGATTCTGTGTGACCTCCAGTGCCAAGGACTGGGCCCTGCTCTCCTTTGTGTAATGGCTTCAGTAGCTGGGTAACAGAGACCTTCAGGTGAATCTTAGTTAGAAGGAAACTGAGTCCCAGAGATGGACAATGGCTAGCCATGGACAAAGGGCCAACAGAGCTGGGATACCTCAGGGCCTCTGACTCTGAGTCTAGGTCTCTGTGCAATCCCGCTCCCCTCCTCCCCCAATCACATCCTCCCTCTCTTGGAAATGGAAACTCTGACTTCTGTTCTGCCATTTGCAGAGACAGACTTCCATTATGGGTGGAATCACACCAGCAGACCTTTATTTATCAGGGATTATGGGAAAAGGTGTTATTCTATACACATGAATTTTCTAGAAATCAAGTGCTGCAAAAACTGGAGCCATCTTGGAAATTTGAGGGTGAGTTGGGGGTGGGGTGCGACGAGCCTGATTGTTCTACCTCCTGGTACATCTTCTTTGTCATGTGGTAGGGACACATGCAGTTAGATCCCTTGTTAGACCTGAAGCCCTAGGGTTGGAACATTGCAAGCCTACCAGGAATCTGGGTTTGCTAATTGGTTAAGCATGAATCTGGACTCAGTAGAATGGAAGGTTGTATTAGAACAGGGTTTGTTGTACCACCAGGCCCACATCCTTTAGATAAATTGTATGTAGTGGCTAACCAGAAACTCTAGAGTTTGACCCTTGGAATTCTTTAAGGAAAAGTGGATCTGGTCCAGGGTCTCTCTGTCTGGGACAAAGAGGAGAGAGGGAAGAAATGAGCAGGGACCTGGGAGAGTGAGTCGTAAGGGAGAGAGTCCTGGAGTGAAGCGAGGATCTCGCCTCTGCCACATGCTCGCTGTGTGACCTTGGCTAAGTCACTGTGTCTCTGTGCCTCACTTTCCTCTGATATTTCTGAAGTCCTTTTTAGCCCCAGGATCCGAAGGAGAGGCTCCTAGATGTACCAGATCCAAGTAGAGGAGAAGGTGCCCGGGAAACTAATTGTGGGCTAGTGAGGCCTGAAGACTCTGGCCTGGATCCAGACATCCTTCAAACACCAAATATTCTTTTTAATTTTAATCATGTTTGATGGAAGTCTTTCTAATTGAATGTTATATATGCCTCTGCCCTCTTAGCTAAATAGGGTACCAAATACTTTCTTGTGCTGTTCTCTAATTGTTTCCTGTGTTTGAGCCTAGCCTGGCAATCCTGGAATGGGTTCACATCATGTTCTTCTTACAGCAGAAAGAGCGCTTCCTTTGAGCCCCTGCTCTGATGCCCAGGTGACCTTGGGTGAATTACTTCAGTTTCCTCCTCTGTGAATAGAGATACTGCTGCTTGTGCTCCCTCCCAAAGCTCTTGTGAGAATAGCTCTGAGGCAAACCAAGAAGGATCTTGGGCATCAGACAGCTGCCATTCGCATCCTTCCCATCCCAGTAACATGGGATGTAGGACATATTGGAGGTATAGGATAAATACCCATCAACTGATTAATTGAAAATAAAATCACTCTCAGAAAAAAAATCTGAGTCTGTATATAGAAGCAAAAATCTGTCAAACAGATTAAACAGTGACAGCATGGGAAAAGCTAAGCGGCTTACACTGGGAAGGAAGGTAGATTGTTTAGTGAGACTGATGGGTTTCCTGTGACTGGGAATGGGGTGGGGATGGTAGTTGTCTCTAAAACCAATGATGAGATAATAGCAGATTCATCTAAGCTGGGACAGACTTTGACTCCTTAGTGGGTCTGTGATCTCCTTGGGGATCTCTCTGCCTCCAGGGCAGATCACATTCCTTCTTATCCTGCTGGATACTCATGCCTGGCTTTCTACCAATTCTTCATGGAGGAAGGTTTGTTCAATAGGTGGATGCTCTCCTCTGATTCTTTGAATATTTCCTAGCTTCTGGGACAGCCCTTAGGCTGTCCATCTATCATCCCTCACTGTTGATAAATGACTCACCCTCCCTATTTGACCATGCATGTTCTTGAAGATGTACTTTGTTCCATTTTTCACATACAAGTGGTTTTGGTAACATGTTACATATGAGATTCATTGCCTGAATTTCTCTGTCATCCCCACTTCCAATTTGTTAGAGTTAGTGTAGATTTATTTAAATATCTGCTATATATGAGGTGTATCGGATATCTTATTTTGTCCTTAAATCTCTTGGTGAAAAATAGGGATTCATATTGGACTAAGGACTCCCTGTTCAACAAAAACCGCTGTAAAAACTGGACAGCAGTCTGACAGAAACTAGGTTTAGACGGGCATCTCACATCATATACCACACCAAGCTCTCAATGGATACATGAACTAAACAGAAAAGGTCATGTCATATAAACAATTAGAGGAGAAGGCCTTCACAACTATGGATGGGATGAGCATTCTTAAACAGTCAAAGAATAGATTTGGTCATTTAGAAGAAAAAGAAACAGAGGTAAAGATAAGGAAAACTGAGCCAGAGAGGGTAATGATCTTCCCAAGTTCAAACAGCACAACAAAGACCCCCAAACGTGAAGTGGAAAAGGGGAGGGAATCCTTCGATCCTTGGGTACCTGAAGCATGTGCTAAGAGCCCTGTCTCACCTGCAGAGTCATATGACTTTGGGAAAATCCTTTTCCTTTACTTGATTTGTCTGTGAAAAGGTTTTTTCCAACTATCTTAACCTAATGACCCCTTATTCCAAAGTAGCAAAATCAATTTCAATTTCTGTGGTGATTTTAAGCTTACAAAGTGATTTCTTCACAGCCACTCTGTAGGGAGATAGTGTGAGCATTATTGTCCCCATTTTATAGATGAAAAAAACTGGGTCTAAAAGATATGAAAGAGCTTGTCTTTGGTCACCCAGCTAGTTAGGCCTGGAGCTAGAGGCTGAACACTGGTCTACTCTTCCCTTCACACCACCACTGCCTCCCTGTGCAGACGTGCTCTTACAATGGAAAACCTGAGACATTGTGGTAGCTTCTTCTCTTTCTCCTGGTCTGAAGCAGGAGAAGCCGACAGCTCCCCTGGGGCTCGCAGGAGGCTCTGGGGCTGGTCCTGGGCTCTGCCACTGAAGAGGGTGCCGTGGTGGGGCTGCCATACCGGCCAGCCTGCTCTCCGGTGTCCGCAGCACTCGGCAGACTGAATTGTAATCTCTGTGTTTGTTCTCTTTCTCTCCAAGGAGGAAGAGCGGACATGGCCTCGCCTGCCAAATGGTGTGAAACTTGTGTGTTACGTAGGTTTCCCGTTTTCATCGGTTTCCCACTTTGTTCTGTTCTTCGAACACTGTTTGCAGTCTGGGGGCACAGAGCCGCTGGGGCTCCCAGGGAAATGGCTGCATGCTGGGTGTGCCCCTGAGGCTTCTGAATCTTCCTAAGTCTCATTCCCTGTCTGGCACCTGACACCTTTGGGTGTCCTGATCCTTTTATCTTCCCCTCCTCTCTGCCTGACCTCTGCTTTTCTCCTCTCCATCCCGCCTAACCCAAGAAAGGCTGCTTTCCTAAGCACATCCTCTCTATCTCTCCAGCTGCTCACTCTTTCTTCCTGCCCCTCTCTCATCCCACCATCCTCTCTACCCTCCCAGCACTTACTTACTCTTCATCCCTCCCCTCAAAACTGATGGGAAGATTTTTGTGGGGTCATTGCCAGGCCTTGGGTTGGGAAACCAGAGGTAAGAACCCTTGGCCACCCCTGTGGAGGGTGTGTTGCCCACTGGGGAGGAAGGAGGGAGGGAGGGGAGAAGCAGGGAGCAGCAGCTGGTAAGCTAGGTAAGCGGAGGGCTCTGCAGCCTGTCGGAAGCTGGCCCTGCTCTGGGGGCTGGCTCTTTTTCGCCACCTTCCTCAGGCTGGGCTTGGGTGGGTACATGAGATAGCGCCTTGCAACTCACACTGGGTAGTGTGGAGGCAGAGAGCAGAAATACAAGAGCCAGAAAGTGGGTGTTTTATTCTGGGGCCACGTTACTTAAAAAACACTGACTCTGCTTGCCCCAGATTTCCCCAAATACTTCATACAGACATAGCTCAGACAAAGTCTGAAGATTCTCTGGGAGGCCTTTCAGAAAGCTGTCAGAGACTGCGGGAAATGTAGTGCAGCAGGAAAAAAAAAACCCCAGCTTGGAGCCACAGGCTGCGGAGCTCAAGGAAGGCCGTCTAGGATCCTCTTGGCATTTTACAGATGAGGACACTACATTCCAGAGAAAAGGGGTCAGCCAGCTTACTGGCTGTAGGAGCAGGATCTGAACTTGTGGCTTCTGGCTCCAAATCCAGTGCTTTGCCAGAGGACCATGGTCCAGAGGCCAGCTCTGCTGTTTACTGTGTGACCGTGGCTAAGTCCCTTTACCTTGTTGGGTTTTAGTTTTAGTTTCACTGTCTGTAAAATGGAGGGGTTGAATTAAGTGGCCTCTGAGGTCCTTTCCAACTCTGAATCCTGGTGATTCTGTCACATGAATCTGATTTGTGCTAATCAGGAAAGAATGCAGTAAGACATTTGAAAGGCTTCCTCCCTCAGTGGACTAACCCTGCTCAGTGGATCCTGCAGGTGGGGGGGGGGCTGGTTTGACTGAGGGAGTCTGAAGTCTGCCTCAGGCCCCAGAGAAGCCCAGCCCCAGGGCTAGTTGCAGGATTTAGCAATGGGACATGCACAGTTCATGGGACATGCTCAGTAATCCAACCCATCAAAACCACAGTACAGAACAGAGAAGTCTTTGTTCCGAAGGGGCTCCCAGTCTGATCGGAGGGTAGAGAACTCAGCCTAAGAGAGCATTACAGGGATTTTCTCAGGACCAAGGGCCATGGCCTTCAATGTCAAGGCTCAGTAGGTTAAAGAACCTGCCTGTGGTCTAGCAGCTAGTAGGAGTCACAGGAAAGGTCTGACCCTATGTCTTCCTGACCCTGGTGCTGGCTTTCTCTCCCATGTGCCAGCAAAGAACAGGTTAGAGTTTGTTTTGGGTGGATGGAGAACAGTGAATGAGACTGCCTGACAACTTAGGGTATTGGGTTTAGTGGCCTTCTTCCACCCTCTCCAAGTTCATGGTGTGTGTGTGTGTGTGTGTGTGTGTGTGTGTGTGTGTGTGTGTGTGCACGTGCACATGTGTGTTTCATATTTGGTAGTAATCTAGGAAGAGGGGAGAAGATGGGGGACTGAGGCTTGGGCTGGTGTGACCCAAGAGCCCTCTCTCCTGGAAGTCTCTCTTTGCCCACATATCTTTTTCTTCTTTCAGTTGGGGTCGGGGCCATCAGTCAGACTCCTGGGGGCTGTCCGCCAAGCATGGGGACCCAGACAGCCCCTGCAGTTGGAAGAACTGGAGGACCTCTCGGGAGCCGGCTCCGAGGCGCCTTCCCAGGGATCCCAGCTTCCCTCCCGTGGGGCCGAGGGCCCCCAGCAGGCCGGAGGGGTAAGGTAGCCCGCTTCAGTGTGCATGGGTGGGGCTTGTCCCTTTAGTATTAGGTCTCCGGGAGAAGCACTTTCTTACATGATCCACCATTCTTAGTGTCTTTTGGCTGGAGCCTGTTGTGGTTGAATGTCAAGTCCTTTCTTCCTTCCACTAGGAATTCAATCCAACTCAAGAAACATTTAGTAAATGCCTGTTGTGTACAGAGCACAGTGCTAGATTCTGTGGGAGAGGCAAAATTCTTCCCAGAGTGCACACAGTCTAGTAAGGGCTTAAAGAATATACAGGGATAACTAGAGTGCATAATATCACATATGTAATATTGCATGATAAGATGAAAGGCTATTTGAGGTCTGGGAGGGAAGGTTAGAACTGCCCCCAGAGAATCTGGAAAGGCCTTCAGGAGGACGTGTCATTTGAGCTAGTCTTTTAAGGCATAGCCTGAGTGAAGGGGACTGAGGCAGGGGGATGGGGATGGGGGAATTCTCAGGGGCTTGTTCGGTTTAGCTCTAGAGGATAGAAATGCATAATACCAGACAAGCCTGGAAAGGCAGGTGGCTATTAGATTATGCAGGGCCTTGAATGCCAGGAAATACTAAGAATTCCCATTTTTGTCGAGTTTTAAAGTTCCCAGAGCATGTGCCTCCCCACAACCTTGTGAGAACAAGCCCTTTCCCATCTGTTTGCTCATCTGTTTATCCTAGAACAGACTGCTGCTGGTTATAGTCACTGTGGGTTTTGTGTGTATATCTTTCCTTTTTTCTTTATCAATAGCTAAAGACATTTGCCTTATTAATTGCTTTCTTGGCTAATGAATATTGCTAACATAATTGCTTTCCTGGCTAATGAATGTGATCAGGGTTGTAATTAATATAGAGCAACAGGTTTCAAAGTCCTTTTCTTTCTTCAAACTGACTGTTTCAGCCAACAGGCTGGGCTTGCTTCTCCCTGGCAGAGCTGGGTGGGGGTGGGGTGGGTGGTGAGCCCCTTGGCCTTCAGGTCCAGGCTCCTGTGATAGGCAGGATACTCCTCCCACCTCTCCCCTCAGGAACATCACAGGGTGGGGGACAGAAGTCATCTGGGGACCGGAGTTAGCAAGGCCTGGGTTCAACTCTGCTTTTTTCCCAGCTTTGTGGCTTGGGGCAAGGCCTCCTCTGGACCTCAGCGTTTGCTCAATGTCCTGTCTTTTGGAGAGAGCTTCACAAAATTATCTCGAAGATTACTGAATCCCATGATTTAGGGCAGACGGAAGAGTATTGGATTTGGAGTCAAAGGACTTGGGTTCTAATCCAGATTCTGCTGTTTACTCTCTCTGTGACTTTGGACTAGTCACTTACCCCTCTGGGCCTCGGTTTTATCATCTGTACAGATGAGGAGGCTGGACTAGATGACCTCAACAAGCCCTTCCAACTCTAAACCTACGTTGTTTTGTCCTTGCCCCCCCCCCTTTCCCTTTGAGTGGGAACATATGAAGATTGCCGGCCTCCCCAGGCCCAGCCCTTTGGATTGAGCTGGCTGCTTGTCTGACCCCTCCAAAGTCATTTTGGGGTAAGGGGAGCAGCAGCCAGCCATGCTTGGAGCCCAAGCTCCTGCCTTCCCTTGGCTGGGCCCGGCCTCCAGCTAACAAATGCTTTTTTGTGATCTCACCAGGGTCGACACCCCCCTAATACTTGATTTGTAGTAACTGGCTGGCATTTTTACTCATCAGGAGCTGTCTGCCCTTTTCTCCAGAACAGCTCTCCTGGGTTCTTTGTTATCCTCACAAATATTGCTTTGGGCATCTGTCATATCCTCATGTCTGTTTCCTCTTGTGTTGGAGGAGGGGGATGCAGAGAGGAGGGAGACAGGCGTGGAAGGAGAAAGCTGCGTGGCAGAGGGAGGGAGGGATAGAGGGGGATGGATAGATGGATGGATGGATGGATGGAAGAAAGGAGGAGACTACAGAAGCCATTCAGTGGGATAAAGAGCTTAGAAGAATCAAAATCACAAAACCTCAGGGGCCTTCTCATCCCACCCAAACCTGACTGGAGAGTTTGTACCTTTGACTGGGTTCTTTCTGTCTTGTTTTTGTTTTTTGCTTTAATTGTCCATCCACGTGGGATTATAGGATTCAGAGACAGGAAGGACCTTAAAGATGACCTTGTATAGCCCCCTCATTTCCTGGGAAAACTGAGGCACAGAGAGGGGACCTGTATGCTCCCAGTCACAAAGCTCATGTCTTCTCACCAGACCCAGTGCTCTTGCTCCTGGGCCACACTGACCCCTGTGCAAGGCTTGGTTCATTGGCAGAATATTGAGCTACTTCTGGCTTCAGGAGGAGGTCATCTGGTGGGCAGAGAAAGGCCAGGATTAATTAGGTGACCGTGGCATTTGGTCCATCTGTAAAGCTGCATGAAGCAGCTGTGAGGGCATCCTGCTGTTTATTGAACCTTCACTTTCCTCTGTTTCCCAAAGATGTGGCTCGCATGTCTTTTTTCCTCCTCATCCTCCTGTTCTGCCTGTCTCAGGGAGGAGCAGGGACTACCAGAGCAGCTTTCCCAACTAGCCCCCAAGCTCACCAGGCCTCAGCCCTGCCCACTTCCTTGAAAGGCCAGGGAGGGAATCAGTCCCATATCATGCTTTTGAGTCTCAACTCATCACCCTATCCCTTTTCTTAAAAAGATCAGAATGAACCGCCTGGCATCTGATGGCTGATAACACCTCTTTGACCCTGTGTCCCTAAGGCTAAGGCTTGGTGTCCTCCCAGTGCTTGGCAGGGAGGGGCTCTAGAAGCTTACTGACTGCCATACTCTTAAGTCTTCCTCCTTCCCTCTTTCCCTTTCCCCACTTCCCCTCTTTATCCCCTCTCTCTCTTCTTCTCTTTCTTCTTCTTTGCTCTCTTCCCACATTTATCAAGTAACTACTGAATAGCCCTGTGCTAGGGAATATGTAGAACTTAGAAAAGTCATGGACCTTGCCCTTATGGAGCTCCCAGTCTGTCAGGGACATGAGCCAGACGTGACGGACAAAAGCGAGGTCTAGGAGAGTGCTCCTGATGGGGTTCAGCACAAGCTTTAGGAAGAGCTGGTATTGCTGCTGGGCTTTAGAGAATGGGAAGACAGTCATCAGGCAAAGTAAGGGGGAAGGAAAGGAGGAACAGTGCTGCCAAGGCTTTCTTTCTTAAGCAGAGTAGGTAGAAGCCTCCCTTGTCTGACAAAGAGAGGCATTAATGGCCTTTCTAGAATGTAAATAAGCTGGCTGGCCAGCCAGCCCCTCCTGGCTTTGGGCTCCTCTGGGAGGTGAATGAAAGCAAACCCTCGTGGTGGAGTCAGGCTGAGAGAGGGAGGAGACTAGAAGCTAACTTCAACCTCTCCGACCTGGAACCATGCTGGGAGAAGGTCTGCCCAGGTGACTTAGGAGATGGCCTTGCTGGATGCTGGGAGGATTGAGCTCAAAATGCAGGAAAAACAGATGCAGCAGAGGTATGGGGAAAACAGAGAAGGAACTCCTTCCACTAAAACAGCACATTTGATAGCACCTGCTCACAGTGGCCCTGGGAAGCGGCTGTTCCAGGTATTGCTGTCTCAGGGAAAGTGACTTGTCCAAGGCCACACAGCTGATAAGTGGCAGAGCAGGGATTTGCCTCGAGGTTTCCTGCCCCGGAATCCAGTGCTCTCCACTGCATCTCACCGCAGTTACCAGAGAATACCGTTTCCTGGATCTGCTGGCAGTATCTGTCCCCAAACAGCCAGGTGACAGGGCAGGGGTCTGGAGGTTAAGGCTGCTCCAGGCAGCTTATTCTTGGGAAAGGCCAGATGGTATGTGTGTGTGTGGGGGGGAGGGGCAGGGAGAAGGTAGAGGAAGCACCTATTGCACCTACTGTGTATGGTCAGCTATACAGATACTCTCTCAGTTGTTCCCAGGTTCATGGAACCATTGCTTTTTTGGGGAAATGTCCCTTAGGCTTTGTGGAACGGACTCTGCCTGGTATCAGTACTTTATACCAGAACTACAACAAAAATTTCTTCACCTGGGGCATAAACATTTGGGGGAGATAGTAGCACAGAGCAGAGGAAAACAGGAAAGGGGGTCACCTGTATGGGGATGGAAGAAAGGCAGACTCCAGGAGAAGGGGACCACAGTGGCAAAACCCTGGGGGGTATACAGAGAGCAGAGAGGAAGCACCCTTTCCCCCATTTTGGTCCCTCAGGAAAAAGCCCCACCTATGCCACCTTTGTTAATGATCTGCCTTACATATAGATAGCAATAAATTTTTATTGAGCTGCATTGGGAAGATAGGAGTTAATTGAGCCCTAGGTCCTCAGATTCTTCCCTTGGCCCATTTGGTCTTGAGAGGCTTCTACTCTGGGTCAGGTGGCAGGGTTCAAGGTGCATTCCTTGGAGGTGGCTGCAAGCTATTGGTTGAGGATATGTCCAGAGCCAGAGATCAGTTTACTTGTGCCTGTAATGTCCAGCAAGCCATCAGGGAAGATGGGAAGGAGACTTTGGGTTCAGCTCCTCTTACTGATCCACAGGGGCATGCTTGACTGATCAGCAAGCCAATTTCAAGTCTGTCTGCTGGCTCGTATCAGGGGTGAATTTGGAGTTGCCAAAGCCTTCCCTTGGAGCTGCCCCCAGGGATGGCCTTTCTCTCCTGTCAGGCTTGTCACATCATAGGAGGTAGACAGTGAGGCATCAGGGGCCCAAGACAACTGGAGGGGAACCAGGGAGGGAGGAATCCTTGCACAATCCTCACCCAGTTAGAAATTGTATTGCTTTTGACCGAGGGCCAGATAAGGTCTCCATAGTGCGATGCATGGGGTAAATGCTGGTTGATTGATTTGATTGCTTGAATACTTTTTCTTGGGCTCATTCATTCATTCATTCATTCATTCCCTCATTCACAGCAAAGCTAACCACAGTGAGATCTTTTTTTAAATTTTAATTTATTTTTTCAATGAACAAAAATTTACCTCTCCCATTCACCTTTCCTCTTAATTTTTTTTACAATGAGATCTTTAAAATAAATTATAAAAATAACAATAGAACAAAATTAGAATGAGTTTCCAAGTGGGAGAAGAGGTCATATTTTAGGGCTGATATTACAGAAAGGAGTCATTGGATAAGTACAGGAAAGGCAGCAGTGGCTGGTGATAAGAGCTCTGGGAAAAGCTGGGACATGGCAGCTCCACTTCTACCTCTTACCCGTGGTAGCTGCATGATCCTGGCCGAGTCACTAGACCTCTCTGAGTCCTGGTCTCCCTATAGAGGCAGCACAGCCCAGGGGGGCAGGGTGGGAGGAAGAAAGCCAGCTGGTTTGGGAGTCAGGAGACCCTAGGTTCAAGTCCTGACCCTTGGCAAATCCCTTAACCTCTCAGTGCCTCAAGCAGGTTGATCAATGTTGATAGAGAAGGGTCCTCCCAGGGTACTCCCTGGGCTGATAAATCACAGGTCCAGTAAGGGGACATTTGCTTGTCTGTAAAATGGAAATCATGAGACGAGATGCCTCTGCTGTTGGGAGGTGAAGGCCTGCTCCAATGGGGCAGGTGGCCTGGGTAGGCTTATAGTGTTTGTGTGTGTGTCCTGTGGACCATCCAGGAAACAACTAAGCTAAGCTATGGTAGAGTGGGGTGGAGGAGGAGGAGGTGTTCAGTTGTGGCAGCTCACAAATGATGGACTGAGGCAGAGAGGGAGCCCATGGAAGAATGTCTAACAATATAGCCAAAGTACTTAAATGCTAAAGTAAGTGCCCATCTCACAGGTGGTTGTGATGAAAGTGTGTTGTACCCTGTGCAGCTTCCTTGAAAGGGGAGTATTTAGAGCAGCTCCAACTTGGAAGGGACTCTGTGGGTGCTCCCCCCCCCCCAAATCACCTGGTACTTCAGGAAGCTTGAATGCCTGCATGCAGTGAGAGAGCCCACCTTCCTCTGGAGGAAGATTTTGGGAGATTTCCAATTGTCAGAAGTGTTCCTGGACATCATTCTTCAGTATGCCTCTTTGTAAACAGAGTGGAAGTTCCTTGAGGGAAAAGACATTCTCATTTTTGTCTGTAATCTAGGCATGTGGTGTAGTGAATAGAGTGTTGGGCCTGAAGTTAGGAAGGCTCATCTTCCTGAGGTCAAATCCAGCCTCAGATACTTACTAGCTGGGTGACTCTGAGTAAGTCACTTAACCCTGTTTGCCTCAGTTTCCTCATCTGTAAAATAAACTAGAGAAAGGGAAAACTACTCCAGGATCTTTGCCGAGAAAACCCCAAATAGGGTCATGAAGCGTAAGACACGACTGAACAACAGCAGCAGCTGACACCATGCCTGCCACATAGATATAATGGTCACTTGGAAGATTTTCTGATTATTGTGGTAAACTCTGAACTCTACGTTTTGGGAAGGATAGTGACAAAGGAGAGGACATCCAGAAGAAGGAAAGACCTGGGAATGACTGGAGCAGTGGACAGAATCCTGAACCTGGAGTCAAGAAGACTGGAGCTCAGATCCAGCCTCAGCTACTTAGTAATTGTGTGACGTTGGCTAAGTCACTGAACCTCTGTGTGCACCAGTTTCTTCATCTGTAAAATGAGGGTAATAACAGTAGTTGTGAGGATCAAGTAAGATAATATTTGTAAAGCACGAGGAGAGAGTCTGCCACAGAGTAGGTCTTACATACACATGAGGAAAGAAGACTCAGAAGGGGCAGAACCACAGTATTTTAAGTGTCTGAAAGGCTCTCATGTGAAAGAAAGATTAGATGTGTTCTCCTTGTTCCAGAAGACAGAATTAGGAGTGGTGAGGTGAGGAGGCCAAGGGACGCCTTTTGACTTCATGGGGGGAAACTTTCTTAACTGTTGGGGTCTGTTCAAGAGTAAAACTGGGATCTGTGGAAGGTAGTGAGCTTCCTGTCATAGGAGATGTCAGGGATATTGTAGAGGGTGCCTGGTCAGGCACATTGAGTTGATGGTCTCCAAAGTCCCTTTCCACTTGTACTCTTTTAAAAAAATTATTTATTTTTAGTTTTCAACATTCACTTCCATATGATTTTTCTTAGCATTTTTTTTTATTTTGAAGGGGGGAAGGCCCGTCAATGGGGGTTAAGTGACTTGCCCAAGGTCACATGGCTAGTAAGTATGTCAAGTGTCTGAGTCTGGATTTGAACTTGGGTCCTCCTGACTCCAGGGCTGGTACTCTATTCACTGTACCACCTAGCTGCCCTGACTTCCTTATGATTTTGAGTTCTACATTTTCTCCTCTTCCCTCCTGTACACCTCCCCAAGATAGCGTGGAATCTGATATAGGCTCTACATATACATTTCTATTAGATATCTCCACATTAGTCATGTTGTAAAGAAGAATTAGAACCAATGGGAGGAACCATGAGAAAGAAGAAACAAACAAAAAAAAGAGAGCAAATAGCTTGCTTCTGTCTACATTCAGACTCTGTGGTTCTTTCTCTGGATGTGGATGGAGAGCACTTTCCATCACGAGTCTTTTGGAGTTGTTTTAGATCCTTGCATTGCTGAGAAGAATAAGTCTACCAAAGTTAGTCTGCACAGTGTTACTGTGCCTGTGTACAATGGTCTCCTGGTTCTGCTTGCTTCACTCAGCATCTGTTCATGCGAGTCTTTCCAGGTTTTTCTGAAGTCTTGCCTGATCATCATTTCTTATGGAACAATAGTATTCCGTCACATTTGTATGCCACAACTCTATCAGCCACTCCCCAATCGATGGGTATGCTCTAAACTTCTCCTTCTTGGCCACCACAAAAAGAGCTGCTGCCAGTATTTTTGTACATGTGGTTACATGTTTATGATCTCTTTGGGATACAGACCTAGTAATGGTATTGCTGTGCCAAAGGGTATGTAGACTTTTATAGCCCTTTGGGCATAGTTCCAAATTGCTGTCTAGAGTGGTTGAATCAGTTCACAACTCTACCAGCAGTACATTCCATTCTACTAGAGGGATACAGGCCATTCACAGATAAGTAAATGTAGACTCTGCACAAAATAAATGCATTTCAGAGTGATTGGGGGATGGGGAGTCAAGGAGGAAAGAAACCTTGGCAAGTGGTGATGTCAGGAAAGTAGGAGGCAACCCTGGAAGTGAGCCTTGAAGGGAGCTGGGGCAAAGGGGAGGAAGGAGGGCCTTCGGGGGAGGGGGACATCTGGTACAAAGGCTGGGGGCGGGAGATGGGGTGCTATGTGCAGAAAGCACCGAGTTGGCCAATTTGGCTGGTGTTTGGAATGCCTGAGGGGGAGTAATGTGCACTCAGCCTGGTGAGGTGGGCAGGAGCCAGATTGTGAAGGACTTTACATAAGAAACACAGGAGCCTGTCTTTGATCCTAAAGACAATGGGAAGCTTGGGAAGTTTCTAGAACTGGGGAGTGACTCCCGGTAAGATCTGTGCTGGAGGGATGGCTCTTTCGGAGCTAGAGGGGGAGAGAAGCATGGATGTGGGGTCTCTTCTGCAAGGAGCCTTCCCAGACCTCCCCTCCAACACTGCAGCTCATGTGTGCTTGGACTTGTCTGCATATCATCTCCCTGTTAGCCTGGAAGCTCCTTGAGAACAGGGGCTGGCTTTGGCCTTGTTTCGCATCCCCAGCACCTAGCACAGGCCTGGCCTGTAGGATAATAACTGCTAATTGATTGGCTCATTGGAGTAGGGTGGGGATGGATGGGAGAGATGTTTTAGAGAGAGAATAAGAAAGTCTGGCAACTGATTGGATCCCAGTGTTGGAGAAGAGGGCAGTTGTCAAGGATGATTCCAAGGTCGTGAACCTGTGTGGCTCTGGTCAGGAGCAGAGGGAAGCCTGGGGGGAAGATGATGAGTTTGCTTTGGGTGAGAGTCTGAGAGCCCTCAGGGGGAGGCCCATTCAGGGGGAGACATCCAGTGAGAAGCTGGAGATACAGGCCTGGAACTGGGATGTGGCCTGGATAGGTAGATCTGGAGTCAGTTGCATGGGCATGGCAGTTAAGTCAGTGGGAGGGTGGAGTGAGAGAGAACAGAACCTTGCGGACACACCTACACATCCGGGCAGGAAATATTTGATGAACCTGTGAAGAAGACTGAGAAAGACACGTCCCAGCGGGAGGAAAACCAGGGTCATGAGAGGCTGCCAAAAGGTCAAGAAGAGCATGGACTAAGGAAAAGCCACTGCATTTATCAGCGAAGAGATCATTGGTGGCCTTGGAGATGAGAGATTCAGTCCGATGGAAGGGAAGGAAGACAGATTGCAAGGGGCTAACGAGGGAGTAGGAGGTAAGAAAGTAGATACAGTGAGTGTAGACAGTCTTTTTTTAGGAGTTGGGCCTGTGAAAGGGAGGTGAGTATAGAACAGTAGCTTCTGGGGGTGGTGAGGGCAAGTACAGGGTTTTTACCCTCAGGGTCATAAGGCAGCAGAGGAGTAGTTGAGACAAAGAGAAGTTGAAAGTTAGGTCAAGAGAGAAGACTCATGGGCCATGCCCCTGGAAGAGATGGGAGAGGATGGGATCAAAGGCACATGTGGGAGATCAACCTGGGCAAGAAGGATGACATCTGTGAGACTGGAGCAAAGGAGAGGAAGGTAGGAGGTGATCCTACCTTCGGGGAGGAGAGGAGCTTCTCCAACTGAACATGGCCTCCATGCAATCAATGAAACTTGAGGCCGAGAAAGGGTGGGGAGATATTGGTGTAGTTGGCTGGAGAAGAGAAGAGGAGGCTTGGAGCAGATGCTGTGTAGGGAATGCAGTGGGATCACAGAACATGACTGGGGTGAAGGAGTGAGGGTGCAGTTGAAGTGTGTAGTGTACTGGGTCAGCTCTGATTCTATCACCTTTAGCAGGAGCAAAGAAGGTGGTTGGTGGGAGAGTTTGCACGACTGAGGTCTGGAATGAGATGAGCAGCCCTGACCTCACCAGACCTGACCATCCAGTTGAGGTCTCCCTCAGGCCAACAGAAAACCCTACTCCATTGTGTTGTCTTGAGGCAGCTCAGCTTTGGTGGTGGCAGTAGGTGTACTGAAACAGGCCGGGACTGAGCCCTGGACTGAACACTGAGTCCCTGGGTGGCGCCGGTGAGTCTCTGCCTCTTCTTGGATCTCTACAAATGGCAGAAGCTGAACCAGAGACTTTCTAAGGGTGTTTCTTGGAAATCTCTCATGCCTCCTACTGTAACATACAAGACCTAAGACAGTGGGAGGGTACCAAGGGAAAGCGAAAGGATCCGACAATGTTGGGGTGGGGGGGCTGAAATTAGGAGACAGAAGGGAACAGAGAGTAAACCTGGGCATAGCTCTGATGCTGATGCTTGAACTCCTTTATCCTTGTGCTATTTCTTGCAATATGCTCTCAAGGTAGACTCACTTCTGGGGCAAAAAAGAGTTACCACTGAGCTTCCCAAATCCAGGGCTGGGGGAGCTTCCCTATGACCTTTAAGTTTACCGCATCCCTCATGTTTTAGTCATCAGCTAGGAGTGTGGTCAGTTGATGAGGTGGAAAGAGCCCTGCCCTGGGAGTCAAACCACTCACCACTTTCATATTGTTGGGGAGAAGGCTGAACAGGGGGTGGCAACTGAGAGCACTTTGGAAACCAAGGAGAAGATAGTGGAATGTTGTAGAGATAAATGCAAAGTCCTGCACGTGGGTTAAAAAAGTCAACTGCATGAGAACAGGATGGGAAAATAAGGATAGATAACAGTTCATATGAAAAAGATGTGGGGCTCTAAATGGACTGCATGTTTACATGTGACCTGGCAGCCTAAAATTTCATTATGTTTTTGTATTAGAAGCAGGTAATTCAGAAGAGGGAGGTCATGAATGCCACTCCATGCAGGTCTGGTGCCATCACATCTGTAGCATCCTCTTCAGTTCTGGGACCAAATGAGAATGTCCAGGGGACTAGTGGCTATGCTTGAGAAGAATAGGTTGAGGAAAGTGGGAATGTCTTAATGTGGAAAAGAGGACTTAAGAGAAAGATAGAATGACTTTTTTTTTAAATATTTGGTGGGTTATTGTTTGAAAAAGGGATTAAGTTTGTTCTGCTTGACCCTGGGGCAGTGGGTAGAAATTATGAAGAGGAGTTACAAAGTTTCTGTGTGAGGAGATACTTCCTAACAATTGGAGTGATCCCCAAGTGGAATGGGCTGCCTCAGGAACAAGTGGGGTTCTCCTGCCCCCTGGGTACTTCTTAGGTCCTTAGAAAAGGTACCTGCTTGGGAAAGGCTTGGGTAGATGGCCTCTTCCAGCTCTTTGGTTCTGTGCTTCTGTGAGGAGCAAAGGGGAAAGAGAGGACATCAGTGGAAGAAGGTGAGTGGATGAACTTTGGCTCAGATCTTTGGAGGGTCCATGAGCTCCGTGAGGGCATGGATGATGCTTTTGCTAAATTGCCTCTCTCTCTTCAGTGCCTGCATACAGTAGGTATTTGAAAAGTGCTCATTGAATGAATGGATGAATACGGGGAGGAAGAATGGACTCAGTGTCAGGGGTAACAGTCAGTAAGCCCCTGCAGCTTCCTTGCATTCTCTCTGGCTGTTGTCTCTGCTCACTGAATCCTTCTCCCTTTTCCATTCATCTCTGCTATGATGGCTGGCTCCAAAGGCAACCAGAGAAGTCTTCAAGGAAGGGGAGAGGAAGCCTGCCTCCCACCTGGGCAGAGCACCTGTGCCCATGCCCACGCCCACAGAGAAGCCGCAGAACCCAGGTAAGCATGTGTGCCCAGGTCTGGTCGCCCTGTGTGACCTGCCTGAAGGGAGGAGGGGGAGCTATAGTGTGGTGCAAAGAGCCCAAGGCTGGTAGGAAAAAGGCTGGGATTCAGGTCCCAGCTCTGCCACCTGCTAGCAACGAGACCCTGGACAAATCATTGCATAGGGTTTAGAGCTGGAGAGAGACTGTCTAGGTTGCTAGGTCTCACAGTAGATTAGGTGCTTGACGTGGAATAGGAAGACCTGAGCTCAAATCCTGCCTCAGACACTTACTACCTTTGTGACCCTGGGCAAATGGCCTGACTTCTCTTAGCCTCAGTCACCTCATCTGTGAAATGGGAATAATTATAGCCCCTCTCTCACAGGGTTGTTGTGAGAATCAGATGAGGTCATATTGGCAAAGTGCTTTGCACACCTTCAAAGGCTCACTGTTATCATTGGTCTAACCCTCTTCATTTTACAGATGAGCAGGCTGGCACCAGAGCCCTGGCAGAGCTGACTGTGGAACCTGGGCCACTTACTCCAAATCTAACACTCCCTAGTAACCACTGTGCCATGTGGTTTCCCTCTCTTCTTCACCTCTCAGGGCCTCAGTTTCCCCATCTGTAAAATGAATGGGTTGGGCTAGATGGTCTCTATGGTCCCTTGTGGCTCTCATAGTCTATGTGGTGGGGAGGGGGCAGGCCTCCCTGCCATGCTTGGTCCAAGTTCTGCTGTCCAGACTCCAGGAGTATCTTTGAGAGACTCTGTTAATGTCATTACCCACCCCTTCCTTGGAGGCTGTGTCCACTGGGAGACACATCATTCTGCACTTAGGAAGGCTGAAGGAGAAGGCCTCCCTCCTTCTGAGAGCCGAGGAGCTCAGGACAGGGGAAATAGTGTGCAGTGCCTCTGCCTATGGTGCACGGGGGCTTCTGGGATTGCTTCTGGGGTGGCTCCTGTTGGGAACAGGACCCAAGTTAGGTGTGTGAAAGCCAGGGGGTCTCTCGTGACTTCTGTGCCAGGAGCCACCCGGGCCCTGCCTTTGGAGGTGAGGGCTCCCATCAGAGTGGCACCAGATGCCAAAGAATGATGCGAGGTGAGGGAGTAGCAAGGGCTTGGCGTTTGCAAGCAGAAGGTCTGGGTTCAGATTTTGACTCATTAATCATATGAGCCTGAGTCAGTCACTTACCTTCTCCCAGCCTCCTCTGTAAAATGTGGGGTTTGGACGGATTTCCAAGGTCCCTTTCAGCACTCGGTCCTGTCTAGTGCTTTAATCTTTGCAAAGCACTTTTGTCCCAGCTCTGTGCAGGAAAAGAGTACAAGTACAAACATGCCTGTTTTGTAGAGGAAGGGGCTGCCAAGCCAGCGATGAGATGGTGAACCTACGCCCTCTGATGTCCAGTCAGGGCTCTCGTGTGCTTCACTAAGTATGACGTTCATTGATGGAGGCATAGCACTTCTCCGTGGGCATTCACCAGAATGCTGGGGCCAGGAGCTCCCTCAGGCGGGAGGCCTGAACCCTTCTCTTTGACTTTCAGCTGAGCCCAAGGTGAGGGAGCAAAAGAGACGGCCACCCAAGGAGAAGCCGCTGTTGGTGCCAGGCCCTTCCCTGCAGCTCTCAGGGGAGCAGGTGCGCAGTGCTGTGGCCGAGTCGCTGAGGGAGGTGCTCTTGAAACGGTGAGGCCCTTTTCTGATCACCCTGGGAGACCCCGGCAATTTGAGATTGGTCTCAGTTTCCCTGTTAGCCCGACTATGTGTTCTGGTTAGAGTTGTTTGAAACCTTAGAGATCATCTTGTCTAGTTCCTTCCCTGGACGTTTATGAAATGGTGAAGTGGGGGCAGACCAGCCTGGTTCTTTGAGGACTTGTTAGATGGGAAGGGGGCCACAGGCACATGGGAATAAGGCGCATAGCAAAAGGGTACAGAGACAAGCAGCAAAGGGGGTACAGAGGTGGGTAGTGGGGGATGGGATGGCGAGGGGAGTCAGGCAGCATGAGGCAGAGGAGGGAGGGGGAGGCAGAGACCATTGCTCTGGGACTGTGGATAGAGTCAGGAACACTGGGCAGCAAGGAACTGGTGGAGAGGGAAGATGACTCAGCGGACAGGAGTTTGGGGCTTCATTTTCGTAGGGTTTTTTGGAAACACTCTTATTTGTGCTATCTTAGGGTTAGTTCATTAGCATATCCAAATTGTCTCAAAATTGTTGCTAAAACTTCAAAGTTAACATGTCTTCATCACCTTGAAATTATCAGTAACATTTGGTGTTCTTCTGGTCTGACTGCAAAAGTCTGGGACTTGGCCACATTTTTTTAATAACTGGGATTATCCAGTCTTGGGGAACATCTGTTTAAGACCCTGGGCAAAGGTAGTGTGGTCTTATGGGACAAACCCAGGGTGTGGAGGTTGTAGTGAACTCTCACAATGGACATCCTGCCAGCCAGGCTCCTCTCTGCAGGGGACAGAAGGCCTGGGAGCAGGCCCAGTTCTCCTATTTACGTGACCTTGGGTAAAGTACTCACTTCCCTGGGCCTTAGTTTCCCTATTTATAAAATGAGGGCCTTGAACTAGGTGGCCTCTAGAGTCTAGTCCAGGAAGGGTACCCTGATCCTTAGATCCAGAGCCAAACAATCAAAACTGGAAAAAAAACCCAGCAACCAATTGAGCAGTTGGCCATTATGATAAATACCAGCCCAGTCCACCAAATACTGGGCAGTTGGCAACCAGAGGTCTACAATCCCCCCAAGCGCTGGAGCCTTGCCCTGGTCTCTTCCCACCTGTGAACTCTGTCTCTCCCAGGCTGCAGGAGCCTGCCAACCTGGCTGTGGGTGAGGAGGCTGTGAGGGGCATTGCTGCCAACATTGAGGCTGCCATCTTTGACCTCATGCAGTGCACTGACTACCGCTACAAGAACAAATATCGAAGCCTGGTGTTCAACCTGAGAGATCCCAGGAATAAGGTGAGCTGGGACTGGGAGAGGAGCAGGTGGTGATGAGGAGGTAGAGGAAGAACAAGCCAGGGCTGTCATAGGGGACCCTTCACTCTGAGTTCTGTGGAGGAGATTTTGGCCAGGGCCCAGGCCCTCTGGAGGGGAGGGGAGGTTGTGTGATCTTGGGCAAGTCCCAGCCATGGCTCCTCCCTTTGTGATTCCTCAGGAGGGATGAGAACACTGTGCACCTTGGGGCTGGTCAGCCTATTTTGGTCTTTGGTGCTTGCAGGACCTATTCCTCCAGGTGATCCGTGGAGACATCACCCCGCAGGGCCTGGTTCGAATGAGTGCCACGGAGTTGGCTTCCCAGGAGCTGGCCGAGTGGCGGGACCGAGAGGTGAAGCATGTGAGTGACAGGGCTGGCCCAGCAGGTGGAGGCAGGGAGAGGGAGACAGAGGAGGCTGCAGGAGGACCGAAGTGATGGAGAAAGCATCATGTCAGGGGTGGAGCCTGGAGGAGCCTAGACATGGTGGGTGGGGGCAGAATATTCCTGTCTTTGAGTGAGGAGTTATGAGGCCCTGCAGTCACAAGGGCCCTGGAGGCCCCAGCAGCGGCATTTGACTGAGCCCAAAATAAATTAGGCTGCAGGCAGAGAACTACAGGGAGAAGATGGAGCTTCCATATCCTTGGCCTCTGCCCTGATCTGTCTCTGACTGCCAGTTGTGCTGTGTTGGGGATGAGGAGAGCCAGGGGTCAAATCTGGCCCCACTCTAACCTCTGCTTTGGGAGGAAGATGATTTATAAGTCCTCAAGTGCTTTGGAAATGCCAGTGGTTATTGTAATTGGGCAACTAATTGATTCCTGAAACCAAGGGGCAAAAGCAGGGTCTGGCTTCTTAGAGGTCTGGTCTTCACATCTAGGCTGTCCCTCTGTGTACCCCCAGGGCCTCCGAAGTTCTGGACACCTAATGGTTGGTTGGTTGGTTGTGGTCCTTCATTCGAGGAGGAACAACATGACATCATTATGTTAGAGTCAAGTTACAATGTGTTGGCCTGTGACTGATCAGACCAATGCGAGCTCAGGATGCTCTACCACAGGTCGGGCACAAATAGTGCATTAGAACATTTGGGGCAGATTCTCTAAATCTGCGTGTCCCAAGTCTCCTTTGAGCTACCTTCCTTCTGCCCCTGCTCACAGAGCAGAGAGCCTTGTCAGGGAGGGCACACCATGCTGGGCAGTCCTGTGCCAGCATCTCCCAAAGCTTACAATCAACCCCAAAGTTCTTAAGAGGCCTTGCATTCTTGATAAAGGTCACCATCACAGAGCTTTGAGATCCCCCTTGAGTGGACAGGTAGCAAGAGAGCAATGAATAGAGACAGTGGCTTCTCCTGGGGAGACTGGTAAGCTAGATCACCAAGATTGTTAAGATATTCATTCAAATCCTACGATCTGACTTGGAAAAAACCTGAGAGGCCACCAATCCAGTCTATACCTGAGCAGGACTCCCTTGTGCAACATTCCCAATGAAAGGTCATTTCACCCTTTCTTGGACACCTCTGGTAGATGAGAGGGGACTCACTACCTCATAAAACAGGCCATTCCTTTTTTAGACAATTCTAGTTGTTAGGAAGCTGTCCCTTACATCCAGCTGAAACCCCCTTCTGGGAGGCTTCCTATGGCTCCTCCTCATCCTGCTCTCCAGGCAGGATGAGCCTAATCCCATTGCCACACGGCAGCCCTTCAGATACTTGAGGACTTTGAGCTCTCTGGGCGCCTCCCCCCAAGTCTTCATTTCTCTCCAAGCTGATCCTCACTGGGCGTGTGGTCCGGCCCCCTCCCCATCATGGCTCCTGCAGAATACTGAGTGCCTACACTCTGCTGGCAATGTGATCATCTCCTGCCAGCCCCCCGCCCACTCTTGCTTTGGATAGATTGAATCGGAGCTTTGCTGCCCACACTTCAAATTCAATATGTTTAAAACTGAATTCGTCATTGTACCCCCCCCACCCCAAACCTACCCCCCTTCCTTAGTTCCCTGTGTTTGTTGGTGGTACCATTTCCCTCCCACTCCCCCAGCTCTGAGAGCTCAGTTGTGCAGTCCTCCTTCCTTTCCTCCACATCCCTGCCCCCCCCTCAGCTAGGTGCCAATTTTCCCACACTCCAAAACGTGTCTCGAATTTATTCCCTTTTCTCCATCCCTCTGCTCCCACCTAGTCCAACCCCCTCCCCCATCTCCTCTCAGCTGGCCAAACCCTTCATTTTATAATTGAGAAAACTTGAGGTAAGTGACTTGTTCAGGGTCACTCAGAAACATCCGAGGCAGGATTTAAACACTGATGTTTCTGACCCTGAGTTCAGCACTCCCTCCATTGTGCCACCTGGCTGTTCTCATCTCCCCAAATCCCTTCTTGACACTGTAATCTGCCCCTGTAATCTTTCTTTAGCTTAGCTTTGAGCATGTCCAACTTCTACTTGCCATCTTTCATCACTTGCTTAGAGAAGTCTAAATTTGGGGCAGCTAGGTAGTACAGTGAATAGAGCACCAGCCCTGGAGTCAAAAGGACCTGAGGATCTGAGTTCAAATCCAGCCACAGACATGAAACACTTACTGTGTGACCTTGGGCAAGTCACTCAGCCCCAGTTGCCCTGCTGTCTCTCCTCCAAAAAAGAAAAAAAAAGAAGAAATCCAAATTCCTGGTGTGACATCAAGGTCCCCTTTGCAGCCTTAGGCACCCTCTCCACTTTATTCATATTGCACTGTATCTATTTGTCCAGCCTTTTGCCTAGAATGTGCTCTCTTCCTGCCCCTTGCTTCCCACCCTGCCACCAAAAATCCATGTTGAAATTCTTTGCTCCCAAGGCCTAACTCAGGTTCCCCCCCTCCATCTACTTCTGAGCCTCTCTGACCTCAGCTGTGTGCCACCCTGTGAGCTGCCTGTGTTGTGTGTCCAGGCCTATGGGCCAGGCTCCTCACTATACAGAAGGGACAGAAGCTGTGGGAGGGCCCAGGTGCCTAAGCAGGTCCACTCTCCAGCATACCAGCCTCTTATTGAGCTCCTCCAGGTGGCTACTCCTCTCTGTGGGGGTGGTTGCCCACCCCTCCTCATAACCTTCTTCTGATAAAACAGTCTTCCTGGGTTTCTGTGGCTGAGAAACATCATTCCCCCAGAGACACCCCAGCCCTGGAGATCTGCCTCTACAGGGGGGAGATGGAAGGAGCCCCACTATCCATCCCTGGATCTCTGAGCCTTTTCAGCTTGGCAGGAGCCACAGAGGCTTGGGTCCCCACAAATGGCTTTGAACATATCAAGGTCACCCCTGTGCCCCCATGCAGCCTGGGGGGGGCAGTACATGCAGGATCAGCAGCCCTAGCACCTCCCCACCCACTTTTGTAGCTTTGAGGCATAGGAAGCATTTCCCTCCAATGGTCCCATTTTATAGATGAGGAATGTGAAATGATTCTAGGAGAAATGATCCCTCAAGGTCGGATAGCTGGATGGCCTACAAAATGGGGCTAAAGGGCACTGGGTTATGCCCTGCAGCCTCCCCTCACCCCCACCAATCATCAAGTCCTACTGAGTCCATCAGTCACCAGCTGTGTAGCAGACACTCAGCTGCTGTGCCTGGTGAGGGTAGATGCTGCAAAGAGAGAGGAGGGGATGTACGCTGCAGACAGAGAAGCGAGGAGTCGCCCACAGTGAGAGCAATAGAGGCCGATGCCTGATAGATTGGATGAATGCTCAAGGCAGACAGAGGGAAGAAAGCAGCCTCAGCAGAGGGGAAGGTCAAGGCAGTCTTCATGGAGGAGGTAGAGCGCAAGCTGGGCTTTCATAGGCTGAGAGGAGGCCCCAGGGCCTAACGTCCTAGGGGGAGAGGGACGGCCGTGGAGCTGCAGAGGGGGAAGCCAAGGGGGCTCTCAGGCAGTAGATGAGACCGAGTCAGTAAGACCCTGTCAAGCCTGAGCCTTCTCTACTGTTCTAGGGCTTGGAGATAATTGAGAAACAGCAGCGAGAGGCTCCAAGCTTCCGAGTCACCAAACTGACCCACAAAGGGGAGATTGAAATCCATCCAGATGTGGACCAGACCCTGACCTTGGAAGACTTGACTGTGAGTGAGCAGTGGTGCTCCCATACCACTCCCACCATCCAGGCCCTCCATTCTGCTGTTGGCCCCCACATCTGCCCCTCAGAGCTGGGCCCAAAGGAGCACCACTGGGGAGATTCTAGCCACTGGGGGGTCAGTGAGCAGATCCCAGCCCTGGCACCAGACTGACATAGGTATCAGGGCTAGTTCTTCCTTTGCTGTCTCCTTCCTGTGTAGTCTCAGGACGGTCTCTGGGTCATACTTTCCTCCTCTGTCCAATGAAGGTATTGTAGGAGATGGTATTTAAGTTATAGAAGAGGGTAAAGGAAAGACAGTGAGGGCAGAAGCAGATTAGGGCTGTGGAGGGGGCTGAGCAAGAGAATGAAATGATGTTTAAGAAATATTCTCCTCTGGGACTGTAGGCATCATTCCTGGTCTCCCTAATCTCCCTCTCCCAGGAGCCGGCCTCCTGTCTGGACCTAAGCCTGCGCCCCCAGCCTGGGGCATCCGAATCCCAGTCTGGGCCGGATACCACGGACCAGCATGAGAGCCATTTCCTGGACCCCGACTGCCGAGTCTGCATGGGTGGGAGCAGGGCCCGGTGGAGGGGGTTGTTAAGCGTGGACACGGGCTGTGACTTGGACCAGGAGGGAGGAGCCTGGGCCTGATGGGCATGGAGAAGAAAAGGGTAGCAAGAGGAGGGGGGAGGAGAGGGGGAGGACAGAAGATGGAAGAAGCGGGCAGAGGAAAAAGTGCTGGAAGGAGAGGAGCAGGGGGAGCGTCCAGGGAGGAGCTGGGGGGCCCTTAGGTTAGGGAGCTTGAGTTTCCCTGGGCCTTTGGAGGGTGATGCTCCTCACCTGGCCTGCCCCCAGCCCCCACCACTGTTGTCATATTAACCCCTGGGGGGGAGCCCATAAGCACAGCTGCAGACCTTGTTCAGTGCTGCAGGAGAGGCTGCTGGGAATGGCCTCTCCTCCTAGAGAGCAACCTTAGCTCCTCTGCCCACATCCCAAACCATTTGTCTGCACTTTACAGGCTGGGAGGCCCCTCGAGGAGGCAGAGGCTTCAATGCACCCAGGAGCACCCCACCCTTCAGAAGCAGAGTCACCAGCACCCCACAGAGGCTCTCTGGCCCTGTTTCCTTGCCTCGAGTAGACACCCCACTACCAGGGATGTCCAAAAGCAGGACTGGCACTCGGACCCAGCCCCAGGACAGGTCTGGGGTAGGAGTGGGGGTGGGAAGGTTAGGCAGTGGGGTGGCAGGGGACCGTTGAGATGCTCAGAAGGCAAAGGGACACAGGAGCATTCCTCTGGGGCCAGAGAGGCAGGCTAGGAAGGAGGGAATAGAAAGAAGTTGGGTTGGCCCACCAGATTCTATTCTGCTCTGTCCATGCCAGGCCTGAGCTGGCTCCGAAGCCTAAGGCTTTGCAGGGCTGGCCATTGTGGGAAGGTGCCATGGAAATGTTCTCCATCAAGCGATTTGCCACTAAAGCCTTTCTGGTTCATGGCTGCAGTAGCCAGCTTATTCAGGTAACCTCCAAGACTTCCCTCCCTTCCCCTCTTCCTTCTTCCCCTTCTTCCCTTTCTTCCCTGCCTGTCTTTTGCTTTTCTTTCCTCACTTCTTTTTTCTGCCTCCCTCCCCTGCCCTCCCCTTTTCTTTCCTTTTCCCTTCTTCTGCATTGCTATTCCCTTCTTCCTGTGGAGGTCTGGGTGTACCCCCACTGGTCTATACCATGGGATTGGTCCCAGGTCTCCATGAACAGCCTGGGCACCCAACCGTAAGGTTCTTCTTTGCCTGCCTTTCCTCAGTCTTACTCCCCTGAAGCTGGTAACCACCCCCACTGAGCTAACCCATTTACCCACCCATCCCTTGTAGGCTTTGCCCAAGGTGATCCTCTCTTCAGGCTGTGTTCTCCCTGAAGCTGTCTGGGATTATTTGGACAGCATCCGGCTATCTGAAGCCAAGGTACTGGTAAACTAAGGCTAGCCCCTCACCCCAGTCTGTCCCTGAGTGCTCCCAAGGCTGCCCCCTTCATGCCCAGAGGAGGCTGGCTGATCCAAGCTTCTTGGCCCCTTCCTAATCCATCAAACATTATTTAGTGCTTTCCATGTGTTCAGGCCTGGCAGAAAAGACAGAAGGGCCTGGGATACAAGGGACAGGGAATGAGCAGTCCAGGCAACCTGCTGGGACCTCTTGAGGGAGGAAAAATTCTTTTTCACCCTGTGGGCATGGGGGAATGTTCTGGGGAGGCTTCAGGGATAAGGGTGGCCCAGGACTGAAGCTTTCAGAGACGGAAGGGCTTGAGCAGACAGAGATTTGGATCAGAGTCCATTCCAGGCATGGGAGCTGGCTTAAGGAAGGGCCCAGATGGGAGAGAGGGCAGGGTGAGAGCGTGGGATGGAGAGTTCTGGAGCTTGGCTGGGACGCAGAGGTCAGTGGTGTGAGATAAAGCTGGGAAAGTAAGTTGAAGCCAGATTGTGATGGGCCTTGAATGCCAAGATCCGGAGTTTATCCTTTTTTGGGTAGACAATGGAAGGTTTTAGAGTTGCATGGTGACAGGCTCAGTGCTATTCATTAAGAGGATTACTCAAGCAGCCCGTGAAAAGATGAATTGGAGAAGAGAGCTGGGAGGGGGGAGATCAGCCAGGAGACTCCTTCTTTTCCTCCTGCTGCTCCCCCTGCTCATCCTATCTCTCATGCTTCCTGCTGCCTCCCCTAGGACATCAGCGTGGTCCGCCTGTGCCCTCGCGGGGCCCGGGATGCCCAGAATTACAACATGCTCTACTCCTACCTCAACAACAAGCAACGCTATGGCATGGTGGCTAGTGAGCACCTGGACATGTTCCTGGTGCCCCTGCCAGCTTTCCAGCCTGTGCCCCCCAAGCTCCGCCCTCTGGGAGGCCCAGGTATGGCTGGCCAGTGAAGAGGTCTGAATGGAACATGTGGTCAAACAAGGTGCCTGCTCTCGGGCAGGGTGAGGGAGGCCTGCAGGGAGTACAGCTCTGGTGAAAAAGAGCTGGGGGTCTTAGCTGGTCAGTTCAGTAGAAGTCAGTAGTGTGGTTTGGCCACCCCAAAAGCCAGCTTGACCTTTGGTGGCATTAATAATGGTGGTGTGGTCAGGACAAGGGCGTTGACAGTCTCCCTGTGTTCTACCCTGGTCTCTTGGGCTCCAATCTCAGCATCATATTCCAGGATGGACAGTGAGCACCCCAGGGACATGCAGAGGAGAGTAAGGAAGATGGGGAGGGGGCCCAGAGCCATGCCTGCCTTCAAAAAAACCCAGGCTCCCCCTGGGTTTCATATGACAACAGTGGTGGGGACTGGGGGCGGGCCAGGTTCTCCTCCTCCTGGAGGTCCTAGGGCAGAGGCTGGATCCATCATAGAACAAAGCTGGGAGGGACCTCCAAGGCCATTGAGGCCCAACTCTTCATTTCATAAATGGGGAAATGGAGCTGTCCAAGGTCACACGGGTCAATTTTGGTGGGGGAGGTGGATTGGGGCGTTTGAAGCCAGGTTTTCTGACTAGAAAACTGGTTCATTGGACCAGGGACTGTGTCTGCAGTTAATGTGCCTGGCCCTGTGCTAGGCACGGGGAGAACAGATGTCAGAGTGAGGCAGACAGCCCCTGCCTTGGGGAACCCACCTTCTTTTGGGGTATGAGGTATTCACAGGATTGGAGACAGGGCAGATCTCTTATTTCTGAGGGCAAAGGGAAATCAGCATCTCTGGTGTAACTCAGAACCACTGAACTTGGGGTCAGTCTGTCAGTCAGCATTTATTAAGTGCCTACTACAAGTATACTAAGAAAGGTCCAAGGCAGTGGGTACCCTCGAGGAGCATCCTAGCTGAGAGGCTGGGGTGGGGGCAGCAGTGTCAGAGGGCTCTGCGTCGAGCTGAGTCCCAGGCCAGGCTGACTTACACAGATAAGGAAGATCCAGAGTAAATAGGTTTGGGAAGGGGTGGAGGCTGCATCAGGGATGGGCTCCTGCCAGAGTCTGGCCCAGGAACTGGGACCGCAGGAGGGTGAGAGAGGGAGAGTGTCAGGCATAGGCAGCCAGCTACAAAGGCACCAGGAAGGGAAATGCCTGGCTCATCCACCAGCGGGGTCATTTTGGTTGGAGTGTAGACAGTATTGTGGAGGTGTCAGGGTGGTGGGCAGGAAGGTGGAATCACCCCAGAAAGGCAGGCCGGGGCCAGACTGTGCTGGTAGCTAAGGCTCTGGATTTGAATCGACTGTGACTGGAGAGACAATCTCACCTCCCCTTAGCTCAGTAACTCTGGCTGTCCCATTTCCTTATCTCTAAAATGAGAGAGTCAATGCTCTTCTAAGGCCCTTCCAGCCTTATAACTCCTTCTGTGGTCTAGAGACACAAGGCAGCCACTGGAGCCTCTCCTGGGCCACTGGTCTCTGACATTCTGTGATCCTGGGGATGTTATCACCTCAGGCACGGCCATAACTATGGTGAGGCAACTGGGGCTCTGCCAGAGGGCACTGAACTTAAACATTTCCTTTAGTGCTTGGCTCTTCAGTGTTCCAGAAACAAAGGAGCTTAGAACCTGGTTGACAAGAATTTCTAGTTGCAGCTTTGCTCACTGTTTCTGCTAGAGTTTTCAAGGGTTGGCCCTGGGGGGCCGTCATTTCAGGGTCTCCTCTCTCCCTTGCCCTGCGTGTCCCCCCAGGCCTGGAAGTCACTCACGGCAGCCTGGTGCTAGGTTTGATCCTGCCCAAGGCACCACCAGGCGATCCCCGGCTAACCGGGGCCAGCCCCCTGCAGGAGAAGAAACGCAAGACAGTCACCTTCAAGGAGCCGGTGGAGACTAAGTGCTATTCGCCAGGGTTCAGGAGGGCCCATCGTCTTTCCAAACCTGGGCCTTCCTGGGCCCCTGGGGCCAGCCTGGAGGGCCCCTCAGCCTGGGAAGGTGTTTCAGCTGATCTCTTGGAAGAGGTAGCCAGGCATGTGGAGCAGGAGCAGCCTGATGGAGGGAGGGGACCCTACGGCCACCCCTTCTGCTGCCAGCAGGAAGCTTCGGCCCCAGGACCCGATGGCTCCTGCCCCCTGGGCAGCCTGGCTCCCACAGACCCCCTACCCAATTGGGGTCAGCTCAGTGCCAGTGCAAGGATTCAGAGTCAGCAAACCCAGTCATTGGTGGATGGTGTAGGCCCTGGTCTGCTGCCTCTCAATGCACCACTGCACCCTGAGTGTGGAGGTCTGACTCCAGAGCTGGGGGCCCTTGGCCTCCTCCAACTGGCTGGCTTGTTCCACTTTGGCAGCTCCCCAGAAGTGGCTCTGGCCCCAGGCCCAAACCTGCCCTCCCACCCTTCAGCAGCCGACTGTTACCACACCTATCATGACCAGGCTACTACCACCTGTCCCCATGCCACTGGTGCCGTGTGCCCGCCTACTCAAACGCCCCTGCTTCCTGCTGGGGAAGCTCTGTCCCTCATCCAGCACCTCGAGACCCTGGTGAAGATGAATAGTCAGCTGCAGGCCTCCTTGCAGATGTCTGCACCAGACCCTTCCCTTCCTGGGCCTGGGGCTGCAGGGACCCCAGGGCCAGTGGGGCTAGAGCGCCCAGGTGGTGAGGCAGAAAACCAGGAGTGCCCACCACCTCCTCTCTTCCTGGCTCCCTTTTGTGGATCTGACCAACCACATCCTGGGGATTGAACACTCCCCCAGGGAGCCCTTTGTGCCTATAGGGTTCAAGGCCCCCAAAGTCCTCCTCCTACATGTGATGGGATCAGGCCCCTCAGGGTCCCGTAAGGGATACAGTCAGGCCTTCGTGGCATCTGGAGCTCCGAGGGGGTTGTGCCTTCCCCTATCCCCAAAGTGAGGATTGAGCCGCTTTCTAGGCCAGAGTGTTCAGGGGGTAGGCACCAGTGCCCACATGTTGGGATTTTCTGTTCTGCTTGTTTTTGTTCAGGGTTCAATAAAAAGCATACACAAGCCTTTCAGTGTCTCCTATCCCATGGCTAGGGTCTCTGTGCACAGGTGGGGGGGGTGGCCTGGGAGCCCAGATGGGTCTTTGGGGCCGCCTGCTCTGTGTCAGGCCCTGGGGTGGGGGTGGGGGCCACTAGGGACACAAAGACTGAGGCCATTCATGAAAGGGGTGGGTGGGGGGTAACCCTGGAGCAGAATCTTGAAAGAGGAGGCTTCAAGGAGCAGAGGTAAGAAGGGAGCTGCCTGGCAGAGGGGTGGGGGAGGCTGGTGGGCAGCAGCTAGGCCAGAGGACCCTTGGGGGAAATGGAACTTCCAGAGGCCCGTGGAGGAAGCCTGGGGCTTCTGGGAAGGGACCCAGCTGAGGGGCCTGGTGGCAAGGGGAGCCAGTGGCCAGGGATACCCACAAACACTCATCCCCTCAACCCGCAGCCCCACCCTGCCTTCCTCCAAGTCTGGGTCTGTGCACAGGCAACCTCAGGGCTGGCCCCTCTCTTGGTGTGGGAAGAGTGGGACCCAGTCTGGGAGGGGTGAGGTGGCTAGAGACCCCCCTGCTTCCAGGAGACCAAGGTGAACTGGGTGGGAGTTGTGTTTGAGGCTGGGCAGTTGCTCCTGTCTTGTCACTGGCAGCAGGGGGCGCCCCCAGCCTGGGTATGGATGCCCCTTCCCTAGCCTGGAACTGGAGCACTCCTTGGGGCGTATGTGATGGAGGACGGTGGCGGGGGCGGGGGGGGGGGGGGAAGGAATGGCCCGGCCTGGTCCTGCATCCTGGCCCCGGGAGAAGCAGGCACTCTGGGGCACATGCAAGTGACGCCATGAGATTGCACCAAGCACAAAGGCATGGGATACATGAGCCAGCATCTTCCCATACCCCACCACTGCAGAGAGATAGTGAAGTGCATGGATCTGCCACAGGTGATGAGAGACTGTGATGAGGGGTCAAGCCCAGGGCAGTGGAGTGAACACTGTACTTGGAATGGGAGGCCCTGGGTTCAATTCCTGCAACAGGCATGTACCACTCTGAGCAAGTCATGTCTCTGGACCCTCAGTTTCCCCATCTGTAAAATGGGGCTGGACTCAGTGACCTCTGAGGTCCCTAACAGTTCAGAAGCTATGGTCCTCTGACCTGATGGTGCTTCCATGACTGTTTCTGCTGTTCATGGATGACACCCGTGCGTCTGCCTCTGAAGCAGGTGACTGACCCCAGAGCACTCCTTGCATAGTGGGCAAGAATGAGCCTGGCTCCAGCCCGGCGTCAGACAGCCCTCAATGACTGGGCAGGACAACGAGACTCAATAAACCCTCACCATGCACCAAGAGTGTGGCATAGAAATGCAAGCAAAAATCAAGACGGTGCCTGCCCTCAAGGAACCTATGTTCTAGTGGAAAAGACAAGCTGAAGAGGGGGAGGAGGAGGGAGCTCGAGAAGAAGGTACCTGGGAGTTTGGAGGAAAAAGAAGCCCAGAGACCCAGGAGAGGAAGCCAGAGAGAAATGAAGGCCATGGTCAGTGGTGCAGTGGGCAGAGCAAGCACTGCACAGATAGGAGTTATTATCCAATTCATCCCCTTCATTTCACAGAATAGGAAAACTGAAATGGACTTACTCAAGGTCACACAGCTAGTTAATGGGCATAGTCAGAACTTGAACCCAGCTCTTTGCTCCTTCCACTTCTGGGTGCTGGTGTGTGTACTGGAAAGTTGTGAGGCAGGGCAGGTGGTGTGATTCAGGCCTTTGTGAAGGTTGCTCAGAGGCACCCAAGGCCTCCCTGATGGGTGGTGCCCCAGGCTGTCTGACTGGTGTTGATGCCCACGGGTGGTGAGGACATCTAGCTCACATTGGGACCAGACTGACGACAGACAGCTGACCCCAGTGCTCTGAGAATCTGCTTCTTGTTACTCACTGCCCCGGGCACCCCCTAATAGAGCTAGAGGTTGGCTGTACCTGGAAGGTGAGGGCAGGAAGAACCTGGTGTCCCCTCAGGACACTTCATTCAGGACTTCCATCCCACTGACACGACCTGGGTTAGGGCAGTGTTGACTACCTCAGGAGCCCCCACTCTGATGCTTATTAGCTACGTGACTTTGGGCAAATCTCTGAGCCTCAGTTTCCTCATCTGCTGAAGGGGGATAATAATTCTAGCATTGACTACCTCATAGAGTTGCTACCAAAAAAGTCCTTAGAAAACCTTAAAAGATGACAGAAATGTATACTATTGTTATTAAATATCCCCTGCTTTGCTCCATGGCAGTGATAGGTTCAGCGCTTAGGGATCATTAAGTCCAATTGGTCAAGCATTTATTAAGGAGCTACTATGTGCCAGGTATTGGACTAGCATTGGAAACCCCAGCACAAAGAATGCAGCAATCCCCATTCCAAGGGAACTTACTTTCCAGTCTAGCTCATGCATTTGATCATTTCTGGAGGTCTCATAGAGTCATTAGCTTCTAATTGGCCAGTTCTATTTTTTAAGGAGGCATTTTCTTCAACAAACTCTCATGCCTTTTTTTCCAAGCTATTATCTTCCTATATCTGTCTTCTCTTGTTCTTAATTTTCCCTCTATTATGAGAATAATTGGTTTCTAAAATTTTTCCCCTCCCCCTTTCTTGGTTTTTTGTTTTAATTCTTCTAGGAATTCTTGCCGGGCTTGTGTCCAATCTGCATTGTTCTTAAAGGTTTTGCTTTTAGCTATTTTTGAATAATTGTCTAATTCTGAGTTTGTGACTTAAGCTTCCCCATCACCACAGTAATTCATTACTGGAATCTGTTTTGTTTGCTCATTCTTCCAGCCTGTTCCTTGACTTTAGACTTTATATTAGGGCTGGGAGATGGGGTGTGGGTGTGTGGATGTATGGCTTGAGCTTCTATACTCTTGTGTCCTTCTAGGGCTTTCACAGCCCAGTCTAGGGTGGCCTATAAGCTTTCAGCACTCTCAAAGTGCCATGATCCAGGGGGATGTCTGTTTACCAACCTCTTAATCTGAACTCTACAAGTTCCTGACCCAGGGTAGTCTGTTGGCTCATCCTTGATTGGGAATTTTGAAGACTGTTGGTGGACCCAGTTACTATTAGATCACTGAGGAGTTCTGCAGATTCAGAGCAACTTAACTGCCAGCTTCCCTTTGGTCTGGGACATTTAAGTCTGCTCCTGGGGTGAGAGCTATGGCTTCTTTGCTCAGGTTGTAGCAAGAGGTCTCACAATGGCGACCCAGCACTGGGTGGTGGGTGACAGAGGTTCTAGGTGGTGCTGCTCCTGCACCCAAGACTTTCTTGGGGATCCCTTGGGATCTTTTCCTGCCCTTGTGCCCCTTCTTGGCCCCCTTTCCCTCCTCCAGTGTGCTAGAATGTTTCCCATTGTCATTGCTGTGTGCTTCCGGCCAAGCTCCTTTTCAGCATCTGACTGCAGACTTCTCCATCTGTCTCCCTAACCCACTCAGGGCTAGAAAAATGACTCACTGTGACTTTGTCTTGGCTTTCCTGATCATAATTCAGGCCAGTGCCGCATTTCTTGAGCTTCGTTGAGTAGGTGGACTGGCATAAAATGCTTTCTCTTCCTTTGTCATCTGAATTCTACCTCTGCCCTAATATTTTACGAGAGAAGGAAACCGAGACCCAAAAAGAAGTGAATGTAGCTAATAAGATTCAGAGTAAGAATTTGAACCTGGATTCTCAAAGAATTCTACCCTCGGTGCTGTTTATATCTCATTGCTTCTGAAGGGGTAGAGACAGGGGGAGAGGGAACAAGCATTTATTCTGCACCTACTGTGTACCAAGGCAGTGTGCTAAGCACCTTACAAATATTATCTTACTTGACAAGATAGGCTCATAGGCTTCCTTTCTAAGGCCTAGTTTGTCTCTGGGAACTCCACACGCACCCACAAACGCTGACATGAGCCGTCTCCCAAAGACCCCACCTAAGCCACACCTGAAGAATTCAACAATCAGGAAGACCCGAGTTCAAATCCAACCCCAGACACTAGCTGTGTGACCCTGGGCAAGCCACTTCACCCTGCTTGCCTCAGTTTCCTCATCTGTAAAATGAGCTGGAGAGGGAAGAGGCAAATCCTTTTAATATCTTTGCAAGAAAAGCCCAAATGGGGTCACGGGAAGTCAGACACGACTGAAATGACTGAGCAACAATAATGATTGTTATTCTTACTCGTACATCCACATCTATTCCTCTCCTCCCTGACTGCCCCAGCCTTTGGTCTGCTCCGGGCCACAGCTTCCTGCCTTGGCCCTGGCAGTCGCCTAGTCAGTTCCCCCAGGTGCCAGGCCCTCCTTAATACCCTGCTCCCCCGGGGGCAGGACCTGTCTTTGGCCGTTTTTTGTATCCCCAGCACCCGGTACACAGTAGGCATTTAATAAATGCTTATTGACTGACTGTCCAGGAGCAGTGAAAGGAGCAGAGCCTGGAGATCTCTAGGCACCAGACCAGGACTCTGGGACCAGTTACAGAAGCAGCTTTTTCTTAACTGCAGCTCCCAGGGAAAATATTTGCTCAGCTTGTTAGCTTGAGGAGGATCTGGCTAATGAGGGCTAATTGACTGTCACAGCAGGGCTGGTCTTCCAGAGGGGTGGGTGGGGTAGGGTGGGGTGGTGGTGCTGCGGGGGGCTGGGGAACCAAAGGGGAGAGACCTGGGCTGTGCAAACTGCAGCTCAGACCCTCTGCTCCAGGGCAGACACGTTACCATCTCCTGGGATCTTCTCCCACTAAACCCTGGGCTGCTCTTCCAGGGAGGCTGCTGCGTGATTAAAGCTGTCCTTCGAAGCTTCCAGGCATAGGGACGTAGACTGAAAGCTGAAAAGGATGCTGGGCAATAAATATCTATGAAGTGCCTTCCATATGTCTGGTGGGCAGCTAGGTAGTTCAGTGGATAGAGCTCTCTGGCCTGGCATCAGGAAGATTCATCAAACCCAGCCTCAGACACCAGCTATGTGACCGTGGGCAAGTCACTTAACCCTGTTTGCCTCAGTTTCCTCATCTGTAAAACAAACTGGAGAAGGAAAAGGAAAACCACTCCAGTATCTTTGCCAAGAAAACCCCAAATGGGGTCACAAAGAGTAAGATGTGACTGAACAACAACCCTAAGCCAGGCACACTGTGCAAAGACACATGGAGGAGCCTTTTGGACCCATATGGGACTAGAACAATCTGACGGGTCACTGAGTCTAATTCTCTTGTTTTACAGAGGAACTGAGGCCCAGGTATGTTAAAGTGACTTGCCCAGGATCACCCAGCTGGTAAGTGTCTGAGGCCGAATTTGAACTCAGGTCTTTAGACCTGATTCCAAGCCTAGACCTCGGGCAGTCTTGCTGCTGGACTGTGCTAGGAGGGAGTTATGAAGATGAGCCAGGGCAGAGTGGAGTCTACGTTGGGAAGGTTCCTTATTGGGAATCTACTTTTTCTCTGCTTTTCTCCCCCGCCCCACTTTCCTAATAGAACAAGACTTCTTGGGTTTTGGCCAGTCCTGTGACTGTGTTCTGGTGATACCTATGGACTCTTTCTCAGAAGCACATGGCTTTTCAAAGCCATGTGGCATTTCCGAGGGAACCAACTATACTGAAATACAGTTATAAAAATATTTATTTAATAACAGAGAAGTTCACAGACCTCTGGGGTAAGGACCCCTGTGTATAAACCAAAGTGTCCTAGGTTACAAGTCCAAAGTGCAGAGTTCTAATCCAGACTTTGCCCCTACCCAGCCCAATGACCTTGGGCAAGTCCCTCTCTGGACCTCTCTTCCCTCATCTCTCCCATAAGGAGATTGAATTGCATCCACTCGAAGGCCTCTCATAGCTTGGAGAGCCTGTGATTTGATCAGCTGTTGAAGTCGTGCTGATTTGCATGCTAATTTGCATATCATTAGCACTCTGGGACCTCCACCGAAGTCCTTCCATGCCTCACTGTGGCACAGAGGTGACCCTGGGCTCCTGGAGTCTGTTTGGGTAGAGCTGAAGCCCTCAAGTAGGGATCAAGTGACAGGATGGAGCTGACCCGCCTGCATCCTTGACAACATGGCAGCTCCATTCAATAAAATGATTTAACAAACATTGACAAAGCCAGGCATTGTGCTAAGCTAGGGATACACAGGCCCAAAAAAGAAGAGGCATCCCTGCCCTCAGGAAGCTTCTATTCTACTGAGGAACACACAGGCCTCCTACTAAATTGTGGAAGGATTGCAGGATGGGAGATTAGGAGGGACCTTAGCACTCATTTAATTCAGTGCTGCCCACCCTGCATTTGACGGCTGAGGAAGCTGAAGTCCAGAGGGGAAGTGAATTGCCCAGAAGGACACAGACAGCAAGTGTATGAGCCTGGATTTGGGCCCAGGCCCTGACTCCAAGTCCAGTGTTCGCTCCAGGGCACCACCACACTGTAAAGATCTGTGACAAGGCATGCTCCCACCCAGGAAATCCCAGCTCTTTGCGGTATTAAAGTGAGCATAGCAAGGATCCTTCTCCACCTGTGGCTGTCTTTCTGGAGCCCCTATGGACATATAAGGGGCACCAGAACTCCCTTCTTAGTCTTCCCCTCCTGCCCTCTGTCCAACGTCATGGGGGATACTTCAGGTGTATGGTGGAAGAGCCTGGAAAGCTGTTTCAAAGGGGAAGAGTATGAGCTTTGGGCTTAGATACTTGGGTCCTTCCGTCAAATTCTGCCCCTGATTCCCCTCCACCCCATCCCCACTCCTCATCCAGACCCCTCATTCTTAGATCTGTAAATGTCTGTAGGACACAAAACATAGAAGAAAGTCTGAACTGGAAGGGAGGTTTAGATATCTTCTAATTTACCGCAGTCATTTTACAGATAAGGAAACAGCCCCTGGGTGGGAAGGTGACCTGTGCACACAGGTCACACAGCTGACCAGTAGTGGAGCCAGGATTAGCGCCTGTTTTCTGACTACCAGCCTAGGGGCACTTTCCAATGCATTGTATGACACTCTTCAGGGAGCATGTCAGACATAAGATTGGCATGAATCTTACAGGAGAGAGGCAATCTGAGGGCCCACCAAAAGGAGGTTCTTTTCCATTGGCCCAGAATGGATGGAGGTTAGGCTCCAGCAGGCAGGGTCTTCTCCAAGCTGAATGGGATGCATTTCTGGCCCAGGACCCCTGAGAGGCTGCTTCCTATGCCTGGGGCTGTGTCTGCCTTGGTTCAGGATAGCTCTGGGTACAGTCTGGGCTCATTCAAGAAGATCTGTGCGCTCCTGGGATAGCTGGGAATGGGAAGAAACTGGAGAACTTGACAGGGCTTCTGTCTCCATCACACTGATTACCAAGAGCTTATTCCTGGAGACATTTCATTATCTCTGCTGAGATGGAGACGGCAGTGACTTTGGTGAAGGCAGACACCTGCTAAAGACCACAGACTCTGAGGCTGGGGAACTGGGACCTTAGATGGCATTTAATTCTTCCCATCATTGAGCACGAATCCCCTCTTCTACAACTTTTGTGTCCAGTGCACAGTAGGAACTTTATCTAGGTTTATTGACTGCTGACCAACTCCCATGAGAATGCTCTTTCTATGCGCCATTCCATAGACAGCTCTTGCCCAGTCCATATGTGTGAAGCAGCTGACCAGTCACACTCAAGGCCATACCACTGCTGCTGCTACTGACCCCTGTTCTAGGCCTTGTCAAGAGCCCTGTTCCACCTTGCTGGCAATTCAATATTTTCCCGTCCCTTAAAGATGATGGGCAACTAATCTTCCAGCTCGCTGGGCTTCATTTAGGAACAAATGAGAAAGTCCAGGAAGAGCAGGACAGACCTAGAAGTGGGTGAGCTTATAGGCCTCACCTTACCTTGGTTAATCCTGCTGCCTACTGAGCAAAAGTGGGTTGTCAGAATATCGTTCAACTATTCCCCCATATATGAAGCAAGATAGGGCTGCTGGTCATCAAAGGGCAAATAACGGGGTCCAAGGAGAAGAGGGCACTTTGGGGGGAAAGGACGCAGTCCAAGTCCTGATCTGAGAAGGCAAAGAAAATGCCCAAGTTGGTCAAGCTGTTAAGACAGAAACTAGGAAACGGTTGGCTATCCTCCCAGTCACAGGGCTCCCGGCGAATCCAGGCCTCTTCTTCAACTCTTCACTATCACCCTCTATGTCCAATCTCCTGCCAAATCCTCTTGACTTAGCCTTCATAATATCTCTCCTAAAGTGCAGATCTGACCCTGTCACCTTGCCCCGCCCCCCAACTGCCATTCAATAAACTCCAGTAGCTCCCTGTTGTAGCCAGGATCAACTGTAAAATCCTCTGTTTGGCTTTTAAAGCTCTTCATAAGCCCCTTCCTCTCTTTCAGGCTTTTCAGGCTTCACTCCCCTCCACATCCCCTTCCATCCAGGAACCAGCTTCCTTAGCTCTTCCTTGAACGAGATGCTCTCAACCCTAGGGAATGTTGTTTCCCCATGCCTGGCATCCTTCTTGTCTCTGCCTCTGCACTCATGTTCCAGCTAAGATCCCACCTTCTACATGGAGCCTTTCCCATCCTCTCTTGTACTACTAATGCCTTCTCTCTGAGATGACCCCAACTTATCCTGAACATATATTGCTTATTCATAGTTATTTGCATGTTGTCTTATTAGACTAGGAGCTCCCTGAAGGCAGGGTTTTTTTTGTCTTTCTTCATATCACATGAATTTAGCACAATGTTTTTTTTTAATTGACTTGTTTATTTACTTTTAGTTTACAACATTCAGTTCCACAATCACTTGAGTTTCAAATTTTCTCCCCTCCCTTCCCAGCCCCATGGTGACGTACAATCATGTATAAGATCTGCAAATACTTTCACATTGTACAATAGTCTGGTCGTATAGAAGAGTTGTAACCAATGGAGTGAACAATGGGAAAAAAAGAAACAAAACCAAACATGGAAAAGAATGATAGCATGTATTGCTTTAGTCTCCATTTAAATAGCACAATGTTTAATAATGTTTATTGGCTTGACTTTACTATGTCTGGTGACGGGGAAGTCATTATCTCCCATTCCCTTGCTGGACAACTGATTCTTATGGAAGTTTTTTTCTTACCTAGAGCCTAAATTTTCCTCTTTAAGCACCCCTCCCATCTCAATTCTCCCCACCCCCTGCCCCACCCATTACTCCTGGTTCTACCCTCTGAGGTCCAAGAAAATGAGCTTAGTCCCTTTTCCATAAGTCAGCTCTTTGAATACTTGAAGACAGCAAAATGGCAGCTAGATGTTGCAGGGGATGGAGTTCAAGACCCTGGAGTCAGGAAGACTCTTCTTTTTGAGTTCAAATCTGACACATACCAGCTGTGTGATCCTAAACAAGTCACTTCACCCTATTTGCCTCAGTTTTCTCATCTGTAAAACGAGCTGGAGAAGGAAAATGGCAAACCACTCCAGTATCTTTGCCAAGAAAACCCCAACTGGGGTCATGAAGAGTCAGAGAAGACTTAAAAAGACTGAAGAAGTAAGTCACATCCTCATTAAATATTTTCTCCAGGCCTAATTCCTTCAACTGATCTTCTTGAGACTTGATGTCCAACCTCCTACTCATTCCAAGCACATACTGTTGATGACTGCTCTAAAATGTAGTAGCCAGATCTGGCTCCAAAGTCCAGATGTGATCTGTTTGGAGGCATGATGGGTCACCTTCTTATTCTGGAAACCTTGCCTTCTTAATGCAGCCTAAGATCCCACTAGCTTCTTTGGTGGCCTGACCATACCATGCACTCAAACGGAGCTTGCAGTCTACTAACCCCCTCAGATCTTTTTCGCACAAACTCCTGTCTAGCTATATCTTTCCTGACTTTTGCTTGTGCAGTTGATTTTTTTAGCCTGGGCAGAGGGCTTTACATTAATCTCTATTAAATTTCATCAGTTTAGATGAGGCCTGTGGCTTTTGCCTGTTGAGAACTTTCCAGATTGTTATTTACCCTGACATCTAACGTGTTGTCTCTTTTCCTCAAATGCAGAGAACTTGGTTGGCTCTGGGAAGATCAGAGGTCAGAAAAGCATTTATTGAATCCTTATCAATTGTACCAGGCACTGTACCTGGGGAGACAATACAATACAGTACAGTTTCTGCCCTCAACTATCAGATATCAAATATCTTACATTTTAATAGGCTAAGACAACATGCACTGGGAAATGGTGGCCAAGGGAGAATGTTTTGGTCAGGAAAGTCAGAGAAAACTGAGAATGGAATAATACTGGGGGACTTGACTGACATGTCCTTATGGAGTAGAATTGATTTGGTTACAGTCCTCCGAGACAGAGAACAGGCACAAGCAGGGTAAGTGCTCACCAGTCAGAGCCCAGGGTCCCTGCAACGCACTAAATCCCAAGCTCTGGAAAATGGACTCTTGAATAGGGAGAGGGGGTGACTTTGGAAAGCAGGTCTGTTGGTAAGTAATGGGGAACGGTCTGGGGGCCTGTGGAGGGAAGACGGAGGTAACTGGACTGGTTGCGCTTTTCCTCAGTTTCTAGAACCCATTACCAACAGAAATGCTAATTTGGAAGTCTCTGAATGACCAGAGAAGCCTCTTCTAGAAGAATGTGAACTCCTTGAGGGAAGGGAGCATTCCACTTTTTTTTCTCACTGCGTGTCCTTGCCTAGCACACTCCCTTGCACATAGTAGGCGTTGCATTGCATTGCATTGCATTGAACTGACTCGCAGCGAGTTTGATGGAGGCTGGGAAGGTGTGAGCCAGCGAGGCCCCAGACCTGTCCCAGGAGGATGGCAGGGAGGGCATGAGGCCATGAGGATTAGCAACAACCTTTAATCAGCTTAGGAGATAACATTTTGGGATCCTTCTCATCTCCCCAGCAATTTCAGTCCCAATAATACTTTTTGATTGAGGTGAGAGAGCAGATTCACCCAGAGGCACAGAATTACCCAGCCTTCACTATCTGATGGTCTGAGGGATAGACTCCTGAGGCAGAACTAGGCCTAATTGATGGAGATGGCCCTGGGAGAGAGGGGAGGGAGTTCTAGGGGAACCAACTTGAGCTCAGTATAAGGAACAACTCCCTAAGAGACCAAGCTATCCACAAATTGAGTTTCTTGGAAGCCTAGAAAGGTATTGAGTTTCCTGTCACTGAATGTGGTTGAGCATGGGTTTGACGCCCTCTTTGAGAACAGAGGGTTTGTACCCAGCACACAGTAGGTGTTTCATCAAAATGTTGGCCAAATTATGTATGTGTGTCAGATAGCACACTGGACGTGGGAATCACCAACCTGGGTTCCAGTATTCAGTCTGGCTCTTAGTGTGACCACAGGCAAGTCACTTAACCCCTTCCAAGTTTCCTCCTCTTTAAAGCAGCCACAAGAACACCTGTAGGGCCTTTCTCCAGCCTCCTAGGGTTGTTGTTAGGCTCCAGATGAGCTAATATATGTAAAGTACTCAGTAAACTGGAAGGGGCTGAGTAAATGTCAGTTATTATTAGAGAGGATTCCTGCTTGAGGTGGAGAGCTGGCCTGGATGGGCCTTGAGGTTCCTCCCAGCTCTGGGGTCCTAGGGTTCTAACCAGGATCTCTCTCACCCAGCCCTTGGGAGCCATTACCCATCCCATCTCCTACCCCAGGGAGAAAAGACTTTACTCTCCCCTTCCCCTCTCCCCCATAAAGGAGAAGGAGAAGGAGAAGGAGAAGGAGAAGGAGAAGGAGAAGGAGAGAGAAGAAGGAGAAGGAGAAGGAGGAGAGAAGGAGAAGGAGAAGGAGAGAGAAGGAGAAGGAGGAGAGAGAAGGAGAAGGAGAAGGAGGAGAAGGAGAAGGAGAAGGAGAAGGAGGAGAGAGAAGGAGAAGGAGAAGGAGAGAGAAGAAGGAGAAGGAGAAGGAGAAGGAGGAGGAAGCCAGATTATGGAGCAACCAGATTCTATAGTCATCCCCATCACCCAATGACTACCACAGGTCCCCTGGCTCCTAGCCAGGCTAGAGTGAAAAGAGCAAAGAAAGCCACCTGGTGCCTTGGCCTACAAGTCAGGCTCCCTGGGTTCAAGCTCTGTCTCACCATTATCATTGACTCACTGCCACAAGCCCGCTTCCCTTCTCCAGACCTCAGTTTCCCCATCTGTAAAATGAACAGGTCATGTCTGAGGATCTCCCGTGGTCCCTTTCAGCCGGAGATCCCATAATCCTCCAGCCCCTCGTAGCCCTCAGGCTTCCCTAGCCGACAATTACATCCCCCTCTCCGAACCGGCCGATTAGAAGTTAATAAGGCAGCAAACACCTGCAGCTTTGGAGGGGCATTAAGACCGGCAGCCTCACAATCCGCACGCAGATAAGTGAGCAATTAACAGCCGGGAAAGACGGATGGCAGTAATTACGGCCCCTGGAGCTCAGTCCGCTAGACAGGCTGCTCCGGATGGATGAGGGTGCAGGCAACACCCCAGGATGGAGCCCGGCCGGGGAGCTCCGGCTGGTCACAGGGGCTTCCCTGGTGTGAGCAGAGATGGGCGCACACACAGACACACAGAGACAGGCACAGACAGACACACAGACACACAGAGACACAGACAGAGACAGACAGACAGACAGACACAGAGACAGGCACAGACAGACACACAGAGACACAGACAGAGACAGACAGACAGACACAGAGACAGGCACAGACAGACACACAGACACACAGACAGAGACAGACAGACAGACAGACACAGAGACAGGCACAGACACACAGACACACAGAGACAGACACACAGACATAGACACAGACAGATAACGACAGAGACACACACAGAAACAGACACAGACAGACACAGACACACAGACATGCAGACACACAGAGACAGGCACAGACAGACATAGACACACAGAGACATAGATAGAGACAGAGATAGACACACAGAGACAGACACAGGCACAGACACACAGAGACAGAGACAGAGACAGACGCACACAGAGACAGGCACAGGCACACACAGACACACAAACACACAGAGACAGAGACAGACAGACAGACACAGAGACAGGCACAGGCACAGACACAGACAGACACACACCACACACAGAGACACAGAGACACAGGCAGACACATACCACACACAGACACACACGGAGACAGACACAGGCACAGACACAGACAGACACACACCACACACAGAGACACACAGACACAGGCACAAACAGACACACAGAGACAGGCACAGAGACAGGCACAGACAGACACAGACACAGATAGACACACACCACACACAGACACATACCATACACAGACACAAACAGACACACGGAGACAGACACACACACACACACACATACCACACACAGACACATACAGAGACAGACACAGGCACAGACACAGGCAGACACACACCACACACAGACACACACAGAGACACAGACACACAGAGACAGACACACATAGACACACAAACACATACACACACATCCCACAGACATAGACACACAGACAGACAGACATAGGCACACACACAGACAGACATACCACACACAGACAGATACACACACACCACACATAGACACAGAGAGACACAGAGAGACATACACCACACACAGACACACAGAGATAGACACAGGCACACACACACACACCACAGACACATACACAGACATAGACACACACAGACAGACACACACAGACACACAGATACAGACATACAGACACACACAGACACACATGGACACACAGACACAGACCCACAGATATACACACACACACGTACACCCACACAGATACACCTGTGCCATCTGTTTGGTCTTTCACTGAGAAGCAGCTTGGTCTAGAGCAGTGGTTCTCAACTTTCCTAATGCTGTGACCCCTTAATATAGTTCCTTATGTTGTGGTGACCCCCAACCATAAAATTATTTTTGTTGCTACTTCATAACTGTAATTTTGCTACTGTTATGAATCGTAATGTAAATATCTGAAATACAGGATTATTTTCATTGTTACAAATTGAATATAACCCACTGGTTGAGAACCACTGGTCTAGAGGAAAGGCTTCTCCCCACAGACCAGAGACCGGGTTTAAAATCTGGCTCTGCTACTTACCACGTCAGTGACTTTGGGCCAGTCTCTTAATCCCTCCCAGCCTCAGTTTTTCTCATCTGTCAAGTGGGGATGATGGCCCCTGGAATGCCTACCTGCTCCAGGGGGTTGTTGGAAGCCTTGGAAGGACTTAATGCCATTGCATGCAAAGTAGAGTGCTTTCTGGAAAGGCCAGTCCTGATGGTTCTACTGCCTTCCCAGGTCATTTCATTGGCATTCTTTGGCACTTGCTGTCAGCAGAGGAAAAGGAGCTTTCCTGCCTTCAGGAAAGTCCTAGCTCCTGGGGAGGTTAGTTTCCTACTCATGGAATGAGCACCAACCAGCGCAGGACACACCCAGTGGTAGAGAAAGGCAACCCATGGGCTCCCAGATCAGGGAGAGCTCACTGGGCACCAGATCAGGCAGGAAGGGCGTCCTGGAGGAGGAGAGCCATGAGTTGGATCTCAAAGAATGGACAGAAAGAAATCAAAAGATCATAGGATTCCTCAGGGGACCCTAGACTAGGAACTGAAAGGAACCCTCAGACCATCATGTCCAGTCCCCGTGATTTACAGATGAAGACCCTGAGACCCCAGGAGATGAAATGATTTATTTAAGGCCACACAGGGAGGAAGGGCCAGAAAGATTTCTGCCCAGGACCTCTGATGCTGGGCATCAAGGTGGCCCAGTGGTTAGAGTGTCCAGATTGAGTCAAGAAGACCTGAGTTCAAATCCAGCCTCAGACACTTACTTGCTGGGTGACCCTGGGCAAGTCACGTTACCCTGTTTGTCTCAGTTTCCTCATCTATAAAATAAGCTGGAGAAGGAAATGGCAAACCAGTTCAGTATCTCTGCCAAGAAAACCCCAAATGCGGGTCAGGAAGAGCCGGATGCAACAGAACAACAGCAAACCCTCTGACTCAGAGCCAATGCTCCTTATGTGGTATTGTGGTGATTGAATCCAACCCCTTGGTTTTATAGTGGGGCAAACTGAGGCCCAGTGAGAAGGGCCTTGCAGCCAGGGTTGTAATCCAGATTTCCTAGCTCCAAACCCAGTGCCCTCTCTATGACATGACATAGGCATTGTGGAGAGGTAGAGAGGAAGTGAGAGGTGGGGATGAGGAACGCTTTTTGTGGGGGCCGGTGAGCAGTCCATTGAAGCTACAGGAGAGTGCATAGGGACAGTGGGCAGTGGCGGGGGGTATAAGATTTGAGACCATCAAGGGCCTCAAATGCCAGAATCAGGAGTTTGGGGTTTTTCTCCTAGACCTTGGGAAGTTATGGCAAGTCCTGAGCGGGGAGAGGACATTGCATGATGCAAACGGCACTACAGGAAAGGAAATTGGGCAGTAGGAGCAGGGGTGTTGAGGTACAGACTAGTGGAGTCATCCAGAAAATAGGACTATAACAGTTTGAATTTATACAGCACTTAATGGTTTGTGAAGTGTTTTACTCATATTAGATTCTCATAATAACATGAGGAGGTGGGAACTATGATTACCCCCATCTTATAGATGAGGAATCTGATCCTGAAAGAGGCCAAGGAATGAGGCACCCATGGTCCCACAACTAGTAAGTGTCTGAGGCAGGATTCAAACCCAGGAATCCTGACCCCAGAGGACAGAGCTCCCAGCCTCCAATTGCCACCAGCCTCCTTCCTGGGATTCTTTCCCATTTCCCTACTCCGTTCTGAAGACTCTTTTCAGGGGGCAAGAGGACCTGGGCCCCTGGGCCTCAATCCTCTTGTTCTGATCTTTTAGGGGTCCCCCTAACCAGTCCTGGGGAAACATTGGACTGTTCTTCTTGGCCCCAAAGAGCCAGAACCAGGAGCAAGGTGGGGAAGCTACAGGGAGGCAGATTCTAGTTCAATGTAAGGAAAAACTTCCCCAAGGAGAAATAGACCACCTCAGGAGGTGGTGAGTTCCCCATCCCTAGAAGTCTTCAAACGAGGCTGGACAGCCATTTGGTAAGTAGGTTAGAGATTCAGCACACTTTGAGGGTTCTGCTGTTGAAATTCTGGGAAGATTTTATGCCTAGGGAGCACTGTCCCCCCTCACACCCATCCCCTGTCTGCTCTCTTGGGACAGGGCCTTGACTTCCCCATCAGTCTTTTATGAGCATCCCACAGGCCTGGTCTTTCTGGGGAGCTGAGCCCCTGTAGGGACAGGCTTGGTGGGGCCTGCGTTGGAGCCTCAGGCCTGAACCCAGCTCTGCAGAGAGCTGGCCCATGGGTCCCCTGGCGCCTGCTTCACCGCTTTGTATTCAGGCCATGCTCGGCTCAGCTCGTCCCTGCTTCCCACCCGTCACAACCTGCCTCCTGCTCCACAGCCTCAGAGGAAGAGAACAGGAGAGCAAACAGGGGGCTGGGAAGGGTGGACGAAGGGCCTTTGGGCTCAGAATTAACTCCTTCATGGCCAGAGGAGTCTGCCTCTCTTTCCCATTCCCTTCCCACCCCAGCTGGATCTTGAACTCCTGGGAGTCCTCAGAACCTGGCACCAGGGCTTTGGGGGAGAGTATCCCTGCCCCCAAGCAGGATCATGTTGGGTGTGGCCTCACCATGCCTGGTGTAGCAACTCAGCCTTATGCTTCTCCCCAGGCTCTCACAAGCCTTCCCAGGGTCTGCAGGGGCAAGTTCCCTCAGGGGGCTGTGGCTGCATAATGATGGGACCATTAGTCTTTCATGGGTCAATGTGGAGCCGTTCAATGGGGTGGCACCAACCCCCTCCCCTAGTGCCTGAGCAGCTCAACTATGCCATCCATCATGGGTACTGAAGCAGGCATGACAAAGCATCTGCATGCCTTCACCTTGGGGAAGTATGGTGCAGTGGTTAGAATGCTGAAGTCAAAGTCAGGATCACTTAGGTTCGGACGATACCTAAGGCCCTTACTAGCTTCAGGACCCCTAGAAAATCACTTAATTTCTGTGGGGCTCAGCTGCCTAATCTGTAAAATGAAAGGATTGGAAGAGATACTTTAAGTCCCTCTCTGATCTAAATCTGTGCCCCTGATTCCTTGTTGGCAGACGGAGCAAGGCCCCTCTTCCTGCCCCTTCCTCTCTCCCAGCCCCCTGCCTGGGCAGGGGTTGCTTTTTCCTTGTTCTTCCTAAGAGTCTGGCAGTTCCTGTAATAATGCTGGGCAAACCTAGGTAAAAACTCCCCTTCCCCCAAATTTGGCTCGTAGGAAATCCAAGAGCCATTTATAATGGGTATCATTTGTCAGCGTGAACCTAAAAATTGCTGTTTGTTCCAAACAGACCTCATTCGAGGGGGTGACCTGCATTTCGGCCAATGTAATAATGGCAATAACAGTATCACCAGCCAGGGGCCCCATTTACAGGGCACTTCCATGTCTCCAAAAGGCTTTCTTCACATCTACCCATCTTTCCTTAGCCCTTTACCCTTCGGGTAGCTGTGGCCTGTAGCTGCGTCTCCCAAGGCCCCTCACTCTCCAGGTGAGAGAGAAACCAACGAATGGACACAGAGACATTTCTGCAGGAGGGCAGGTGGGAGCTCGAGGGGTGGGGATGTGATACAAATCAGCTACTGGCTGCTCCCCCGGAGTCTAGAAACAATCTGACAACCTGCATCTTCCTTAGGGTGGCTCCCAGGCCTGCTGTGCTGTGCTGCAAGCCTGTGTCAGAACAGACAGACAGACAGACACACACTCACACACACACACACACACAGACACGCTGTGTTTATCTCTGTGGGGGTCTCTTTTTATCCATGTCTGTCACACATATGCCCATAGACATACAAACATACTCTCTCTCAGCTGGAGGGAAGGGGGCCCCTCCAAAAAGGGAGGGAAAGGGGGAGCCCCCCTCTAGCTCATGCCCCTCCTTTTCCTCCTTTCCCCCTCAGGCCAGATGGCAAGAAGGAGGGGGGGAGACTAATGTCCCTCTCTCTCTCCATCACTGGCTAATCCGAGGCTGACAGGCGGGCTCGCTGGGCCCTGGCACAAGGGCCAGTGGGCAGATGACTGTAAATAGGGAAGTAATGATGCTTGGTGCGCCCCTCCCCTATAGAGACTGGTTGGTGGGGGTAGGGGATACTGCCTGGGGTGACCCTGAGAAATGTGGTTTTCACAGAGCCCCTTCCACGGCAAGTCACACAGAAGCATCTTTCTGAGGGGGTAAGAAAGTGACTCTGTGTGTCCCTTGTGTGAGTTTGCTCATGTATGTGTTTGAGTGTGTCCCACCTGAGTCAGTCAGTGTGTGACTGTATGTGTCTGGGGTCTGTGGGGTGGGGGGACCAGAAGAGTCAGTCTCGTGTGAGTCTGTGTTTATCTGGTATGAATGATTTTTTGTGTGTGTGTGGAGGTGCAGTTTCTTGTGTGAGTGAGCCTGTGTGGGTAGGTTTGTATGGCTGCCTGGGAGATGGCTTTGTGTCTGAAAGGCTAAACTCCCCCCACCCTCCCTGAAATCCAAGGTTTCTGCTGAATTTCCCTGTCCCTGACTTCTCTGGGCCGTCCAGTCACAGAAGCAGCCAGACCTACACACACACACTCACACTCACACACACACACACACACACACACACACACACACACACACACACACACACACCCCTCCTCTCTCCCACCTCTTTCCTGGAAGCCCTGCCCTTTGGGGTCTGTAGAGGGGTAGGGGACTTTCCTCTACCTAGAGGAGACCTAACACACAGAAAGGTCAGGGTTCACCTGAATCCCTTCTTCCCAGCTCTAGCAGGTGTCTCAGGATGCACTCCAGTGACTCCCATACCCAAGGGGACCCGGAACCACTGGACAACCCTTTGAGAGCCTTGCCCGTAGGAGCCTGGGTTCCCAACAAGGAGACCCAGGAGTCATAGCCCTATAAGGGGCTCCCCCTATCTCTGATGGACATGTGCCCTTGGACATGCCTCCTTCCCCTTTGGAGGCTTGATTTTTCTCCCTGATATGATCTGATGGACTCGATGATTTATTTCCAAGGGCCATCTGCCATGCTGATGCTAGTTCCTTTCTCTGGCGTCCCCAGGGTGCCCAGCCCAGGGCCCTCCTGGGCTAGTGCCTGCTGGGTGGAATCCCAATGGGGCAGGTAGGGCCCTGGACACTTTAGTAGTTGGCTCCTGGGCCTTTCCTGGCTGGGTCTCCAGGGGGTTGGGACTACGACTGGAGAGCAGAAAGTTCTACTTGTCGTCTGACTGCAGTCCTTCCTGCTTCATTCCCAGAGGCCAGAAGCACTAGAAATCTCCAGGCTCAGTCAATCATCTCCTCTGGCCCCGCCCCTCCCTGAGGCTGGCTCCCTCCCCCACCCAAATGAAGACTGACAGAAGCAATTTTCTCTGTTGGGGAAACAGATTGAGACTTCCTGGTCCCTGGGTCTCAGGGAGATGGAATGCCAGCTTGCCATCTGTCTGTCTTTCTGTCTGTCTATCAGTCTGTTTATGCATCTGTCTGTCCACCTGTCCATCCATCTGTCTGCTTCTTTTTGGTGAAAGAGAGGGGGATGGAAGGGGCTCTTAGGGTCAGAGGGAGTCCAGCCTCACTTAAGGAGAGACAATGGGTTTCCATTGCAGGGGTGGGGATGAGGATTGGAAGTGTGGAGGGGGCTCAAATTCCTTGCCCCCCACCCCAGAAGGATCCTGGCTAGTCCAGCTGACCCATGGGCTGAACTAGGAGACTCCTGCTCCTGGAGGCAGGAGATCTGTGTTTTAGTCTTGACCCTGATACTAATTTGCTGCGTGACCTTGGGTAAATCATTTCCCTACTATGGGACTCAGTTTCTCCTTTGGGAAAATGAGAGGATTGGAACAGCTTTTCTTTAAAGTACTCACAAGCTTTTTAACATCACAATTTCTGTAACCCCTTAAGAAACAGGGAGGGAAGAAGAAGGGAATAAACATTTATAAAGCGTTTACTCTGCGCCAGGCACTGGGCTAAGTGCTTCACAAAAATGATCTCATTTGATTATTTGAAATTGAGCTCCTTCCAGTATCCTCTTTAATGTCTTGGGGGGATGGGAGAGGAAGGGAATGTTTAAGAGAAAGGGAGGGGAGTCAGAAAAGGGGCTTGGGGGTCATGGCAGTGGGCCCCCTGCCTTCCACCTGCTCTGGGGATGGAGGTTCTGGGAGACCAGCTCTGCCCGAGGCTGCTCAGGCTCAGGGATTCCACTTGACAAGGTCTACCAGTCCCTGGGATGCAAATGTATGCAAATGAGATGCAAATTGGACAGTCCTAGATTAATGGAGAAATCCCCGAGTAGCCTCAGCCAGCTGCAGTGTCAGCAAGGGCTCCCCCATCCTCCCTCTGTCTCTGTCTGTCTCTCACCATCTCTCAGACTGTCTCTGTTCCTCTCTCAGAGCCCTTGTCTGTCTGTCTCTCCCCATCCCTCTGTCTGTGTCTTAGCTTCTCTCTGACTCTTCTGCCCCCTTCTTTTGAGTGTTTGTCTGACGCCCTCTCTCCCCATCTTCTCATCTGGTGGCTTGTGTGGGGCCGCAGGCTGGGTCCTTCCTGGGGAGTTGGGCACCGCTGGGTGGGGGGGGGGGCTCCGATGGTCTTTGAATTCACCGAAGGAATCTTGAAACGGAGCTCCCCTGAGAAAGGAAGGTGTTGATACCTTCCCCCTACCCCTGCCCCTCCTCTGCCCCACCCCCGCCAGGTCTGCTTTGCCAGGACACACAGACCCCAGCAGAACTCCAAAGGAATGATTTCCTTCATCAGTCACCTGGAAGGAGTCTCCCATCACCAACTTCCCAGATGGGGGGAGGGGAGGGTGTGGCTGATCTGGGGTCTCAGGCCGTCTTTGAATGGAGACATTTGCGGGGGGAAACAGGGAGAGGGGCTAGAAGGAGAAGGGAAAGGTGATAAATCTGGGGACTGGGGAATGTTCTAGGACAGGAAGATAGATGGAAGAGAAAGAAAGGGGGAGGTATCTGGGCAATAGGGTAGAGGGGTCTGGGGGGAAGGGAAGGAGAGAGGT
>CM053596.1:57533570-57601070 GCA_028646575.1 Pseudocheirus occidentalis
CACCCAGAGAAGCACACTTTGTGAGAACCAATGGCAAGGAACCTGAGCTGTTGGAACCAATTCCCTATGAATTCATGGCATAAGTGACTGTAAAAAAAAAAAAAAAGAACAATAAAAAAATTTCTTGGAAAAAAAAAATAAATACAGTCATAGGGAAGGGGAAGACGTACAACTAGGGGAATCAGGAAAGGCTCCCTTTAGGAGGTGGCTCTTGAGCAGGAGCATTGAAGGGAGCCCAGGATTCTAAAAGGTGAAGTAGAGGAGTGAGAACATTTCAGGCATGAGGGACAGCCTAGGCAAAGGTGCACAGGCAGGAGATTGCATGTGGTCTACAAGGGAACAACAAATAGGACTGTTTGGCTGCCTATGGAGCACCCCTGAGGGCAACTTGGAAAAATAGGCTCCAGCCATATTGGGCTTTTAATATAATAATGATAATAATTAGCATGTATATAGCAATATTTATTCATTTACATGCCAAGTGGTGCAGTTAGGTGGTACAGTAGACAGAAGCACCAGGCCTGGAGTCAGGAAGGCCTGAGTACAAACTTGGTCTTAGATGATTACTAGCTGTGTGACCCTGGGCAAATCACTTTACTCTGTTTGCCTCGGTTTCCTCATCTGTAAAATGTGCTGGAGAAGGAAATGGCAAACCACTCCAGTATCTCTGCCAAGAAACCCCTCCCCCCCAAAAAGTGCTAAAGCATCAGACATGGCTAAAACCACCGAACAACAACTAAGCTAGGTTTGTGCTAAGCACATAATTGTAAATCACCTTGTTTGATTCTCACAACAACCCTTCAAGGTAGGGGCTGTTATTATCTTAATTTTACAGATGAAGAAACTGAGGCAGACAGAAGGTGAGTGACTTACCCACGGTCAAGCAGCTGGTAAGTATCTGAGGCTGGATTTGAATTCAGGTCCTCCTGCCTCCAGGGCCGGCGTTCTATTCATTGTTAGCCGCCCCGCTTTGGTTTTAGAGCTAACAAGGAGTCACTGAAGATTCTTGAGCAGTGAAGCTGGTGGGCCTGGGTGTAAGCAGAATGACTTTGGCCACCGCCTGAAGGCTGGTTTGGAAAGGGAAGGGATCCGATTGATAAGCTATTGTGCCGATCCAGAGGAGAGGTGGGGAGGGCTGCCGGTTTGAGAGCAGAGAAGATGGATTGCTGGGATGTGCAGGGTCTGGAGCGGAGGTGGGGAACCTGCAGCCCCACTCGAGTACCTAGAGGGCCACGGGTGGCCTCCAGGCCGCAGGTTCCCTGTCCCTGGGCTAGAAGATGAGGCAGCTAATTGGGCCAGGGAGGATGATGACCTGGAGGCAGAACCCGGAGAGACTGGGAGGGTGAGGGGTGCCTCTAACAAAAACAAAGCCATCGGGAGGAGGGCGGGTCCTAGGGCGGGTCCAGGCCTGTCTCTCCCTCCCAGCATCTCCCCCTTTGGGGAGGGGGGTCAGGAACCGTTAACATCGCCCCAGGCTTTATGGTTTACAAAGCACTTTGTCACGCCGTTATCTCCTCCAAATCTCAAAGGCATCGTTAGCCTCCTGTTACAGATGAGAAAAACGAGACCCAGACAATCTGCAGCAGCCCGGCCTGTGCACTCTCTTTGGCTCGCAATCTTCCGCTCAGGAGACGTCGACTCCACGGAGCCTTCTCTGCTCAGCCCGTTATCAGTCCTCTACTGGCAGCCCTGTAGCTAGAGGGCGGGGCGAGGAGTCAGGAACACCTGAGTTCAAATCCAGCCTCGGACACGTACTAGCTGTGTGGTCCTGGGCAAGTCACTTACCTGCTGTCTGCCTCAGTTTCCTCTTCTGTAAAACGGCTATACAAATTGCACCTATGACACAAGGTTATTGTGAGAATCAGATTAGACTATAATTGTGCAGCGCTATAGACACAGTAGCTTTTTATTATTATTCTGTTTTTATTGTTATTATTTTGTATTATTTATATGTGGGCTTGAGCTCCTCGAGGGCAGACAGGTGAGCATTTTTTTGTCTCTGCATTCTTAGCTCCAACCACAAGACGTTAGAGAGCGTTTGGTAAGATGAAATGCAGAGAAATGTCTGAGATAAGACAAAGAAAAGAAAGCTGTGGGGCCGCCTGCCGCCTCCAGCCTCCAGCCTCCAGCCTCCAGCCTCCAGCCTCCAAGCCCGGCCGCTTCCCTCCTCCCCGCCCTTGCCTCCGCTCGGACCCTGCCCTCCGGGAAGCCGCCCTCGTTCCTCTCGGAGCGCCCTGACAGATCGAGGTCTGCGCTGCTCTTCTCCTGGGGCTCACTGGAGCCTCACACCCCTTTGAGGCATGTACTACATAAGAGGCAGGATGTAACGGGAGAGAGAATGTTCATTCTGGAGTCTCCGTGCCTGCGTTCAAAGCCTTCCTCTGGGGCGTGAGCTCAGCACCTCCCTGGCCTCAGTTTCTCCATCTGTAAAATGATGGAGTTGGAGTAGGTCATTCCAACTCTAAAACTACGCTTTTTCTCCTTGCGCCTTCATCTAGGAGGAGGGGGGGGGTCTTCATCTCATCGAGAGGTGTGTTCTGGGCGTGATGTCTAAGGACGGGGAAGGGGGATCCTTCTGTGGGCAGTGAGGCTTGACTTTAATCGTTCCAGGGCAGGGGATGATTCTCTTCTTCCCTCGGCTTCTCTTCCCGCCTCAGCGTCTCATGGGAGACCCCACAAGGTGCAGGAAATAGAACCAAGAGACTTGGTTTATAAGGAAGACCGGCCTCAAATCTCATCTCTGACATCATTGGGCAACTCCTACAATCTCGATGAATTTCAGTTTCTTAATCTGTAAAATGGGTTAATAACATAAGTTTGTTCATCTAGACCAGGGGTGGGGAACCGGGATCTAGTTTCTAGAAGGAACCTCAGGGGGCATCTATTGCAACTGTCTTTATTTTACCGATGAGGAAACAGATCTGAGGCAATTCAGGGACTGACCATGGTCACCCCTTAGTATGAGAAGTGGGAGCTAAACTCAGATTCTCTACATGCTCTATCCGCTGCCTCCCATAACACTGTCCTCAAAGAGGCATGAGGCTCAGATGAGATAATGCATGTAAAACACTTTATGAGCCTGACTAGGTCAGTTAGCCATAGAAGTGGGTCAGGGAGAACTGAGTTCAAATTTGACCCCAGACACTAACTAGCTGTGTGACCCTGGGTAAGTCACTTAACTTTGCCTCAGTTTCCTCATCTGTAAAATGAGCTGGAGAAGGAAATGGCAAACCATTCCCAGTGTCTCTGCCAGAAAAACCCCAAATGGGGCCACAGAGAATCAGATAAACTGAAAAACAAGTGAACAAGCTTGATACATGTCAATTATTATCCTACAAAGTCTTAGAATCTCAGGGCTGAAAGGGACATGGGAAGTCATCCCCTTCCACTTATGCTGAAGTAGCCATCCTCTTTACAATATGCCCAAGGAGCGGGGTCACCCAGCCTCTACTTGAAGAGGGTCAGTGATGGGGAACTCACTACCTGTCAAGTCAGCCCATTCATTCTACTTTTGGAATGGGCTATTATGAATGATTGTATACTATTTTATATGTATATAAAAGTTATATATACAATATATGTATAGTATATGCATAATATATCACACGTGTTATATATTTATTAAATATATTATACATATATAATACATAACATGTACATATATAGTTACTATATCATCATGATGTTAAATATAAGTCAATATTAGAGTTTTCCTCTGCTATTGTAAGTCAGTCTGCCTCTCTGTATCTCTCCCCCCTCCCCCTTAACCTTGTTCTGCCCACTGAGGGTAAGCAGAATAAGCCTTATCCCCCTTCCCCATGACAGCCCTTCAAATACTTGAAGGCAGCTATCATGTTCTCCCCTTGTCTTGTCTCCTCTAGGCTGAACATCTTAGTTCTTTAACCAGTCTCTATCAATGGGCCTTCATCTCGTCCTTCCTAAAATATGGTAGCCAGAATTGAACACAATGCTCCAGGTGTGGTCTGAGCAGGGCAGAGGCCTGGGATGATGGGATAATCTTGGCCAACTGGCCTCTCCTAATGGAGCCAAGGCTGCCGTGGAGGACTGGCCAACTGGTGGTGTGCTTTGAGTGTCCGAATAGCTCAGTAAAGTATTAAGAATGAATGCAGGGCCTGGGATCTGCCTCCGTATAGGAAATAGCCCATATCAGAGAAATCCTAGACGCTTGAAGAATGGGGGCTGTAGCCTTCTGGGCTGCCACTTGTACAGTTGACTTATATCAAACTCCTTGCTGCCTCTGAGGTCCTGACTCAGTTTCCCCTCAAAATCAACATTACAAGATTCAAGTTCAGTGTGTTGGCTGGTGGCGTGTCAGCCAAAAACAACAAAAATCAATTTGATCCTAGACTGCAGTAAGAAGTGCAGGGGGTCCAGAACCTCAGAGGTGAGAGTCCCCCCTGTCCTTTGCTTTGGCCAGGTCCTGCCTAGAGTGCCATGTTCAGTTCTGAGGTCCAAATTTTAGGAAGGAGGATAAGGGTAGAATGTTGTGCATTCTTTTCAAATTGATGGCTCCATCTTCCTCTTCCGTGCTTTTCTCTCCACAAGTGGTCTTCTGAGCCTAGACTATCCTAGGCAGGCAGTGTGATACAGTGGAAAGAACCCTGGCTGCAGAGTCACGGGTTCAAATCCTGCCTCTGACACCACCCATGTGACCTTAGGCAAGTCACAGCTTTCATGGGTCCCAGTTTCCTCATTTGTTAAACAAAGAGGTTGGACTCGGATGGTCTGAAATCTATGATCTCTAAAAATCTGGGACCCCTCCTCACCTCTCCTTGCAGAATCCTTAGCTTCCTTCAAAGCCCAGCTCAGGTGCACCCCCCACCAAAGCCTTTCCTGATTGACTTCACTTCTTTAATTCTCTTTGTCTCTTGCAGTAAATTGGCATTAATAGCTTTTATTCACTTACCAGTGTTCTTGTTTAATCTCCCACCCCTACCCCGGCAGGGGTGGGACGACCAAGACAGACTGCTTTTGTTTTTTTCTATCTCCACTCCCCCAGCGCCTGGCACAGGCCCGGCACACAGTAGGTCTTGTAGTCATTGTTTGTTGGATTGGATCACACAAGGATGGTGAAGGGTTTGGTGATCACATCCTGTATAAAGACGGCCTGAAAAGACTAGCAATGTTTAGCAGGGAGAATAAAAGCCTTGATTGCTGTCTTCCAGTGCTTGAAGGGCTGTCCTATGGGAGAGGGCTCAGGATGGTTCTCTTTGGCCCTGGAGGGAGAGAATTAGGAACAACGGTGGGGGGCGGAGGGGGGCAAGTTGCAGAGAGGCACATTTAGGCTTAATACTGGGGGAAAAACCCCAAACCTTCCTAATGATTAGAGCCATTCCAAAGTGGAATGAGCTGCCTTGGGAGGTGGTGAGTCCCCATCACCAGAGGTCTTCTCAAAGGTGGCCTTACGGCCTAAGTGCAGGCCACTGGGGCTCTTGGTCCAGAGGGGGCAGGGCCAGAAAACCGGCTTTGACATTCTGCGATTCTGTAACTGTTAGAGGCTGATATTTATCCCTTCTCCCCATGCATTAGCATGGAGCAAGGAGGCCCCTGAGAAGGAGCAAGGAGGCCCCAGTTCCTGCTTTGTCCCTAGTCCTGAACTTTGGTGTCATTATTATGTGTGAACTCGAGAAGGTCTCTCTGAACATGAAGGGAAGAGAGGAGGACCCAGAGTCAAATCTCAGCTTTGCTAAGTAATACCTCTGTGACCTTGGATAAGTCATTTCTCCTCTCAGAATCTTTGTAAAATAAGGGGGTCAGACTAGATGAACTCTCAATGAGCAATCAGCTTATGGTGAGAGTTCTACAGAATGACTTCCATTGCTCATGGGGTGGGGGAGGGTTGTCTAACTTCCTGAGCCTGGCATTCAAGGCCCTATCCCAACTCACCCCAAACTCTCCATCTGGATCTCCCACAGCTTCCCAACACAGGTTATCTGTTTCACCCTAGTTAGTATATTCCCTGTCCTGCTTCCCCTTTCCCTTTCTGCATCCAGCCTTACTTACACTCTTCTTCCTCCTTGGAATTCCCTTCCTCCTTCAAAGCCCACTTCTTCCTCTAGCTTTTTTTTCTCTCCAAAGCAAAGATGTTTAACCAACCATAGCAAATTAAATGACAAAAAAAAAAAAGCATGCAGTCACTCACTCACTCACCATACCATACCACCAGGTCAGTTGGGGGGTTGAATGTATTCCCAGAGAACATGTGTGAGCAGAGAACACACTCACTGGAAGGGGCATGCATGTGCGTGTACACACACACACATACGTGTGGGCACATCTCTGTCTGATACAGGTCATACCTCAGCCCTAGACAACTTAACCAGGGCCTTGTTCCAATGACTGCAGAAACCCTTGCTTTGCTATTTTTCCTATGGTCACAGTCTTTTTTCAATTACATTTTTATTTTCAGTTCCACATTCTCTACCTCCCCATCCCACTGGCCCCCAAAGTTTGGACCCCACCCCTTCCCCAAGCAGGGATTTTTGCTGACATCTTCTCTCTGTCCCGTACAACTCAGATCTGGACAAATGAGGAGGTCAGTAAAGACGTGCTTATTGGCTCCAGGCCACAGATATCCTGAAGAACCATCCAGAACTTTGGTCCAAACTCCACTTGGAGAGTGGTGGGAATGGAACTCTGTACCCGGGCCTCCTAGGGACTTCATGAGGGGCCCCCATGATGGGGCTGGGCTGGTGGATTGGGGGAATTGGGTCTCTGTGCCAATGGAGACATATTTATTGCTTCCAAATTAAGTACCAATTTACCCGTGTAATTGTCTGCTAATTGACACAAAATCCTAATGCAATTAGCAGGGACCCTTATCTCCCCTGGAGCTGGAAGAGGGAAAGAGCTATAATGGAAGGACACTTGCCTCTAGGAGTGAAGACAGGAGAAAGAGGTGACTCATTCCCTGCCCTCAGAGAGTTCCTGGTTGGAGGAAAGAAGGCCCCAGGTTGTGGGGGGAGCCCAGCTCCCCTTTCAGGCTAAGGTCTCCTCCAACCAGATGGAGGCCCTGGCCGTCTCTTGACCTGGCCCATTGGCCTTCCTTCTCTGCTTGAAGCCAGTCCCTCCTCCTGCGAAGCTTTGCCCTCTCATCCCTTGCCGTTCTTTGGGGTCTGGAGAATATGGGGTTACAAATTTACCTGGTAGCACTTCAGTGAGAACTTCATGGGTGGGCACTTTCTGCATTCATGCATTATCACCTTGAATGTCAACCCACCAAGAAGGAAGACATTGGATTTGGAGGGAAGGAAACTAAGCTTAAAACCTGATTCATCCACTTACTACCATGTGACCTTGGGCAATTCTTTTATCTCCCCTGGCTTCAATTGCCTCTACTATAAAATGAGGTTGTACTAGGTGGCCAAGTAGGTAGAGTCTAAGGCCAGGAGTCAAGAAGACCTGAGTTTAAATATGGCCTCAGACACTTACTAGCTGTGTGACCCTGGTCAAGTCACTTCACCCTGTTTGCCTCAGTTTCCTCATCTGTAAAATGAGCTGGAGAAGGAAATGGCAAAACACTCCAAGAAAATGCCAGATGGGGGTCACAGTCAGACATGACTATAAACAGCAACAAGGGTGGTGGTGGTGGTAGGGGTAGTGGGGGTGGCGGTAGCAGCAGCAGCTAACATTATATAGCAGTTACTAAATGCCAGATGTGATGCTAAGTGCTTTACAATTATTATTTTATTTGATCTCACAGCATCCCTGGCAAGTAGGCACTCCTATTATCCACATATTGTAGAAAACTGAGTCAAACAAGTTAAGTGACTTGCCCAGGGCACCCACCCAGGAAGTGTCTGGGGATTTGAGAAAAAGGGCTACGGAGATTTGGATCTGCAATGGACCTCAGAGACGGATTTGAACTCTGGAAGATGAGTCCTTCTGCCTGCAGACGAGGCACTGTACCCTCTGTGGCACCCAGCTGCCTCCCAGGCACTGTACACACCAACCAAGTCGGATTATTTTTTCCTAGTACATGGGAGGTGGTTGGTGATCGGTTTCCTACCTCCATCCCGATGTCCTTCCTCCCATTTGGGATGGCTGTCTCTCTTCTACCTTGGCCCTTGAACTGATCCTGTTATCTATGGGGGTGCCCAGTGTGTTCAGCAGCTCCCTACTTCTGGACACGACCAAGATGCCCTACCAGCAGGGCCCTGGGTCCATAGTCCTCGATCTATTTCTCAAGACCTCTTCTTTTCTTGTCGGTGAGAGTCAAGGTGGCAAGGCCCAGTAGCAGGTGTTACCCACTCAAAGCTTCTGTGCTCACTCAACTTCTCCTTGAACCAAGTATCTCCGTCTCTAACTATGGCTTCTGTGTCTGAAAGGAGATGTCTCCAGAGATGAACCTCCGGTCAGAAAGTGGCCTCAGCCCAGGAATCTAGAGACCTGCCTGGGTCCTATAACCAGCTCTGCCACTTACTGTATGACCTTGGACTAGTCCCTTTCCCTTGTCTGGGTCTCACTTTCCCCACCTTTGCAGTAAGGCAGCTGGATGGTGGTGTACATGGAGCAGGTCTGAAGTCAGGAAAACCAGAGATCAAATTTTGCCTCAGACCATTACTAGCTACATGACTTTGGGCAAGTCACTTAACCTCCCTTTGACTCAGTTTCCTTAACCATAAAAAGGAGGTGATAAAATAGCACCTACTCCTTCCCCCTCAAGGTTGTTGTAAGAATCAAATGAGATAATATTTGTAAGGTTCTTAGCACAGTGTCTGGCACATAGTAGCTATTATAAAAATGTGATTTATTAGCTGTTATTATTAGACTGGATGACTCTTTCCTATCCCAATATTCTAATTTTATGTTCTAGTATTCCATGTCCTAAGATCCCTCCAACTCTGACAGTCTATGTTCCAGGGCCCCTCCTCATGCTAATATCCTGCTTTCTAAGGGCCCTTCCAGCTCTGACATCCTGTGTCCCAAGGGCCCTCCCCCAGCTTTGATATTCTGTGTTCTAAGGCTCCTCCCAGCTCTGACATCCTGTGTTCTAAGGGCTCTCCCAGTTCTGACACTCCATGTTCTAGGAGTCCTCCCAGTTCTGACGTCCTGTGTTCTAAGGCCCTCCCAGCTCTGACACTCTATGACATAAAGTCTCTCCTGCTCTGACAGTCACAGATTTAGAGCTGGAATAAAATGTAGACGTCATCTAGTCCAACCCTCCCACATTATCAATGAAATACCTGAGGTCCATAGACACCCAAGTTCACACCGCTGGGAAGAGGCAGACCTGGGTTTTGAACCTAGGTCCAAATCTAGCTCTTTCTACCACTCTGTGCTGTGTACTGTGTTCTAACCTTCTCACCCATAAGGAGGCCCCTCCAGCTCTGACATCTTGCTTGGCCAGTCAGAATTGCCAGAGGGAAGTCCTTCCTGGGCTCTAGCCGGCATCCCCACTGGTTTCTGTCCTGTGACAGCATCAAGTATGTGAGAGCCCCATTATCTAAGACAGATGACTTGCCGCCTCCTCCCCCCTGGAGACCCTGGGAGCGTGAAATGGGTTGTGTCCGATGGAGGGTGGCAGCTCCCCGCCTAACGGCCCATCCTCTCAGGCTGTTGGCTCCAGAGTGCCCATTCGGGAGGGCAGGGAGGGGAATGAGTGCAGCAAAGCGGGACCTGGCCCTCACTCCTCAGTTTCCATGCCAGCTTAGACCTGGACACCTAGGACCCTTCCCAGCTTTACTCCTCTTGCCTAGATTCCAGACAGTCAGCCCAAGTTCTCCTGCCATAGAGCCCTGAAGGGGCAGGATGGTCCAGGGGTTAGTCCCAGGATGGGGTTGGGTCAGGACAGGAGCATACAGGTTAAGTCTCTTGGTTTCCACCTCCATAAGGGTTTAAAGCTCTGTACACAGCCACTGACTCCACTGGCCCACAAGGAAAAAGATTCTCACCCTTGACTCCCCTTCCCCCAGCCCCTGCCCCAGGCCCAGGGTATGAGCCACTGCCCCTGGTGCCATACTTCATGAACAGGGCAGAGAGAATCCCCAGTGGATCAGGCTGCTATCAGTTGGGGCAGTCTGGCCTTGGTGGGCTGTTGGGGTTGGGGGATGGGAAGACAGCGCTTGTTCTTCCCCAAACACTCACACACCACAGCTGCCTTTGAAATTCAAATTCTCCCTTTGCTCACTGGGCCCAGTCCGACAGCCTCGGATCCCCAGCTGCTCGAGCCGGAATCACCACGTTTCATCCTGTCTAATTACCTCAGGCTGCCCAGATCGGAAATTAAAATTCATTCCAGAGGCGACCTTTGGAAACCAGCTCCAGGAGGAGGGGGCTTCCCTGGTGTGTTGGCTGCAGGATCAGCTCCTCCTGGGGTCTGTGTCCACGTGTGTTTGTGACTGTGCCTCTCTAACCGTTCTTGTGTCCCTGTGTGAACAGGTCTGTGGCAGGGTCTGGACATGAGCTCACACAGCTGGTGTTTGATGCAATGGGTCTGGATGGGCCCTCTCCTGCTGTTTGACCTTGGGGCCCTCTCTGAGACTAGGGAGAGACAGGGGGTAGGTCAGGATGGGGCAGAACAGGAGAGATGAGGTGGCTGGTGGGATGGGAGTGTGTTGGGGGGAGGGAGGACATTTAGGATTGAGTTTGGGAATAAAAGAGCAGAGCCCCTGGTAAGGAGAGCAATTCTGGGGCCGAGGGAGAGGGCAGAATGAGTGATGAGAAAGAAGGAAGGGGCTCTGGGTGGGGAGGGGCCGGCAACTGTAAAGAGGACGGAAACCCCCAGAGCTGCAGACACACGTAGAGCCATGCCCCGAATGCTGGGCAGAGCCAGAGCATCAGACAGGCAGATCATCCTGCCACAAACACTGTGAGCACATACACACACTCCACACACCCCCACACTGACGCACACACCCACACACTCTTGCTGGTGAGTTCAGCATTCACCGCCCCCACAGCACAATTGGGGAGCGTGCTCCCAGTGCCCCAGACTCTGGTAGCTCCCTCTCCTCACTGCCCAGTCCTGCCTCCAGATCTCGGAGATCCCTTGTCTCAGGGACCCTCTGGGAAGGTTTGTGGCTCTCCCCACCCCCATTCCTCTCTCTTCATCTTTTGCAGTCTATCTGATCTCTAGGGCTGAGTTGGGGTATTCTATAATAGGTGTCTAGGCTGCAGAGGTTTCTGGACAGGTCATGCCCACATCTAGTCTAGGCACAAAATGGCAGGGCCAGAGCTCTAGGCAAAGAGACGTGGGAGAATCTTTTTTGGCGGTGGGTGAGACTGAGCTTTCCAGGTCAAGAGAAAAGCTTGCCATCCTTGAACACTCATACACATTGATGGACAAAAGCTGACACCCCCTCACCCTCACCAACTCTGGGGTGTGGCAGGGCGGGGCTGGTATTTCTCATTCCCTGGTTTGGAGGGGGAGAAGGAGGGATCCTTTCCTGAGGCAGAGAGATAGGTCTAAGTAGGGTTCAGGAAATACTAGTGGGAAAGGTGAAAAGGTTTCACTTAGTGAAACCCACTTAAGTGGGTTCAGCTGAGCCAGCTTTGTGGCAACTGCTCTGGATCTGAAATATTTCCATCCTGTTTCTCCAAAACATTCTTCCTCTCTCTCCCCCAAATACTTCCCATCCTGTCCCTTGAACATCCCATCATTCCCCCCAAATATCCTGGCCCTCAGACCTCACTTCCTGTACCCCACCTTATCCCCTTATGAGTCCCATTCCCCCCTCCAGTACCCACTCTGCCCTAAAACCTCAGACAAAAGCCGAAGGGCCATTTTTAAAGGGATTAGACCTCAAGGAAGTGTGTGTGTGTGGGGGGGCAAGAAGCAGGTGTCTAGGGGAAGATTATCAGTAATCAGGGAAATAAATTGTTTTCTGCCGATTCAGTGCAGACCCAGCCCCTGGGAGAGAGGGGTTGGTGGAGGAAGAGAAGGCACAAGGGGAGAGAATTGAGAAGAGGATGAAGAGAGGGTCGATCTAGGGGATGGGGCCAGAGGAGTAACTGAGGACGAGAGAAGGGGAGATAAGATGCTGGGATGGGGTCTTCTCAGAGACATGGAAACCTGGGGATCAGGGTTCAGAGTGGGAGTTGGGGGATAGCTGGAGATTATCAGGAGATGGAGATGTCCCAAGGTTCTTTTTTGAAAAAAAAAAAAGGGTGAGGGAATCCCAAAGGCTGGAGGGGAGTCCCAGTATCTGAAACAGTGACCCCAAAAGTTGGGGAAATGGAGAGCTTAATTGACTACCTGGAGGAGTTGGGGGAGTTGAACCCTCCTCTCTGGGAGGAGGTAGAACACTTATCAGAGGCAGGGGGTTGGCTGAGAAGACCTGCCTTGAGTGGTGATGGAAATCTCCTGATATTTTGGAGTTTTTGTGTGGTGGTGGCCTGAGCACCTTTTAGTGAAATCGATATGATAAAGTCTGCCTGGTTGCACCTGTTCTTATACCCTCCCTCCCTCAACCCTTGAAGTTTAACTTCAGCTTCCACAGAAAGAATTCCAGAAACTCAGATCTGTAAGGGACTTCAGAAACAATCCCTTCCAACCAGTTCCTTAACATGGATCTTTTGTACAGTATCCCTAGGGAAAGAAAGAAAGAAAGAAAGAAAGAAAGAAAGAAAAGGAGGGAGGAAGGAAGGAAGGAAGAGAGAAAGGACATTAAAGTATTTACTATGAGCCAGACACTATGCTGAGTTGCTGGAAACACAAAAATTTTAAAAATGAGATGGCCCCTGCCCTCAAGGAGCTTACATTTTCTTCTTTTTCTTTCAGCTATCTTATTTGTTTATTTTTAGTTTTCAACATTCACTTTTGTAAGATTTTGGGTTTCAAATTTTCTCCCTCCTTCCACTTCCCACTCTCCAAGACAGCATGCAATCTGATATATATTATACATGTACAATCATATTAAACATGTTTCCTCATTAGTCATGTTATAAAAGAAGAATCAGAACAAAAGGGAAAAACTACAAGAAAGAGGAAAAAAAGAGAGAAAATGGTATGCTTCAAATGTATTCAGACTCCACAATTCTTTCTCTGGATGTGAATACCATTTTCCATCAAGAATCTTTTGGAATTGCCTTGGATTATTGCATTGCTGAGAAGAACTAAATCTATCAAAGTTGGTCATCATGCAATATTTCTGTTACTGTGTACAATGTTCTCCTGGTTCTGCTCATTCACTCAGCATCAGTTCATATAAATCTTTCCAGATTTTTCTGAAATCTGTCTGCTCATAATTTCTTACGGAACAATAGTATTCCATTACAATCATATACCACAACTTGTTCAGCTATTCCCCATTTGGTGGGCATCTGCTTAATTTCCAATTCTTTTCCATCACAAAAAAGAGTTGCTATAAACATTTTTGTGCATGTAGGTCCTTTTCCTTTTTTTATAACAATCTCTTTGGGATAGGGACCTAGTAGTGGTATTGTTGGATCGAAGGGTATGCACAGCTTTATAGCTCTTTGGGCATAGTTCCAAATTGCAAGGAGTTTACATTCTAATGAGGGCAGAAAACACATATAAGAGAAAAGGGAAGCAGAGAAGGGAGTTTTCTTCTGTGAGACGTAGGAAGGAAAGGGTATGGGGGTCACCGCCAGGGTGACAGGCAGATGGTGAGTTGGCTTGTGTGAGCATGAAGTCAAAGTATGGTATGGTGTCCAGGGTTGGGTTCTAGGATAGCAGCTTCAAAATATGAGCTGGTTAACTTGCCCAGGGCCTGGAGCTTGGTTTCAGGAAGACCTGGTATTGAGTTCCAGATGTCAGGTCTTACATTCAGTGAGTGTGCTGAAGAGCTCACCACCTTCTAGAGACCATTCCACATCAGGCCAGAGCAGGGGTCAGCACTCACTCACTTTCATGGTAGTTCTTAGTCTGCCCTCTGAGGCCAAGTAGAATACATCTAATCCCTTTCCCACATGACAGTCTTTCAAATGCTTCAAGACAGCTTCTCTCCTGGCTAAATATTGCTAGTTTCTTTCATTCCTATTTTCTCTTGCCCCCCCTCCATACCTGCTTGTTCCCCCTCAATCTGGGGAATGAAGATCCCCCATTGCAGCTCCAGCTTGGCTGGCTAAATGCCTGCCTGGGGAGGGATCCAGGTGGCCAGGAGCCCAGGGGAGGCAGTTCCCCCAAGGGATTCCCTTTCAGCCCGGCTACTCAGCTTGAAGCTAGGACTCCTGGGTCCTGCCATCTCCAGCTGCCTCCCTTTCTCCCTCCCCACCCCCATGAAGCAGAGGAGTGAGAAAGAGATGGACACAAGGGTGTTGTGTCTGTGAACCTGAGTGTGATGTTTCCAAGTTTGTGGGTCTCTGTGTGTGTATGTGTATGTGTGTGTGGTATATGTCAGCGTCTCTGTGTGTATATGTGTGTGTTTCACACAAACAGTGAAGGAAGAGCAGCAGTATGGAGAGAGAGAGAAAGACAGAGACAGAGAAAGAGAGAAAGACAGAGAGAGAGAGGGAGAGAGACAGAGAGAGACAGAAAGAGAGGCAGACACAGAGACAGACAGAGGGGGAGAGAGAGAGAGAGAGAGAGAGAGAGAGAGAGAGAGAGAGAGAGAGAGAGAGAGAGAGAGAGAGAGAGAGAGAGCTGAAGATGAGCCAGAAACAGGGAAATGGATCCAAACTCAATTTCTCTGCACGGAGACACACAGACACAGGGTCACACTGCTACACACACACACACACACACACACACACACACACACACACACACACACACACACAGATATACACCTGCAGAGATTCATACACCTAGATGTTATATATAAACCCCAGGCTCATCACGGTCAGTCTCCTGCCTCTGCTCAGCCCCAGGTGGGGTGGGGGGGCGTCTTTGGAGCCCAGAAACACTGCCCCATATCCCCACTCTCCTCCAACCCCAAGACAGGTAGGTAGGGGGAGACAGCATCTACCTTCCTTCACCAGATCTCTGTCTTTCCTCCAGTGACCAAGCATCTAATGCAGTCCTCCTACTGGCCTTCACTGCCTCCCCTGCAATAGGAGGTACTCAGCTTATACTAAGGGAAAGACTTTCCATCTGGCAAGGTCTGCCAGGCACCTTTTCTAGGAAACTTCCAAGGGAAGCCAGTGTCTAGGTAGGGGAGGAAGGTCCTATGTGGAGGCAGGGGTATGGATGAAGTGACTCTGGTGAGGTGGGGGATGGGACAGTGGGCTGCAGAGGCCAGGGAGCTAGGTGAGGCAAGGTCAAGGGGCGTGGCTGAAGATATTCGCGGGGCTTTCACCCCCTCCTGTCAACCCAGGCCCCTGCAGAAGGAAACCTGCTTAGGCCCTAGGACCAATAAATCATGGGAAAGAAAATGAGAGTACTTTCTAATCTGTGTAAAGGGCAATGAAGCATGGTAGAGACCTCCTCCCATGGGGAAGGAGGCCCAGCCTATGCCAAGCATGGGGCTTCCCCAAGGAGCCTGGAGGAAGGTAAAGGGAAGGGAAGGGTCTAAAAAAGGAAGCTTTAGACCCTTTAGCCCTTGGGGGCAAATTCACTCCTTTCCCCTCCTAGCCTTCTTTTTCCTTTTCCCTCTCGTTTGTTCCTTCTTCATCTGTCCACCCATTCAATGCACATTTGTGGGCCTACTATGTGTCAGGAAGATGCCTTGGGGCACTACTGGTAAAGCCAGTGGGAACCAAGGACTGTCCCTTACCCTAGCTGGGTATGACCCACTCCCACTACTTGGGCCTAGGTAGTTAGAAACTTGGGAAATTGTTCCCTGGGTATCTGCTTGGTGCCCTTTCACCTATGGGGCTGAAAGGCTAGGGTCCACTTCTGTAGTGCCCAGGGAGCCAGAGGGCATTGGGACAAAGGACTAGCCCAACCCTCCTGCCTTTCATTCTGCTCCAGGCCCAGGGTGCTTAGCTTTGGATGTCCTTCCCTCAACCCTAATTCTGATTCCCCTTCTCTCTTCCTCTCTCCCCTCCTTTCTTTTTCCTCCCCCATGGGCCATTAGAGAAGTCAATTTGGCCTCAATCAGCTGCGTTTGAATATGGAAATAATTTTTAATTACTCCAAGTCATCCTGGGTGGTTTTATCATCCAAATGGCTTTGAGGATCCCCTGGGGAGGGGACTTGAGAAGAGGTGGTGGTGGTAGTTGGGGGAATTGCAGGAGAGTTTCCCTCCCAAGAAAGGCCCTCCTGAGGTCTGATCAAAGCTCTTCAAGCTGGCTGCCTTGGAGCCCCTGAGACCCTTCCCACGCCTTAGACCTCAAGCCAGCTATCCCTCTCCCCAAAAGAGAGTCTTGGGATCTCCTCCTGCTAAATGCCCAGGGAAGGGCTGGGGGCCTCTATCTATTCCAGACGAAGGATTTCCTTGGGGAGGGGGCTGAGAAGAGCCCACTGTGGCACATCTGGAGTTTGGAACTTCTTCCGTCCCAGTTTCCCGCCCTCACCAGCCATTCCCTCGTTCATTAACTTTTTTATTTATTCAGCATCAGGTGCAAGGCCTTGAGTTCTGCCATTGTGTAGATGAAGATACCATAAGCCCTGTCCTCAAGGAGCTGACTTTGGTTGGTGAGGGAGGAAGGAGAAAGGAGGGGGGATCTCTCCCTGTATTCCCCTGGTCTTTGAGACCCTCATTTGTTTTTTAATTCCTTTCATTCACCTATCATCTAGTAAACACTGCCTGAGCTCTTTGTTCAGCCTGGAAGGGGATGCCATCACAGGCACTCATGGAGCTAGGAGTTTAGGGGAGATAGTGATTGCTTCCAGCCTCTGAGCATCTCCTAGTCTTCAGGACTCTCCCAGTTTCTGAGCATTTCCCTGTCTCAGGGTCTCTCTCAGTTTCAGGGTCTCTCTTAGTCTCTGAGTCTCCTTTTCTTCATGTTTATTAATCTCTATGAATATTTATGAAGTTGATGGCCTCCCTCCGGAAATTACTGGCCCCATTTTCGTTTTATGTATAAAAACACATGCACACAAACACACATATATGGGGGGGAGTTGTCAGTACCTGTGTGTGGAGAAGGGCAGATGCAGAGACCACCTTCAGGCACCTCCCCAGTGGAAATGCTACATGGGAAGGATGTGCACAGGGAGCATCTTTCTGGGTGTGTGAGGTAAACAAGAACTGGGCCTGCCCTTCTTCCTCAGACTTCAAACTGGTCTTTGAGGCAGCAGTGTCCTGGGGACAGATCTTTGGCCAAGATTCCAAGTTCCCTCCATTTCTGGTTTGTCTTTTCCCCAGGGGTCCCTGACTCCTTGTTGGAAGAGGAGTGGGAGCAGAGGTTATCAGGGCTCAAGCCCCAGGGACGGATGAAGAGGGGATAGTGATACTCTCGTTCCTTATCCACCTTGGACCAGCAACATGCTCTCTCTGACTCTCATTGGTTGGCTCACTGTGCCCACCTTCTGTGACCAGGAAAAGAGGACCCTAAGGAACTTGCCCTCCTGGGATGCTAGAGATAGAAAAGATGTCAAGGACAGGTGGACCCTCAGGTCTAGTCTCACTCCTTTATTTTAGACATGAGAAAACGGAGACTCCAGCTAGCGAAGGGACTACCCAGAGAAAATGCAGCAGAATAGGGATCCCGCCCTCGGTCTCCTGACTCCCTGTCTAGAATGGAGCTAGGGATTATGGGGGGAACTGGGAAATATAATCTGAAGACTGGTGGGGTTACTCTCCCCCCACAAAACCTTCTCACTGCGGACTTCAGTCCATCGCTGGGAGGAGATCCTAGCCTGCAAAGCCGGGAGGAAGTGGAGTTGAGATTCCAGACAACAGATTCTAAAATATCCCACAATACCTTTCTGGTACAAGATGTGGCTGGAAAGAAATCTTGGGGTACCTGTTTCCCAGGGCCAAGTGGGGGGACACAGCCCTATCAGGCACCAGCTTGGGTCTCCCTTCCCCCCACTCCCAGCTTCATAAATTTTTTAAGGTGATAGATGAGGGTCCTTTTCTATTAAGGTTGGTAATCTCTTCTCATCTCAGAAAACACATTTCACCCTCAAGGGGCAGTGCAAAGAGGAAAGAAGAGGGGTTCCTGAGAAAGTGGTTGGCTCTCTTGTCCTAGGGAAGGAGGCCAGGAAGCTCAGGTCAACTGGGAGATGGGAGATGCTCTTCCTAGTGTCCAGGGCCTACTTGTAGGTAAATTGTAATTTCCTGCCCTGGGAATGGGGGAACCTAGGTGGATCACTGACTATTGCTTCTCCCCTACTATTTCTTCTTTTCCCTGAATCCTGATTTAAGTCTCAGAGGTGGAGTTGAGGGGCCTCTCCCTGCTCTATAGCCAATGTTCAAAGGGGCCAGTCTCATCTAATGGGTGAGTGGGGTGGGGGAAGGAGGGCACCAGCCAAAGGAGACCTAGTAGGAGGAGAAGAGCCGGTCCTGGGAGGGCTTTGCTCCCCCATTCAAAGGCTTCACTATGCTTTAGGTCAGCAGTAAGTAGCCTCTGGGTAGTCTAACCCCAAGCCATCTTGCTGCAGCCATCACTCTGGCTAGGACAGTGATGCCCAGATCCTTCCCACTTTGCAGACCACAGTTTCCTCCTCTCATATCCATCCGATTAACCTACTTGTCTCTGGTCTCGATGGCTGGCCTGGCCTCAGCGGTGAGTCCCCACCTTCCCAAGCCGGTCTCCCCTGGCCCACTGCCTGTTGCCCACACCACAAACCACCAGGAGGCAGCCACTGAGTGATGGTCCCCCTGGGCGTGGGGGATGGGCAGACAGCACTGAGGAGCTGGGCTTTGAGCAGCTCTCCCAGAGTATTCGCCTTTCCAGCTCGGAATGGGGCACCTTGGCATTGCCCCCTCCCCACAGAGGCATAATGCCCACGGTGTCTACCGTCCTCTAGGGACTCCAACTTCATTCCGCAACGGGGCGCACCCGTGCAACACGCAGCCTGAGGCACCCGCATGGAACATGCACTCGCCAGGGGCACATAGTAGGGAAATCATCCTGGGGAATACGCTTCAGTCCTTCCAACATGTGAAACATGCCAGCACACACTTGGTACCAGGGGCAAGGAGGGCGTACCCCAGAGGCACCTGATCCTACTCTTGGACAAGCACCCCAGGGTCACCTTAAATCCTGCGGTGCAGGGGCGTGAAGTGGAGGGGAGGGGGGAGACAGAGAGCCTCCCCAGGCAGTGCGCCCGCGCCCCTAGTGGGTGGGGGGCCTGCAGGCGGGTGCGCGCGCCCCGGAGGCCTGCTTCCCCCTTAAGAGGAGGCCGTCCCAGCCCCCTCTCCTCCCCTTCCCCAGCGGAGCCCAGCGCCCGGGAAGCCACGGGCCCCTTCCTTCCCGAGTGTCGTGCAAAGCTGTCACTCACGCCGGGCGCGCACCGCCCCGGCCCCCATCTCCAAAGGCTTCCCCCATTCTGCCCCCCCTCAGTTCCCAGCCCCTCCATCTTCTCTCCCCTCCTCCCCCGTCCCCGGGCCTCGCGCAGCCGCGTGATCCCGCCCCGCGCTGTCACTCAGCCCCGGCGCGCGCTGCGGGAAGCGGAGCCCGGGCACAGGCAGCGGCGGCGGCGGTGGCGGCGGCGGCGGCGGCGGCATCAGCAGCAGCAGCAGTAGCAGCGGCGGTGGCGGCCACCCCCGGCTGTCGGGCCCGGGCGCGAGGAGGAGAAGGAGAAGGCAGCAGGGACAGCGGCGGCGGAGGATGAGGCGAAGGCTCCGCGAACCCCGCGCGGCCGCCAGCGGATGAGGCGCGGGGCCGGGGGCGCGGGCAGGGGGCCGAGTCATGCCAGCGCGCGGCGGGCGGGCGGGCTCCGAGCTCGGGGCTCCGGGCGGTGGCGGCGGCGGCGGCGGCGGCTACAGGAGGAGGGGGCAGGAGGCGGCGGCGGCGGTGGCCGCAGCCTGCCCGGCACTAGTTGCTCGCGCCCGCGGCAGCAGCGGCTCCTCCGGCTGCTCTCGGGCCCGTCGGCACCTCTTGAGCTTTTAAGCCCGGGGCGAGGTTGCGCTTCTTTTTGCATTAGATGCGCTTTGCATTTTTTTTTTAAATTAAAAAGAGAACATTTTACATTTGCTTTCGGCGTCACCTCCTGCCCCCAAGCGGGCGCCCCGGCTGCCCCCGGGACCGGCCCCGCGCCCTCCCCAGCCTCAGCCTCCCCGGCCTGATGGCAAAGTTGCGCCGTGGGGCCGCCCCCGACTCCTACTGACGGCGACCAGGTGAGTGCGTGCCGGCCGGGCCTCGGCTGCCTTGCTCCCCAGCCGGAGTTATTCTCCTCCCCTCCCCTTTCCCTGGAGTCTCGAGCTGCTCCTCCCCCAGTGACTCCCTTCCTCTCCTTCTCCATCCAGGGCTGGAGGGACGGGAGATGGGGACCCCGGCACCCCTTCCCCCAACCTACTGGCATCTGCCCGCTTCCTCTCTCCCGGGGCCGCGGCCCGAGCCTGGGAGATGGGGGGGGAATGTGGCGTGGGATCAGGGGCCCGGGGTCCGGGGATGCCGGCAGCCGAGTGGTCCAGGATGCTCAGCCAGCACCGGGGCGGGGGCGCTCTCCGCAGTTCTCCGCGCTGTGCTGGGGCGGGGGGGGGGGCAGCGGGGGATGCCTGTCAAAGCCTCCTTTGAGCACGGCGCTCGGGTGGGGTGGGCCCGGAGTTCAGGGGCCGGGGACTGGCTTGGCCTGACTTCCCGCGAGGGACCGGCTGGGAACTTTGGCTGGGGAGCCGGGAGAGAGAACAAGTGCCGAGAGATGCCGAGGCCGCCCCCGGTCTCGGCGGGGTCTGCTCTCTGGCGTCCCCTGCCGGTGGCCCGAGCGGCGGTGGTCCTGCTCCCCTGCTCCTCCCGGGCCCCCTCCTTGCTCGTCCATTTCTTCTCGTGAGCCCCGCAGCTACTTCCTCGAACTCGACCCTGGCACAGGAGTGAGGATCAGATTTAGCTCTGGGCATGCCCTCAGAGGCTCCCTGCCTTAAGTGAGTGCCCGTGGGCACCAGTGGGTGGAGGGGCCCACGTGGGCAGAGGACAGTAATCTTCCCTCTACCGCTCCCATACATATACCACCATATGCTCCCGCACTTGGGAAGGGACTTTTAAGTGTGACGATGGGCACGGGCTCCCAAGTGTCCAGGCCTGACTTGAATGGGCAGCAGGTAGGGGAAAGAAGGACCTGGGTGCTAAATGGCTGGGCAGGACCTTTGGTGAGGGTCTCTCAGGTCGGAGGATCTGGGATCACTTAACCCCTCCCCGTACTCCCCTGCCTAGGATAGGCATGTAACCACCTGCAGTGTGGGTCTAATTGGCACGATGTCTTCCCATGCTCCCCCTAGGCACTTTTAGACCAATGGGCAGAAATGCCCTCCAGAGAGTAGCTAGATCTGATTCCAGCAAGAAACGGGTAGAGTTCCTGAGGTAGTAGGAATGAAGTTAGGGGTCTGGGAGACATGCAGGTAGGTCCTAGGATACTAGGGGGAGTGGAGTTAGTGCACCTCAATGCCAGCCCCCTCCCCTCCAAGCCAGAGACAGAATGTTCCTGGCAGGAAGGGGAAGGGGGGAGGGGTGGCCCTGGGGAGGGAGCCAGCCATTGGCAGGGCCTTTTCCTCATTCATCATTGCCCAGCCCTGGAAGGGAGAAAGGGAAAGGAGGCTCGGGGGGAGAGGGCCAGGGACCCTTCACTAGGTTTCTTGCCCCTCCCTCCCCCAGGTCTTTTAGGTGAGGGAGAGATTGGAAGGGGAGACTCTGCATGGTGGTGCACTAGGTCCCAGCTGGGCATTCCTTCCAAAGAGGGCCTTGTTCTGTTTGTCTGGTGTCTGGGATCTTGTCTGTCTAGTCTCGTTCACAGCAAAGATGAGCCCCCCTCACTGTCTTTGAGATCCATCTCTGAACTCGCCCTTATTCTCAGAGCATTTACCCTGTCTTTCCTGATGCTCCTAGCCATGGGTGGGGCTGGGGGGGGGAGCACTGAGGAGCTCCCTGGATGGTCAGCCCTTTATCCCCACCCAGGTGCATCTAGGAGCCCTGAGACCTTTTCTTGCCCCAGGTAGGGCACAACCTTGAACTTGATCTCCTTGGTGTCTATGCTTGTGTGTGTGTGTGTGTGTGTGTGTGTGTGTGTGTGTGTGTGTGTGAGAGAGAGAGAGAGAGAGAGAGAGAAAGAGAGAGAGAGAGAGAGAGAGAGAGAGAGAGAGAGTGTGTGTGTGTGTGTGTGTGTGTGTGTGTGTGTGTGTGTGTGTGTGTAATAGGGGGTCTTGGTGGTGGTAATTTGGGCTAAGTGCTTGGAGATCTTCAGATCAAAGTTGAGATAAGAGAACTCTTCCCAGGGGATACTTCTCTGTTTAAATATGTGGTTGGTCACTCCCAGACCCCCAGGTGCTGGTGGCAAGAGGTGGTTGTATATTGGATTTACTGATTACTCTGCCTGGGGGGCGGGTGATACCACCAGAAGAAGCTGTTGTCCAAGAGGGACTTTTACAGAATCTGGCCTGGGCAGAGAAGAGGCCTGCAGTTTTGGAATAATGATGACTGGTGGGAGCTGTTCAGGGAAGGGCTGTGAATGGCCTGGGTAAGAGTGGGAAGAAATGCCCACAAGGCTTCCTGTCGGCTGAGGATGGTTTTATGGGGGAGAAGGGGAAGAAGCTGAGAAATCTTGAGTCTCAAGGAAGTGACTCGGAGGGACAGGTGTCAGAAAATACAGTAGACTAGTCCAGGATTTGAACCCTTGCCAGCCCCTGGAGGCCGCTGAGACATGGCTGTCCTGCCAGGTCCAGGGCTAGAAGAGGGACTCTTGTATCCTTTCCACCAGGCCCCAACTTGTCTGGGGGGAGGTAGGCAGAGGTCTGGGTCAGGTGCCTGAGGCCCAACAGCCACCAGCCTGAGAACAGCCCCTGCTAACTGTCAAGGGGATAGGAAAACCAAAGCCCGCAACTCAAGGACCCTCTCTTGTCCTGGAGTGGGGTTGGTGAGTGTGGGGAGAAATGATAAGGAAGCCAGTTTTCCAGCCCCTAACCCCCTCCTCCCAATGTTGGAAGAACAAAAGGTTTCTTCTCATTTGTTCATGTAGCAAGACCGGCTGTTGCAAAGTTCTGGGAAGATGGGGTGGGCTGAGTCACCGCCCCCCTTCCCTTGCCTCCTCCAGGCTGGCTCAGTACCCAGGCACCACCTGGTGCCCCTGTTGATGCACTGGGCTCTTCCCTCTAGTCCTATCTCATCTTTTCTCCCTTTTCTTCCTTCTGTTCCCTGGGCTCTATGTGTGTATGTATGCATGCATGCATGCATGTATGTATATATATATGTGTGTGTGCATGTATGTATTTATGTATGTATGCATGCATGCATGCATGTCTGTATTCCAGGAAGAGCAAAGCCAGATTCTTTTCCCTCTCCCTCTCTTCCCCTCTGCTAGTCACCAGAGGTAGGAGGAAAGCTTGTGAGGCTCCCCCACCCCCAAACACATACCCAGGAGCTGTTGGAAGAGTGGGGAGGAGGTGATTGGTGCCAGGTGCTTGGCCAGGGCAGTGTCCATCTCAGGAGCCTTTCTTTGCCAAAATAGCAGATTTGGTTAATCTTGTGCTGCTTAGTGGCACTACCCAGGGGGCTGTGTGGACACGGTCCTGCCTGACACCTCAGATGTGGGTTAGGGGGCTCATCAAAGAGCCCAAAGGAGAGAAGGCAGAGAGCCAGGGGTGGGGGTGGTCAGAGGGGAATGCAGTTTTGGTTGGGCCCTGTCTGGAAGAGAAGAACTCCTGGGGCTGTCTGCCGCTGTCTGTTTCTACCTGGGAGCTACCACTCATTCCTGGGCAGTTATATAAGACTGGGTTTTTGAGATCATTTAAACCTCCTCATTTTATACATGGGGAATCCTGGGCTTAAAAAGGGCAAGAGACTTCTTCAAGACCGTACAGTAGAGGCCAGGAATAGGCCCAGGGTTGTGGGCTTTGTGACTTCAGGACATTTCCCCCAATATCACATGGAGAATCTGGCTCTAAGAATGTAATTAGGGTGGGGAGCTGCTAGCAGAGGGAAGTAGGGGAGGATGCTTGGAGATTGGACCTCCAGAATGATCTGCTGTGGTCATTCAGAGCTGTTTGGGGTGGGGGGGGGGAAGGTGCAGGACTGGGTATTCTTGGCTTCCTTCCAGGGTCTAAGCCCTCTGGGTTCATACTGTTCTTAGAATGTGTTGTGTTGTGGGATGGGGCATGGGGCTGGTTATAGGCCCCATTGGGGGCTTTGGGCAGTAAAAAGCTGATAGTGGGGCATGCCTGGGTCCCACTCATGCTGGGCATACCCAGGCCGTCAGGTGGGAAGCCCCTCCTTGTAATGGACTGTTTGGGAGGCCGAGCATGAGTGACGGCTGGGCAAATTAGAACTGCCAGGTTGGTAAACGGTGTGGACGTTCTTCCTGCTGCGTCTCCCTTCATATTCTCCATCAGGCCCTGGCAGAGCCTTCCCAGCCCACCCAACACCATTCTGCCTTCTACAGACACTCCCATGCTCTCCAGCCCAGGCTCTCAGGAAGGGCTCCCAACTTAGCAAGCCTCTTGGGGGCTCCATGGCATGCGATCTTCTATCCTCACCCAGCCCAAATGAATGGGAGCCACCCCTAGGGGATCCCACCTTCCTCCTTTGCTCACCCGTCCCTGGGTTTCCTATTTCCTTTGGAGGTCCAGCATTAATCTCTTTCATTTCCACCTTTGCTCCTGGGACTCAAGAGGATGTGGCATCTAACTGGAAGATCTTTGCAGAACTGTCGGCCCCTTCAGAATTACTTGAGGCCCTGGTCATGGGAGATAGGACAAGGCTGGCTGTTGTGGGAATGAGGAAGGGGCCCAGCGGGTTCCTGATGACTCATGGTTCCTGACTCTCAGGGGCAGCCTGCGATGTGGTGTTAGAGCTCAGAGGGGCTTTAGAAATCATGTCCTCTGCCCACCTCATTGTACAGGGCAAGTGATGTCTACCTTTTTTTTTTTTTTTTTTTTTAGTTTTTGCTTTTTGGAGGGCAGTTGGGGTTAAGTGACTTGCCCAAGGTCACACGGCTAATTTTTGTGTTAAGTGTCTGAGGCCGGATTTGAACTCAGGTCCTCCTAACTCCAGGGCCGGTGCTCTATTCACTGCGCCACCTAGCCGCCCCTACTGTCTGCCTTTTTTATACTTCATCTAGTTCAGTGCCCAGTGTAGAGGGGGTACTGAGGTTCAGAAGGATTAGAAATGACTTAGCCAGGGTCACATGGGGAGAGACACATTCTACCCCTCCTCCCGTTACATGATTACATGGATGCTGAGGGAGCCTTGGGATCAGGGCCCCAGAGTGGTCAGAGGTGACCCTCAGGAGGTGTGTGTGTGTGTGTGTGTGTGTGTGTGTGTGTGTGTGTGTGTGTGTGTGTGTGTGTGTGTGTGTGTTTTGGCTGTAAAAGTATCTGACTGCTAGGTTTTGACTAGCAGGGTAGAGGCTTCCCACTGACCCTCAGAAGCTCTGATTTGGCTCTGTTGCCTTGAAAATAAATTCCGCCTTCCTCAGTTTGGCATTTTGAACCCTTCACAATCAGATTTCAGTCTGTCTTTCTAGGCTTTTTTCCTGCCAGCCCTTTCTGCCCCTCTGTACCCCAGCTTCATTGGTCTGCCAGTTTGTTCCCAAACTCATCGTTTCATTATACACTCCTTGCCCCTCTTTTGGTTTTTCACAAGTGCCTATAGGGGACTCCTTCTTTCCTTACCTTTACCTCCTAGCCTCCCTGGCTTCAGTCAATGCTCAATTCATGCTGCCCTTCACTATAGTAAGCTTTTCCCACTCTCACCCTCCTTACTTAAAAAAAATTAATTTATAAAAATAAATATATAAAATTAATTTCTATTGCTATTTTTTTATGTCACCATTATTTCCAAAAGTATTCTTTTCTCTTCCCCTCTCCAGGCAGCCATCCTTTGTAACAAAGAATAAAAAAATAGACAAAGTAGCCCAGCAAAACTAATGTGCGTCTCAACCAAGTTTGATAGAATCCACAACATTTCACAATGATAACCCCCTAACTCTTCAAAGAAGGAAGACGCTTTTAGTCTGCAAATCTCTTACTCCCCAGTAGAATGTAATCTTCTTGAGGGCAGGAGATGGTCTTTTCTTTCTGTCTTTATCTTCCCTACCTTAGCACAGTGCCTGATGGAGAGCAGAAGCTTCAGTGCTTACATGGATTGGCCTGGAAGCTCCCAGCAGGGGGATAGTATTCCGGGGGACTCATCCCCCACCAGCCCCACAGCATCCCCTCAACCACCTTCCTCGGGGCTCTGAAGGAGGGGACCAGAACTGTGGTTTGAGTATGCAAGGTGGGTGTCCTAAGGATGGCCTCACTGTCATCTCTTCTTACACCTTCCTTTCTAGCTAACGTGCTCTCATTTGTCTGTACCACTGGCTTCTGGGCTGATCCATGAACAAAACCCTCCATCCCTCAGCTCCAGTTCCCAGCATTCTCTCTGGCCGTTCCCTGGGCCTGGAAAGCTCTCTCCTCATCTCTGCCTGCTGACCTCCCTGACTTCCTTGAAGTACCAGCTGAAATCCAATCTTCTCCAGAAAACCTTCCCCAACCTCTCTTAATTCTAGCGCTTTTCTATTCTGTATGTAACTTGTCTGTATGTATTTATTTGCTTGTTATCTCCCCCATTAGACTGTGAGCTCCTTGGGGGAAGGCACTGGCTTTTACCTTGACTTTTACCCCAATGCCTGGCATTTAATAAATGTTGAGCGACCACATCCCTCCATGATGGGGCCGTTTCACCCACTGTACCAAGCCTGTTGCCTCAGCAGAGATGTGCAGGGAAGAAGCTTGCTCTACATTCGGTAGAAGCCTGTCTCTCCCAGGCTAGAACATTCCTTGTCTCATAGTGGAAAGAATTCTGGGCTTGCCAAAGATCTAGAGTTTCAGACTCTGCTAGGAACCAGCTGTGGAAGCTTGGGAAATTCCCTTCTCCTCTTTGACCTCAGTTTTCCCATCTGTAGAATGGGAGAGTTAGGCAAAATGAGCTTCAAGGTCGTTTTCACACTTCTAGAGTGCTCTAGGGTTTATAATTTGCCCTCCCCCCATGACCTTGTAAATTTTGGTAATGCAATTAAATGTCCCCATTTCACAGAGAAGGTGCGTTCTGGGGTGGATTCTATTTCCCTTTGTTATATGTTAATGGGGAAACTATACGTGGAGAGGCTTTAGGGAAGTCTGTAGCCTTGGGAGGGAGTCAGGAAGGCCAGAGTGGATTGGAACCAATAGCAGAGAAGAATGGGAAAGCGTACATGGAGGAGAGAGGAAGAAAAGAGAGAAGTGGAGAGTTCAAGAGGGGAGAGTTTGGAGATGGGCCTTTAGTGGCCAGGAGAGCAGAGTCCCCAGAGGGCTTAACCAGTGCTGGAGGGCAAAAACCTGCATTTTGGTGGAAGCTTATAGGACAAAGGTGGGGAAGCTGCAGCCTTATGTCCACATGTGGCCTTCTAGGTCTTTGGGTGTGGCCTTTAGACTGAGTCTTAAGTTTTTCAGAACAAATCATTTTATTAAGGGGATTTGTTCTGTGAAGTTTAGGTTCAATCAAATGGCCTCACTTGAGAATCTAGAGGGCCACATGTGACCTTGAGGCCCTAGGTTCCCCACCTCGGGCTCAGGGGGTAGCTTGGGAACTTGGGGACCTTAATGTTCCAACCCCTTTCATTCTACAGATGAAGAAACTAAGGTCCCCACAGGCTCAGCAAGGGAAATGACAGAGCAGGGATTTGAAGGCAAGCCTCAGTGACTCCACTTCAGTGTTCTTCCCAAGAGGTGAGTCTGGCTCCTGCTAAGACCCAGCGGTGCACCCTGTGGTACAGGACACTGAAGGAGCCGACCTGGCCTTGAGCCGACCTCACGCCTCCCTCCTCACGACCAGCGGAGAGTTGGCAATGGACATGGCCTCTGATAGGGCTCCAGAGCTTCCTGACAGCAGGGGATCTTTGGTCCTCACTTAGTGGTTTGGTTTCCCAAAGGTGTGAGAACTCTGAGCCCAGACTGGCCTCCAGAGTCAGGCACAGCTCAGTCCATACCTCAGGCCCTGGAGGTGGCGTTTCAGTACAAAGAAATGCAGCTATTTTCACGTCTGTCTCGCACACAGTTGAGGTAGGCTCTGGCCTGAGCCCCCTTTCCTCTCTTCATCCCCTTTCTTGCTCCTGTCACCTCCCATGGGCTTAACTGTGACTTCCACCAAGATATGACTCCCAGATGGATACATCCAGCCCTGGTTTCCCTCCTGAGCTCTAGCCCTGCAGTCTCAAGGGCCTCTTGGGCATTTCCAAATGGGTGTCTCATGGGCATCCCAAACTCATGGTGCGCTAACCAGAACTCAGCGTCTTCCCCACCCTTCTTCCAAGCTTCCCTGTTTCTGTCCAGATCACCTTCACCCTCCCAGCCCTCAGGCCCTCTGCCGCCTTGTTATTCCTGGTGCCCCGCAAAGCCGGGCAATCGCCAGATCTGTGCACATATCTCCAAAGCATCTTCCACGTCTTTCTCTGGTCTGGGTGCTCATCCCCTGGACCATTTCCTGATGACTCTTGTCTCAAGTCTCTCTGTACTTCAGCCTACTTTCCAATCTGCCATCAGAGCTCATGTCCCCTAACCCCAGCCCCCACCTCAGTAAACTCCAGCGGCTCCCTCTTCTGTCTGGAATAAAATTTAAATGACTCTTTTAAGCATTTGAAGCCTTTCACCCCCTGATCCTTCCATATACTAGGCAGTTAGATGGTGTGGTGGATGGAGTGCTGAGCTTAGAATCAGGAAGACAGGAGTTCAAATCCTGCCTCATATACTAACTGTGTGACCCTGGGCAAGTCACTTAACATAACTCTGTTTGCATCAGTTTCCTCAGCTGTGAAAGGGGGATAATAATGACAGGATTGTTATGGGGATCAAATGAGATAATGTGCTTGTGAAATTCATAGCCCTGAGCCTGGCACATAGTAGGCACCATAAAAGTGCCTATTCTGTCCCTCCCCTCTGCTCGTGGCTTGGCGATGGTGGCCTACCTGCGGTTCTGCACACGTAGGCCACTCAGCCTCCTTGGGGGAGTGTGCCTTGGGGGCCTGGAGGGTTCTGTGGCCTTAGAACGGTACATGCTCCCCTCTGGACAGAAGGCCCCCCCCCTCAGGTTACCTTGTGCCCCTCTTCTGTCTCACCTGTACCTGTTGTCTCTGCTTAGAGTGTAAAGCTCCCTGAGGGCTTTTCTCTCTGTATCCTCAGCCTTAGAGCAGTGTCTAGTAAACGGTGATTGTTTAATAAAATCCTTGTTGGATGGAACTGAGGGCCATCCTCTGTTCCTCTCCAGGAGTCAGTGAGAGAAAATGGGCTTACACCAGCTTATGCCAGGAGCCTGTGGCCACGAGGTCATATGTGGCCTTCTAGGTCCTTGGGTGCAGCCTTTTCACCAGCTTTACAGAACAAATCCTTTTATGGAGGGGATTTGTTCTGTGAAGTTTGGATTCAGTCAAAGGGCTGCGCTTGAGGACCTAGAGAGCCGCATGTGGCCTCGAGAGCCCAGGTTCCCCACCCCTGCCTTATGCTATAGCAGGAGGGATTGAGGCTAGATGCCAGGAAGAACTTCCACAGGAGGGTGGGGCCCTGGAACAGATCTGGGCTCATCTATTTGCCCAGAGCAGAATTATGGGTAGTACCAGACCTAGGCCTTTTCTGCCCCAGGCTTGAAAGACCTGGGAGATACAGAAGCAGCACTTTGTTCTGGTACTCTCCCATTTAAGGAGGGAGGAGGGGGATACAGACTTGGGGGGCTAAGGGTGGGAATGGAGACGCCTCTCCCCCCACAATGGGTTGACTGGCTGGCTGTGGGGATTGCCTGATGAGCTAGCTGGGAGCCTCCTGTGGCCCACAAGAAAAGGCATAGCTAATGAGAGCTTGCAGGCTGATCAATTATCCATCATTGGCCCGGGCCCTCCCTAGCTCTGCTCTGCCTGCCTGCCTGCCCCCCATAGGAACAGATGGAGGGGGAGGAATGAATCTTACTCGGGCCCCAAACCTCCTTTGCCTGCTCAGTTTCTACTCAGCATCCCCAGAAACCCTGGAGTGAGCCTGTGTGTGGATGAAGATACATGTGTCTATAGACACCCATGTACATATGTACATACATGTGTGTATCAGGGAGGTCGACAGGAAGTGGGGTGGGGGTAGCTTCTCCTTCCTGCACCCTGCTCTCAGTGCAGGTGTCATAATGCTGCCTCCCCCATTCTTCCCTCCCTCCCTACCCTTCTCCTTTCCTTCTTCCCTCCCCTCCCTCCCCCCTTCTCTGTCTTTTTTTTCCTCTGCTGAGCTGGGAAGCCGCAGCCTGAATTTTGCAACCTGCTTAAAAATAATTGGGGGCAGTGGGGGGATTGGATGTCACTCATCAGCTATTTACCCAGTGCCTGACTGCAAGCCTGGTACCTCGTGAGGGCTGGGCTGGCCTGAGGCTGAATAAATTCAGGGTCCTGTCTCTGGAGTGGGGAGGGGGCAAGGGAGCATGTCTAGGCCCTTGACTGGTAACTGAGGCCAGCTCAGTCCCACCTCGATATGAAGTGCCTTGTGTGAGGCAGCATGGATGGACCGGGACCCCAAACCTCCTCTCTTCCCCTAAGAAGGTTGAATATCATGGGCTGACAGCCCAGAAGTGAGGATGTGGATTTACACAGTCATCTACCTCCTCTCATCCAGGTTTCTTACTGACCAAGGGCATAAGTTGGTGAGATGGCTGGGCTGGAAAGGTGTTACGTGTGACTGGGGCTCAGTGGAGTATGAGTTTGCCTTTCCGTAGGGCTGGAGATTGGATCTGGAGACTGAATCTGGGGTTTTAGGTGGACCAATCAGAATCTGGGAGGTGGTACTGGGAGTACATCTGTGACTGGTTTAGGGCTATAGTCTGTGAAGTTGGAACTGGTTTTGGGTCCAGGGTAAGGTGTATTCTGTGGGTAAAATGACAAGAGTGAACTCTAAGAGATAGAAGGGACCTCTGAATCTGCCCCCATCTATTTTGGGGTTATGATTTGTGAGACTTAGCGTATAATCTGGAGACAGAGGTTCAGAGTGTGGGGGACAGGGTCTGGCTAGTGGGATTGAGAATATCTAGGGGTATGGGATATTATATTCTAAATGGATTTGGGAGGATGTCTGAAGATAGAAATATAGCGTGGGAGATTAGGGGCATGGGGGCATTATGGGACTAAGGATGGCAGATAGGACAGGAGCTGTATTTGGGGGTTAGGAGGTAAGGATACAGCCTGTGAACTTATTGGAGACCTGTCACTTGGGGACAGAGGGAACAGAGACTTCCCTTTGACCCCTGTGCTGGCCTAGTGACTGTGGGCCTTGGCTCTTTGATCAGCCTGAGCCAAACATGTGGAAGAAGTGGGCATCTCTGGCAGAAACTCTGGGGAGAAGAACAATTAGCTAGTACCTCAACCACCCTTCTGTTTACACTTCAATTTCCGAAGCTAATTGTCAGTTTGCTTAAGGCTGGTATCCTGCAGGGATCCAAGGTGTGAGCACATCTGCCTGCACTCTTTAGCCAAGTTGCAAATGGGAGGCTTGAGATATCGAGACCTACTGAGTAGCCAAACACAGATTCATTTATTAATGGGCATGACTTAGAGTTAAACCCCCTAGCCACAAGCTCATGTGTGTGCTGTGGGCAGAGTTGGGGCTTGCAGATCCAAATCATTATAGACCTTTAGAGCTGGAAAGGGATTTAAAGGTTATGAAGTCCAGCCCCCCTCATTGAGAGGGGGAGCCACATGGTCAACAAGCAGCAGGGCCAGTAAACGCTGGGTCTCTTTCCCCCCTCCTCCGCCACCCTCCCGCCCAGAGTTTCATGCTCTTCTTCAATATTACCTCTTATAATGTTTCTCCTTGTTTTAGGCAGTGCCTTACAGGTGTAAAGCGTACCCCTCTATGGGATGCAGGGGTCTGCTGAAACTGGCCTTGGTGGTTCATGGAACTCACTGTTAAATTTTCAGGGCTCTAACAATCCCAGTAGCCTGGGACGGCGGGTGGAGTCAAAGCTTTGGACTTTGAGAGGTGGTGGCTTCCCCCTCCTTGGAGGTCTTCAGGCGGAGGCTGGAGGACCACCAGTCTGGGATGTTAGAATGGCAATTCTTTTCATGTAAGGAAAGCCACTGAGGTTTCCTCCAACTCAGACATTCCATGATTCTGTGGCTTGCGTTCAAGATGTGCCTCTGATGCTTGGCCTTGGACAAATGGCTTAATCTCCTCCATCCCCATTTACCTCATCTGTAAACCAAGAGAGCTGGATGTGGCCTCTGTAGACCCTTCCAGCTTTAAATCTATAATCTAGAGCCTGTGATTAGCCTAGTTGCCCAGAGCTAGAACCTGAGGCCCAGATACAGGAAGGCGCTTGTGCTCAGTCACTTAGCCTTTCACTTAGTAATCAGTGGAAGGGTCACCTGGCTTCCCACGGGGCCCAGGACTCCTATTTCACAGCTATAGGACAGAAAAAACTTCCACCTTGGAAGTTTTTCTGACCTTGTCACTGGCCTGACCTGGCTTGACCAGAGGTGAGCTGAATAGTACCTCTCCTCCTGGTCCTGGACCTTTTGAAGCAACTATTTACTCACACTCAGCTTCAATTTTTCTGTCCTTTTGCCATTTGGATGTGGGTATGGGTACCAGTGCCAGAGTGTCTGTCTTAGATTATCAGCTCCTGCCCTACTAGTGAGGGACTGGCTGGAATCAATCAACTGAAAGGTACTTGAGCACCTACTGTGTAAGTAACTGGGTGCTCAGTGCTTCAGGGCTACAGAGGCATAGAAGATGATCCCTGGTCTCACAGTCTATTTGGGAAGAGAAGAGTCACATGCATAAAGCGATTATGGAGTAGTACAAGACAGTCTATAATTAAGTGGTAAATTGTGTGGTACAGGCTACAAATGCTGTCAGAATCATTTGGGGGTGGAAGGGGCGACCAGTGAAGGTTGGCGATGTCAGAAACAGTTTCCTGGGGGAGGAAGGACCTGTGTTGGGCCTGAAGGCTGTTTCCAGGCCGGAGGAGGCTGGGAGTGGGGGAAATAGCTTTGTGATTTTGCAGAAAAAATGCTGGTTTTGGAGTGAGGAGAAATTTGGGTTTGAATCCTAATTTGTATGCCTTCTAGCAAATTAAATTCTTTGAGCCTCCTGAGTTCCTAAGATGGGGGACTCTACCAGCCTTCTGGGTTATCTCTAATAAAGTAATGAACATAATAGAAATATAATATCTAAAATTTACTTAAGGTTGGCAAAGTGCTTTATATTGGTTATTTCGTTGAAATAGGTGGCTTTTATTACTCCTACTTTACAGATAAGGAAACTGAGGCAGACAGAAGTTAAGTGATTTGCTCCAGGGTGGCATAGTGTGTGAGACTGGATTTGAATCCTCTTGCCTTTAGGCCTAACAGCCTGCCTCCTGCCAGCCACCAGCAGTAGGTAACCATTAGGAGTTCAATAGCAGGGGAAGGATTCTATTCCACCAACATTTCATAAAGTCACAGGGCCACGTCCTAAGCACCGCGCCTCGCCTCAGGAGATGTACAAGGTTAAATAAGACATCGTCCCTGCCTTCGTGGCTCTCGCTGTATAATAGCGAAATGAGACCACAACTGCGATGAGTAGATATTCCCTGATAAGAAGACCTGAAAGGTCCAAGCAGAGTGCCGTGGACAGGCCGGGGGAGAAGGATCAAAGGAAAAAGCTCCCAGAGAAGGTGTCCGCCGATCGGCCTTTTTAGGGATGGGGAGGGATTCTCTTGGCAAAGAGATGAAGAGTGACATCAAAGAAATTTAGGAGTAGAAAAAGAAAATGGGTCGGTGGTGTGATGAGAGTGAGGGCTGATTGGTGGGCAGACCACATGCCACAGCGATCTCCTCTTAATGTAGGATCCCTCTGTGGCAGCCTTCTGAGAATTGCATGAGATGGGCAGGCATGTATATAATCAACATTGCTAGAGGCCCGAGAGCACCGGACCACCTGAGCTTGGGGTCTTTTATTTACTTACCTACTTACAGGTTGTTTTCTCCCACTAATAATAACAGTGCTGGCATTTAGCTGGCACTTGTCACGTCCTAGGCACTGTGCTGAGTGCTTTACAAATCTCTTATTTGTTTCTTACAGCAATCTAACCCAATAAATATTTATTAAGCACCTACTATGTATAGGCACTGTGCTAAGTGTACTATGTACTTTACAAATCTCTTATTTGGTTCTCACAGCAATCCAATCCAACCAACATTTATTAAGTGCCTTCTGGGTACTGCTTATTGTGTTAAGTGCTTTGTAAATACCTTCTTTGGTCTTCACATCAGTCCAATCCCATAAATATATATGTTAGTGCCTACTGTGCGCTAGACACAATTATTACCTCATTTGGTCTCACGACAACCTGGGAGGTAAGTGCTATTTTTATCCCCATTTCACAAACGAGGAAACCAAGACAAACAGAGGTTAAGTGACTCAGCCAGGGTCACACAGCTAGTCGGTATCTGAAGCAGTATTTGAATTCAGGTGTTCCTGACTCTACATCTAACTATAAGCCCCCCTTGAGAACAAGGATCATTTTTTAAAATCTTTCTGTCTCTAGTAGCTAGAACTGTGCTTGGTACATCACAGTTATAGGACCATAGATTCAGGTTAGAGATTGTTGGGTCTGGCTGGGTGATGAAGGCCGGGAGCCTTCTCTTCCCTGGGCCTCGGTTTCTCACTCTGTACAGGAAGGGTGATCATTGGCTTATGGGATTATAGAAAGGAAGCTGGAAAGGACCTTTGAAGCTGTGTGGTCCAGCCCTTTTGTGCTTCAGATGACAGGAAGGTCAGCCCACCCTCCAACCCCCACATTTTGGAGATGAGGAAAAAATGCAGGCAGAGGTTAAGTGACAAAGGGGCAGAACCAGGATTTCAACTCAGATCCTGCAACCGCCTCCCCTCATGATGAATCCCATCTCTGTGTCACTTGAGACCTTTATTAATTGCTTTGCTCCCAACAAGCCTGTGAGGCAGGCAGTGCAAGTATCATTACCTTTATTGACAGAGAAAGTGAGAAAGCAAGGGTTGAGAGGGGAAGTGATTTATCTGCAGTCATTCAGTTCTGACGTGCGAAAGCCGGGTGATTCATAAATGTGTGTTGTTGTAAACTGAATCCCCGTACTTCAGGGAACCTCAGGAGCAAAGGCCAGTGAGGAATCTTCTTTGTCTAGAATAGGGGTGGGGAACCTACAGCCTCGAGGCCACATGTGGACCTCTAGTACTCAAGTGTGGCCCTTTGAATCCAAACTTCTAGATCCTCAAGGCCAACTCAACTTAAACCTAGAGGCTTGGATTCGGCCAAAGGGCTGCACTCGAGGACCTAGAGGCTTGGGTCCAGCCAAAGGGATGCACTTGAGGACCTAGAGGCTTGGGTTCAGCCAAAGGGCTGCACTCAAGGACCTAGAGGCTTGGGTTCAGCCAAAGGGTCACACTCGAGGACCTAGAGGCTTGGGTTTAGTCAAAGGGCCTCACTTGAGGACCTGGAAGTTTGATGGCCCTTGAGGCCACAGTTTCCCCACTCCTGGAATGTATGGCACATGACAAGGAAAAGTACGATAGGTATCACACTTAGGAATATGAACTTTATTCAGGAGTTAAGGAGCCACTGAAGATTTTTGAGCAGAAGAGTGACATGGCCACTTCAGTGCTTGAGAAAGATTATTTCAGCATCTAGACAGATAAAACAATGGATAAAACGTTTGTTGAGCCCTTACTGTGGACTCAATACTTTGCTAAAGCTGGAGATTCCAGTAGAACAAACAAGATCGTTTCTGCCCTCAAGGGGCTTACATTCTGATGGGGTGGGGGAAAGCAAATAAAGGGGGACAGGAATGGGGAGAAGGGGGAGAAATCCAGAGAGTGAGCTGAGCCGGGAGTTGAGTGGGCGTGTCTGAGGCCACCCCTGACATGGTGTCTTGGGCTAGGGACTCGCCAGTACAGAGAGCAGGCTTGGGGTGGAGGCATCTCAAGGGGAAGGCTCCTGCTGATGTTGGTGCTGAAAAGGCTGGATGGTTAGAGGCTGAGAAGACAGAGGGGTCCTGTGATAAGGAAACTATACTGGATGAAGACAGGGGTGTGTGTGTGCATGTGCGTGAGTGTGTACATGTGCATGTGTGTGTGTGAATGTGTGTGTACATGTGCATGTGTGAGTGTGTATGTGTATGTGTGTGAGTGTGTATGTGTCTCTGTGTGCATGTGTGCGTGTGTGTGCACGCATGCGCACACGTAGGAGGGGGTGGAGCAAGACAGAAGTCTGGTGCTGGACACCATGCTGACCCACTGACCTCTGATCTCTTGCAGGGCAAGTGACATAGGATGACCCCGGCCTGTCCCCTCTTACTGTCTGCGATTCTGTCTCTGCGCCTCACTGCGGCCTTTGACCCTGCCCCCAGCGCCTGCTCGGCCTTGGCCTCGGGAGTCCTCTACGGGGCCTTCTCCCTTCAGGACCTCTTTCCCACCATCGCCTCGGGCTGCTCCTGGACCCTGGAGAACCCAGACCCCACCAAGTACTCTCTCTACTTGCGTTTCAACCGCCAGGACCAGGTGTGCGCCCACTTCTCACCCAGGCTGCTGCCCTTGGATCATTACCTGGCCAACTTCACCTGCCTCCGTCAGGCACCGGAGCAGGAGCCGGAACAGGCGCCAGAGCAGGAGCCAGAGCCTGAGCCAGAGCAGGAGCAGGCGGCTGCAGCAGCGGCCCAGGCCGGACTGCGGCAGGAGGAGGAAGAGTTGGGGGGTGGCCTGGAGCTGTGCCAGGGCTCCAACCCCTATACCTTTCTTCATTTTGACAAGAATTTTGTGCAGCTCTGCCTCACAGCAGAGCCCTGGGAGGCGCCCCGCTTGCTGGCCCCCTCAGCCCTGGAGTTCCGCTTTGTCGAGGTGTTGCTTATCAACAATAACAATTCTAGCCAGTTCACCTGTGGGGTGCTGTGCCGCTGGGGCCAGGAGTGTGGGCGCGCCGCAGGCCGGGCCTGTGGCATCTCCCAGCCAGGCTGCAGCTGCCAGGGGGAGGAGGCTGTGCCCCCCGGGCCCCCAGCCACTGCTCCTACCCCACCCCGCAGCCAGACCCTCTCCAATGCCCTGGTGCCAGGGAGCCCGCCGGGGGATGCTGACCTACACGCAGGCAGCAGTAATGACCTCTTCCCACCCGAGATAAAATATGGTAAGTTTGCTTCCATCCCTGGAGACATGAGCTCCAGGGTCTGGCTGAGGGAGTAAGGCTGGCATGTGTGCAAGCCTCTGGGTATACAGGCTCCTGGAGTCAGAGGGACTTTCCCCAGGGCCTTTTTGGCTAGTGGTTCTACAGACTGGTTGGTAACCCTGTTAACTCCTCCATGGGAAAGAATGGATCAAGAAAGACTGAGGCGCAGAGAAGGGATTAGAGAGAAACTGAGGCAGGTGGAAAGAAGTGCACGTGGAGGGGGACTGAGGCACAGAGAGTGTGAGGAAGACTAAGGTAAAATGGGGATGAGGGTACATGGTGAGAAGAACAAGGTAGACTAGAGCATAGAGGAGAGAGGAGGTGGGGAGACCGAGGTAGAGAGAGAGGAGCAGAGGGGTGCTGGGACATGAGGAGGAGGGGGAGATGAGACAAGAGGGGCCAGGAGCAGATCTGGCTAGAGAAGAGGGAGACTAAGGCCAAGGAAGAGAAGGGATGGCTGATGGATTGAGCCATAGAAGAGAGAGAGAGAGCAGGGGAGCCTGAAGCCTGGTTAGTGAAGGAAGACAAATGAAGAGGAGAAGGTAAGGCACAGAGATGGAAGAGGGCTGAGAAGAAATGAAGGAGGCCGGGGTGGGGGAGAGAGGGGGGGAGGGAGGGAAGGGAGGAAAGGAGGGAAGAGAGAGAGGGGGGAGAGAGAGAGAGAGAGAAAGAGAGAGAGAGAGAGAAAAGGAGAAGGAGAAGGAGGAAGGGAGAGAGGGAGAGGGGGAGAGAGACAGGGCAGAGAGAGGTGGGGGAGAGAGAGAGAGGGAAGAGAGACACAGACTGAGACAGAGAGAGATATTGTGATCAGAGACAAGGGCAGCAGAGGGGGCTCACAGAGTTGGAATGAGCCTGGGTCCTGGGTACTGGGTTCTGGGTGGGTCCTTCTGGTGACCTTGGGGGAGACCAAGTGGAGCTGAGTCCTGGCACCTTTCCATTCCTGCCTCCTCTCAGTCCTCTGTCATCGGGCCTGTTGTTCTGGGCAGGGCAGGGGAAGGGGTGAGGGGCAGTCCCCTCTCTACTTATCGCTGACTGGCACCAACATGTCCGGTCCCCTGGAGCATTCCTGCTCCTTTCACCATAGGCTGATATTGACTCTCTTTTGTTCTAAGCTTTCCAAACTCCTCAGCTGGATCTGAGAACAGACCCCTTGGATGGTGAGGGCCCAGAGGCTGGAGGAGTCAGTTGTTCTGTGTCACCCCAGATCTGCCCTGCCCCACACACCTGTCTCTGGGCTGACATCAGGGGCCATCTGACAGGGAGAAGGAGGGGGCGAGCTCAGCATACCCACATACACAGGAGTCCCGAGGCATTTGGCAGCTGCCCAGCACCTCCCAAAGTCCAGAGCATTACCCCTCTTCCCACACTGTGAGGAAAGGTCTGGGCCTTCTGTACCCCTCAGGCAGAAGCCCTCATCTGCATGGGGACCCAGGCATTGTGCTCTCCCAGTGTAGAGGTTTTGGAGCAGCAGTGCCCTTTGGGTTGCTGAGTCAGGGTTTTGCTGCGGGCACCCCTTCTCCCCACCTCCCTTCCCTTTCCTTTCTTTCTCCAGGCTCCTGTGAATTGTCCCGTCCCTGAGGCAGCCTTGACTAAACGGCAGGAAGCGAGGGATAGGAGGTGCAGTGATGAGTGTGCAGGGCACGTTTCTCTCTGTGTCTCTTGCCCATCCAAGACCCTAGGTTTTCCCTCCTCCCCATCCAGATTCTCACGTCCAGGTGGGCTGTGGCTGCCTTCTCTCCTCTGCCCCTTACCCTGATGGAGAGAGCCTGAGAGCTGGGGCTCAGGAGACCTGGGTTCCAGCCCCCAATTCTGTTCACGTGACCTTTGGCAATTTCCATCCCTTTCTGGGCGTGTTTCTTCCTCTGTAAAATAAGGGGTATGTGTTTTGGACAATGGCCTTTGTGGTCCCTTCCAAAGCCTAGGACCTATATAAGCCTTACTTTCCTCTTCTGTCTATTGGGAGAAAACACTACGCTCAAGATTGTATATGTGAAAGCTATGTAAAAACATTGTCTGGTAACTCAGGGGCAAAGGGATTGTTTTGCTTGCTGTGTCCTCTGGCCTAGGGACTGGGGCGGGGAGCCCCAGAGTTTCCAGTTCACTTCTCCCTCTCACCATTCCAGAGCAGAGGAAGTTTGGGGCTCTGTGCTGCACGATCCCTGTCCCCCAGGCCCATGGGGGCAAGGCCCAAGGACTGATAAAACCTGCTGGGTCCTTGAGGCCTGGGTTACTGTGGCTGGACCAGATCACGGAGACAGGGGCAACACTGAGCAGATTTTAGATGCTCACTGTGAGCAGGAAACCCGGGGGGATGGGACCTCAGATTTAGGGCCTTCAGGAGGAAATTGAATTTTGTTTCTTTGTTGAACATAACCAAGGAGAGTGGAGCCATATATCCAGTATTTTTATTATTTTCTCTGCTCTCCTCCAGGGCACATAGCAAGGTGCACGTGGCATTGGGGAAAGAAGCACAGAACTGGGTGGGGAGGTTGATGGGGAGAACCATACCCCCCTCAGTTTCCCTTTCACTTGAAGGAGAAGATATTCCAGTCTGGCTTTCCCCTCGGTCTGCGGAGCGGTCAGAGAGGGAGGCTCTGCCCACATAGGCGAGCACCATCCAGGCACTGTGCCATCCAGGGCACTGTGCCAGGGGATGGCGGGTTGTTGTGAAGCCGGAAGCAGGATTTGGTCCGTCGCCCTGGTGACTTTGAGAGCCAGGAAACATTGGGGGCTGGGATGGGGTGGTCTGTTGATGGAGTGGAGCACCCTGGAAGGCCTGGCCTCCCCAGTTCCAACAACAGAGAGCCAAAGATGACTGGAACAGTGACTTTGAGGGATATTCACATGGAGGGTACAGCTTCAGGACTAGGAGCCCAGGCCATGGCAATAGACCTGATGCTCATGGCGTCCTTCACTTGTCAGTTATCTCTGACAGTTCAAATCATGAGACTGTCTCTCGTGGCATGGTGGGGATAACCCTCCCTGTGCTTGGCGTCATCCTACCCTGAGTCTACTACAAATCATTTCTCATCCACATGGCATTTCTTAGAGGTTGTTGCCCATGAAGGCGGGCCTCTGGGGAGAAGTGCAGGTGGTTGTCATCACAAATGAGCATTGGGAGGCTCTGGCTTCGCTCTCTTTGTGGGAGAGGGGCCTGTAGGCAGCCTTGCGCTCCAGGAGGGCATGCTGGTTGCTATAGCACACTGAGGCCCATGGGTGCAGGGGGAGGTGGTCTTTCCTTCTGCTACCTCCTACACTGCCTAGTACCATCATTGGACAGATTAGTGCCAATTAGCAGGGAGAGCAGGGGCTCAGTGTGGTTTGATCTCTGTGGCAGGGAGCGTTTCTGGGGCCAGTGCCACCGCCAGGGCCTGGAGGGGACCATGCCTACATGGCAGTGCCATTTGTGCCAAGCATTTGGCCTCTTCCACACTCCTTCCCCCACCCCCTCTGTGCCAGGCCAGCTGGATGGCTGTATCGGCAGCAGGGAGACGGGCTGGCATTTTGCAGCGGACAGATTGTGATCAGGAATATGTGGGGATGGGAGAGAGAAGGCGGGTGGGTAGCAGAGAGCCAACTCTGATTTCCTATGCTTGGCCCAGGAGCTGGGAGGAGGCGGGAGGAGAGAAAGACCCTGACCCTCTTCTCTAACCTCCAGCCCCCTGTGTTCACCCTTTGTCATCAGAAGCTCTAATGCTGTGGAGCGAGGGACAAGGGCCTACCTGCCTGCAGAAGTGGAAGGGAGGAAGGAAGGAGCAGGGTTTTCTGGAGATCAGGATGGTGGTGGTGGGAGTGAGTGGCACATGGGAGACACTTTACTGTGATAGCTGAGTGTGTGTGTGTGTGTGTGTGTGTGTGTGTGTGCAGGCATGTGCACACTAGACCAGATTTGCTTGGTACCAACTCTGTCTTGGAGCCAGCTTCCTGGGAACAGCTCCATGTCCTGATGCTCTGACCAGTGTATGCCTAGTAAGGGCAGCTGCAAGTTTGGTCATAGTGATTATAGCAATTGGAGCTGGAAGGGGGACCTTAGGGATTCAATCCCTGCCCTATCCCCCATGACACCCAGAAGGAGACTGAGGCTCAGAGGGCAAAAGTGACTGTTCAACTGTTGTCTAAGCAGTAAGACTAGCCTGCAGGCTGAGGCCTTGTGAATTTAGTGGTCTTTGCACTATCACCCAGAGCTACCACCTGAGTTGGAAGGTGGTAGCTAGGCATTGTTCATCCTGACCGTCCCTCCTGGCAGAGCTTTGGCATCTCCCAGCCAGGGTGATGAGGGACATGCCTGGGGTGTAGGTTGGGAGCCCTCTGGGTCCTCCTGGGGAGGCTGCTGCTGAGCCATCTGGACCAGGGCAGGCAGGAGAGGCAGGAGGGTAGAGCAGGGAAGCCAGAGGGTAGGGAGAGGAGGCCTGGCAGGGAGAAGAGAAATTCAATGGAAAGCAGCCGTGGCAGGAGGGAAGGGGGTGGGGGAGTGGAGAACCGGAGGAGGTGGGGGGGGCAGTGGATGGAAGCCGGTAGAGGAGAGGGGGCAGGGGACAGAGCAGCCCTGGCATCTCAGCCCGCCTCAGTGCTGAGCCTGAGTTTGACAAGAGGGTCTGGGTGCCTGTTAATTTCACGCAAACTGCCTTTGATAGATCTCTTGTTATTTTTGGTGAGTTGAGCTATAAATTTGTACCATCTTGCTGCTGCAATCTGTTAAGTGGGGGGGGGGATGCAGGGTGAGGAAGGAACAGGAAGGAGTAGGGGGTGGAGGCAGCATCCTGTCTAGGCTTGGATGCTTGGGGTGGGGCAGTTTCTGGGGCCGTAGGACAGGCAGATGGGGGATGCAGAGGGGGTCCCCCTGACAGGGGTAAGGAACCCTAGCAGTGGCAGCAGGAGGCTGGCAATCCCAGCTGGGGTACCCATCACTTGGTAGGGGAGCAATTCCCATAGTTCTTGCTTTCCGACCTTTAGTTACTGGGGAATTGGCGTTTGGTGCCAGCTGTGAGAAGGTGGCACGCTGCTGCCTGGGGCAGGGGAATTCTGCCTCCACCTCCTCATTCATAATTTGTATTTCCCCTCCTCCCTTTCCTTCCCAAGTTTCTTCCTGGTATTACCAACTGCCTCTGGGATTTGTTTTTCTTGAGGCAGACAGGGGTGAGCTTGCCCTGAAGGAGGGGAGACCCCATCTTTTCAGTCGAGAAGATAAGGGAGGGCTTTGTGGAGAAGGACGGAGAGGATTTGGACAGGCTGAAATGAGAAGAGAGAGCTTTCTAGGAACAGTGAGAACAAAGACATGGCGGTGGGGGAGTTTGGGCCAAATTTGGGGAACCGTGAGTCATTTAGTTTGGCTGGAGCAGCAGGGTGCAGGAAGTAGAGAGTAACACCTTTCCTACACCCATCCTCTGAGACGGGTGGTACAAATATTATTATTTCTATTTTATAAATGAGAACAGTAGCTTAGGTTAAGTGATTTGCCCACCTTCCAATAGTGAGTAAATGTCAGAACTGGCATGATAGGACCACGGGACTGTTCTTTTCCTTTTCTCCCCTGGATATTAGACTTCTATTAATATAGCCTAAGATCATTTCACCTTTTTTTAGCAGCTGCATCACACTGTTGGCCCGTATTGAGCTGGTGGGTCAGCTGAGACCTTTTTCATCTGTCCTTGGACCAAGCTATAACTTCTCCATTCTGTACCTGTGCAATTGATTTTTTGAACCTAAATGTAGTTACTTTACCTTTGCTTGTGGGCCCATCTCAGAATTTTCTGGGAGTTAATTCATTTGCCTTCCTGCTTGCCAGGGGAACAGGGCCAGAAGTTTGTGCTTCAATTCATGATTGTACCAGAGGACCTATAAGATGCCATGAGATTTGTGGCTCTGGGCAAGTCACTTAACCTCAGTTGCCTCCTAAAACCAAAATAAAGCAAAAAACCAAAAAGATTCTAAAAGAATTCCAGGGAAGGAAATACAGCTCCAGTTAGTATCTCCTATGTGTAGGGGAGGTGAGAAGGGAAATATACATTTATTAAACGCTAATTGTGTGCCAGGTACTGTATTAAATGCTTTATAAATATTATCTCATTTAACAATAAGTATAACTCCTATTTACATGGCTCAGTGTGCCAAGCAGTGTGCTAAGCGCTTTTCAAATAGTATCTCGTTTGATCATCACAACAACCCTGGGAGGAAAGTACTTTTATGATCCTCATTTTACAGTTGAGAATACTGAGGCAAACAGAGGTTAAGTGACTTGTCTAGGGACACACAGCTACTAAGTGCCTGAGTCTGGATTTGAACTCAGATCTTCCTGGACTAGTGCTCTGCTTATGGAGCTTCCTAAGGGGAGCAGAACTTCATTCTCACCTTCTAGGAACTCCCCTTCTGGAATATATGGAAAAGTATAGACAGAAATCCCCAGGAATAGGATTGAAGTTAGCAATAGCCAGAACTTTATTGTCATGACCTTTCCCATTCAGGGGTATTGACTACCCAGTAGTACTTTCACATAATAACACTGTAATATTTAGGTAATTAACACTTTGAGATTCATAATTTGCTTTCCTTACTGCAAGCCTGTGAGTTGTCATGCAGATAATCATCATTCCCATTTTACAGATAAAAACTGTGGCTCCACAAGGTGGTCACACAGCTAGTCCGTCTTTGTGCGGGACTTGAACCCAGTTCTCCTGAGCTCCACCACCAGCTCTCTTTACCCCTGTAGCACCAAGGCAGCAGATACCCTAATGTGGGGGCACATAGTTGGCTCACCAGCTCTTTGACCTCAGGCAGACATCTTCCCTTCTCTGAACTCTTATGTGTAATGGAGATAACAATCCTGGTCCGACTTTCCCAACCAGGATCTTGTCAGAGAGGTAAGGATAATGACATGGGAAAAGTTTTGGAAAAGCCAACACTTAGGAGCTTGAGATCCTGATATGAGTTTGAGGCTTTGCTTATCTGGGTTAGCTCCTCAGGGATTCCAGCTCTTCCCTGGGGTTGACCCAGAGACCTTTGTCTTTGACCCCTGGACTTTCACATTTCCTTACTTAGTTAAAATTATTTTTTTTTCAGTTAACAAGCATTCATTTTTCTTCTCATCTCCTTTTCCCCTTGAACAAAAGAAAGAAAACCATCATAATAATTATGCATAGCAAAGCAAAGTAGATTCCAGTACTGACTATGTCCAAAAATGTCTAGATCACTTTTGACCTTGAGTCCATTGTCTCAATGACAGGAGGTAGGTGACATTCCTTCCTTCCTTCCTTCCTTCCTTCCTTCCTTCCTTCCTTCCTTCCTTCCTTCCTTCCTTCCTTCCTTCCTTCCTTCCTTCCTTCCTTCCTCCCTTCCTCCCTTCCTCCCTTCCTCCCTTCCTCCCTTCCTTCCTTCCTCTTTTTTTTTGGAGGGCAATTGGCATTAAGTGACTTGCCCAAGATCACACAGCTAGTAAGTGTGTCAACTGTCTGAGACCAGATTTGAACTCAGGTCCTCCTGACTCCAGGGCTGGTGCTCTATTTCACTGCACCACCTAGCCGCCCCAGGTATTTTTCTTTGTGATGTTGTTGTTATTGTACAAATTATTTTCGTGATTCTCTTCACTCTGTATCAGTTCATACAGGTCTTCCTAGTTTTCTTGCAAACTCTCATTTCATCATTTCTAATGGTGCACACAGTAGCATTCCATTATATCCATATACCATAATTTGTTTCTCTGTTCTTCAATAGATGGACACCCTCAGTTTCCAGTTGTTTTTTTTTAACTATGACCAAAAGAGCTGCTATAAGTAATAGCATGGTCCTTTTTTACATGGTCTTTTTCACCTTTTTTGATCTCTTTGAAATATAGGCCAAGTGGTAAGTAGTATCCCTGGGTCAAAGGATTTTTAATTTAGGTTTAGGGTTTTAGTTTAGATTTTTTTTGGGTGGAGAGATAGTTTCAAATTGGATAAAATGAAATAAAATATTTATAAAGCACTTTACAAACCTTAAAGCACTACATAAATATTATTATTGTCATTTTAGTAATTAATAAAGTTATTAATATTAATTAATAATTAATTGATAAATTCCAGAATGCCCAGAAATTCAACAACAGCTCCACCAACAATGTATCAGTGTGCTTATTTTCTTGTAGTTCCTCCACTAATTGTCATTTTTGTTATCTTTGTTGACTAGAGGTGAAAACTCGGAGTTAATTTAATTTCCATTTCTTTAATTATTACTGATTTGACCTTTCCCTACTTTCTAAGGTTTCTCTGATCTCCTTCTGACTTTCCTTTCACCTGAGACCTCTCAGCTCCTTAAGCTCAGAGACCTTCCTACAGCCAGTTCCTTATTACCCAACCCTCCCTTCTGTTGCTGACACCACCATAAGGGGATCCCAAAGACCTCTTGCCTTAGGTTACTCTTTATTTCCTCCCTACTATTTCTGCATGCTCCATAACAAAAGAGTACCTTTTCTATGGTCTATTTACAGGGAGAAGAAAAACCATACCCATTCAGAAAGAATGTGTTTTAGAAGAACTCAATTATTTTAGTCCCCAACTATAGAATACACTCTTTGAAAGCAGGGGATGCATCTCCAATGCTTGGCACATAGTGGGCACTTGTTGAGATGAATTTACTACTATCATCAATTTAATAAAGAACATAAAAGTCTAAACAAAACAAAAACAAATCTGCAAAGTAAGGGGGGAGGACCAGATGTTCTCATATGTTCTTTCCTGCTCTGATATTCTGTGATACCCTGGCAAAGCCCCTCAAGGGACCGGTGTTGCCCCTGGCAGCCCTTCCCACAGCACATTGCATCTGGGTCCCCGCTTCTCCTATCTCAAGCAACAAGAATAAAAACCCTTCATTCCCCCAAGGAAAGGCAGCTGGGTTAATAAAAAAAAGATGACTTTTCTGGGAAATTCAGAGCAAGATAAGGTACCAGCTTATGGCAGTCACGTTTGTAAATGTGGAGACATTCTCTCATTTACCCCTCTCTGATCTTGTTCCATTGAGATTAGAGGGAGACAGGATTTCATTTCTCACTCAGGCCAGGAGAGACACAGGGGATTTGGGGACCTCAGGAATCTGGGCAGGGGTGGCAGAGAGCACAGACAGAAATGGGCCATCAGCTTAGCACATCACCAAAGAGGAAAACCTTCCAGAAAGGATCCAAAGGATCCAGGATAGGACTTTAAGCCTCATTAAACTGGGCCAACATCCCTCTGTTTTAGCTCCTCCTTGGAGCCACTCCAAGAGACCTTTGGCTTCAGAGCTTTCAATCCTCCTGACTTCCTGGGCATGCTGGGAGCCCCCTGAGTCTGCATGGTCCCCGGGCTTGGAGCATTGCCACCCTTGATCCCTAATTAACTCCTCTCTTTTCTGACCCCTGCCATCCTCACTGGATACCTGAGTCTGCCCTTTACCCTCACTGTCCCTTCTCTCCCCCATCTGTAGTCATAATCGGCGACTAGAGACGATTTTCTAGGATTTGTCTTTGAGGGCAATAAAAAGATACTAATTCTGAAATAAAACACCAAGGTGAAGTCATTAGAAGTATAAATAAAAGTCTCAGGCTGGGTGCCGCTTCATTTCTAGTCTAAGCCAGTCTGTTGACTGCAGAACTTTTTATGTGGCTTGATATCCTGTCTATAGGTTTAGTCTAGAAGGGAGAGAAGAAGAAAGGAAGGAAAGGAGGAAGGAGGAAAGAAAAAGGGAGGAAGGAAGAAAGGGAAGAAGGGGAAGGAAGGGAGGGAGAGAAGAAGAAAGGAGGAAGGAGGAAAGAAAGAAGGGAGGGAGGAAGAAAGGGAAGAACGGGAAGGAAGGAAGGGAGGGAGGGAAGAAGAAAGAAGGGAAGAAGGAAGAAAGAAGGGGAAGGGAAGGAGGAAGAAAGCAAAGAAGCCAAAGGAAGGGAGGGAGGAAGAAAATGAAAGGAGGGAGGGAAGAAGAAAAAAGGGAGGCAGAGAAGAGAGGGAGGAAGGAAGAAAGATAGATAGCAAGGTGGCATTTATAAAGTGCCTATTTCGTGCCAAGCACTATGCTAAGCATTTTACAAATATTGCCTCAGTTGATCCTCACAACAACCCAGGGAAGTAAGTGCTATTATGATCCCCATTTACAGATAGGGAAACCGAGGCAGACAGTAGTTAAGTGACTTGCCTAGAGTCACATTGCTAGCAGGTGTCTGAAACTAGATGTGAACTCGGGTCTTCCTGACTCTAGGCCTGGTGCTCTATTTACTGGACCACCAGCTGCCCGACCCATTCTGACCCTTCTGATCCGAAGGTCAAGTCAGAACCCTTTGTGGACCTTGAATACGGAGGACATTTCCCTCCCTCAACAACACATTCAGGCTGGGTCTAGCTCACCCTCAGCCAGGTGAGGAGTCACTTAATTGGGGAGAGGGATTGGCTTCTTTGCCTTCCCTGCCCCCCCCCCTCACCCCCTTAGTAAATCTTTTTCTGTCATCTCCTGTAGTATATCTCTTACTTGTGGTGGGTGGCAGAGTCAGGCCTTGGGACTCCTTGACTCACTGAATTGCTAAGCTGGAAGGATCAATCAATTCTTTATCAAGCACCTACTATGTGTCAGACTCTGGTCTAGGCGCTGGAAATGGAAATACAAAAGTGATCTGGTCCTGGTCCTGTGAGCTTCCATCCTCCTCCTCTTCCTCCCTTCCTTTTCCTCCCCTTCCTCCTCCCCCTCTTCCTCCTACAACAACAGTAGCTAATATTTATAAAGCACCTACTGTGTGCTAGGCCCTCTGCTAAGCACTTCTTACAAATATCTCATCCAAGCCTCACAACAACCCTACGAGGTAGGTGCTATTATGATTCCTATGTCACAGTTTAGAAAACTGAGACTTGCCCAGGGTTAAACCCCTATAGTTAGTATCTGAGGTGGGATTTGAACACAGGTCTTCCACACTCTGAGACTCAGGCTCTATGTACTATGGTGCCATCTGACTGCTTCCATTCTATCATGTACCTATGTTAGGTATGTATAAAAGATAGGCACAGGGTATGGCCTGAGCGGACTCTTCAGTTTTCCTAGATCTAGACTCAGGGGCACCGAGGGGCCCTTCAGTGCCCCTTCCTCCATTTTACAGATGTGGAAGAAGAGGTCAGAGAAGCCAAGTGTCCCATGCCTGCCCCCCAGGCAGGAAGTGTCAGATTGGCATGTGAAAGTGGGTCCAAGGCTCTTTCCACCAGACCACCCTGCCTCCCACTATTCCAAGGCCAAAAGCAAGCACTGCTTCCTCTTCCATAGACACTTGAAGACATCAATTATGGCTGTGGCGACAGGACCCAGGAGGAAATTCTCTCTTTTGGTCACTCTATGACTTTAAAGAAGTTCCTTCTCCCTGGGCCTTATTTACCTCTATAAAACGAGAGCATTCGATAAGGTTACTCCTTTTTTTTTTGTTGCCTTTTTGGAGGGCAATTGGGGTTGTGACTTGCCCAAGGTCACACAGCTAGTTTTTGTGTTAAGTGGCTGAGGCCAGATTTGAACTCGGGTCCTCCTGATTACAGGGCCGGTACTCTGTTCACTGCACCACCTAGCCTCCCCAGTAAGGTGACTTCTGAGCTCCTAATATCTCCACCAAGGCTTCTCTCCTCCAGCCCAAAGTCATTCATTTGGTCTTCATTCATCATGGTCCAAGCTCTTGAGGGCAGGGGCCATGTTTGCCTTTCTTTGGATCCACAGTGCCTTGGACTACAGTAGGGGCTTAATAAATGCTTGTTGACCATGGACCTGTTCACCTTCCTATTTTCACACTCCATTTTGTCAATTTCCTTCCAAAAATGTGGCTCCCTGAACTAAAGTCCAGATATGGAAGGGCAGTGAGCTGTTACGACAAGACTGGTCTTCGATGGGCCTCCCTGCCTCTGGTTCTCCCCATTTCCGTCCTTCTCTACTCAGCTGTCAGAATGATCTTCTGAAAGCCCAGGGCTGACCACATAACTCTCCTATTCACTCAATCAGTAGTCATGTATTGTGAATAATTTATTACTTATTAACTATTGTTCATTATTATTCAGTCAACTTCAACAGCTTCCTATGACCTCCAGGCTTAAATATCAGATCCTCTGTTTGATGTTTAAAGCCCTTAGTAATAACCTGCCCCTTTTCTTGCCTTTCCAGTCTTTTCCTAGCCTACTCCCACTTTTGTACGCCATAGTCCAGGGACATGTGCCTCCTTGCTGTTCCTCGAACCCGACACTCCTCTCCACTCCAGGTGTTGTCTCTGGCTGTCTCCTCTGTCTGTGCCTGAAATTCTCTCCTCCCATCCCTTATCTCTGAGCTTCCTTGACTTCCTCCAAGTTCTGACTGTAATCCCACCTTCTGTAGGAAGCCTTTCACAGATCTCCTTAATCTCACTGCCTTTATAATCTCCAGTTTATCCTACTTATATTACATTTGTACATAGTTGTTGGGCTGCTGGGTGGTGCGGTGGATAGAGTATAGGGCTTAGAGTCAGGAAGACTCATTTTTAAGAGTTCAAATCCAGCCTCAAACACTTGCTTGGGCAAGTCACTTCACCCTGTTTGCCTCAGTTTTCTTATCTGTAAAATGAACTGGAGAAGGAAATGGCAAACCACTCCAGTATCTTTACTAAGAAACCCTCAAATGAGGTCACAGAGTCAAAAACAACTGGACAACAACATAGTTATTTGCATGTTGTTTCCCCTGTTATGTTGTAGGTTCCTTGAGAGTTGGAGACTGGGGTTTTTGCCTTCCTTTGTACCCTCAGTACTTGTATAGTAGGCATTATTAAAGGCTTGTTGACTCGACAATGGGCTCCTCACCTTCCCTGATGCAGACGTTATGCCTGTGCGAACAGCCCAAGGTCATGCTTACATCTCTGGCTGCTGTTTCATGCTGTTGACTCACACTGAGTTTGGCACGTGGCAGGACCTTGCAGGAGGGCCTGCGAAATGGGTATCTAGGCAGGTTTGGTAAGTGGGGGAGCTCTCTTGCCATTGTATTGGGCAGATTATTTCATCACACTCTGTGTAGGCTTGTCCCCTGTTATAGCTGTAAATTATAACTTTATTCTTCTCTTGTAAATAAAGTCCTTCCTACGCAGGCACTCTCTTAGGTTGGGAGGAAGAACAGGAGGAGGAAGAAGAAAGGGGTCTGGAAGGGGAAGATGCAGCTTGGGGTTCAGGATTAGGGATGAGAGAGAGAGAGAGAAAGAGAGGTGTTTTGGTGGCTATGGCTCAGAGAGTTTGGCCTGGGGCTAGGTTACAGCCCCAGGAGACAGGCTGATCCCGCCAGGTTCTGTAAGCCCAGGGAGACTGAGTCATCCTAGTGCTGTGTCCTGGCTTCATTACCCAAAGGATCAATAGACACAATGACCAGGAATGTCTGTGAAAACCAGTGTTCCAGGCAGGGGATGACAGTTCATTTCCCCTGCTGAAGGAATAGTGCCCAGGGACAGATTGGAGACCCTGGGGCATGGCAGCGAGAGATTTCTGAGCCATGAAACTTTAGAATTCCCCAGAAAAGTCCTCCCAAGGTCATCCTGAGTGGGCCATATGGGCTCTGGGCCATCCTGAAGAGGTGGCCTGAAGGGCTCAAGCATCCCATCAGGAGATCACAGCCACTGTTCAGAGACAGCCCTGGTAGGGATGGGGAGAAGGTAGGAGCCCATGATTTTCCCTGGGATTGTCTCTAGGGGATGCAGGCCCCTGGGGCCATCCATGGGAAGTCTGGACACCCTAGAGCCAACACTAGACTGTTACGGGGCAGAAGGTTGTCCCCAGGATGTACAGGGGTTTAAGCTGATTTTAGGGAAGAGAGGTTGTCAAGTCTAACTGTGTCTTTCTTATCTCCTTCCAAATGTATCTATCCCATTGATTTCAGGCTTCAGATGGAAAGCATACAGGATAGTCTGGCTGCCGGCGGACAAGGGCTTCTCTTCCTGTTCCTTGCTTTTGCTTTGCTTTATCAGTGCCTGGGCTGAACAAACACTGGCTAACTCCCATTGCCACCCTGCCTGTATTGTTGCTTCCCCATCCCTGACTCTGTCCAAATGAAAGCTCCTGGAGGCCAGGAACTGTTTTTGTCTTTCTTCATATAAACCTCAGCTCTCAGAACAGTGCCTGGCTCATAGTAGGCACTTACCAAGTCTATCTAGAGACACGATGACTATCTAACCCTGTGTCTTAGCATGGTATCTTGTACATAGTAGGGATTTACTGTCTGTAGAAAGAATGATTGAATGAGCTCAGCCTGAAATCCCTGGCCTTCTCCATCACACCCAGGTCTCATTGAGAAGGCCACATGGGCCAGGGAACAACTTGACCTATTGTTTTGGGGTGGACAGCGTTATTGTTGTTCAGTCGTATCCAACTCTTCATGACCCCTTATGGGGTTTTCTTGGCAGAGATACCGGAACAGTTTGCCATTTCCTTCTCCTGCTCATTGTACAGATGAAGAAATGAAGGCAGACAAGGTTAAGTGACTTGCCCAGGGTCACACTGCTAGTGAGTGTCTGAGATTGGATTTGAACTCAGGTCTTCCTGACTCCAGGCCCAGCCCTCTTGTTGCCCCGTGGGCGGAATAACATGAGCCCACTAAGGAGAGAAAGCAGAACTATTCTATTCACATTTTGTTTCTGTTTTCCCAACAAGGAGAACAGCTTTCAGACAGAAAAGGGGTGAACAAACATCATTCAGAGGGAATTGCAGCCTAAGATAGGCAATGAGATAGGAAGGGAGCGTTTAACTCTTCTAAATGAGTTCGCGCCTCCAGACCCAGACAAATTATGTCCCAGCATGCTGAAGGAATTCGCTGATGTGATCTCACACCCACTATCTGTAATCTCAGGGAAGCTGTGGAGAATGGAGAATGGGAAGGGCGGCAGAAGACTGGAGACGGGAAAATGTTCTCCTCCTCCTCAAATAAGGGAGGAAAGGTGTCATTCCAGAAAACAGAGCTAAACACACTTGATCCTTGGCAAAAATATGACATCCAATCCTCAAGCAGGTGGTTACGGACACTGAGAAGAGAGCATGGTGATCTTTACAAACTAATGTTTATTCACTAAGTACAAATCATGTCCAGATACCCTGATTTATTTGGGGAGATGGGGATAATAGGTTGACCCTTCAGGGAAAGGCGCAGTATATCTTCACTGCATTAAGCATTTGACAAAGTCTCCCATCATGTGGATGGTGGTACTGTTAGGTGGATTCTCAGCTGGCTGCATAATCGTGCCCAAATAAGTAGGAGTCAGTAGCTTCAGAGAAGCATGGTGATGTATTAGAATCTTAGTATGAGATCCCTGGGCTCTCAAACTCCAGGAATCAGAACTGGGTTCTTCGTGGTTTTTTTTTTCATCTGCAAAATGGAAATAATAACCCCTTCCCTCCCTGGCTCACAAAGCTATTGGCAGCTGGTCAACTAACATTATTGAAGGCTTCCCGTGTGCCTGGCTAGAAGATGAACATACCGAGAAAGGAAGACGGCGGGTCCTGACCTCAAGGAATTTACAGTCTAGCGGGAAAGACAAAGAACTGTGTACAGACTAGATACAGACAGGATGAATTGGGAATAATCTCAGAGGGAAGGCATTAGAATGGAGGGGGATTGGGAAAGGCTTCTTGTAGAAGGTGGGACTTTAGCTGAGACTGAGAAGGAACCCAGAGATAGAGATAGGAGGAATAGTGTTCCAGGCACGGGGGAGAACCCACAGGGACACTCAGAGCTGAGAGGTAGGGTGTTGTGTGCAAGGAGAAGCAAGAAAGCCCCATCACTGCCTCCCAGAGCTCACTGAGGACAGTAAGGTGTAAGAAGAAAGGCTAACTGGGTATTTTCTATTTGATCCTGGAGGTGAGAGGAAGCCACTGGAGTTTATTGACTGTGGGGATGATGGGGTCAGATCTGCTTTTTAAGATCAATTTGAAAGCTGAATAGAGGTTGGATGGGAGTGGGGAGAGACTGAAGGGGAACTGCCAGCAGGCTAAGGAGATAGTCTGGGTCTGAGAGAATGAAGGCCTGCTCTGTCAGAAGAGAGAAGGGGGCGTAGATGAGAGATGTTACAAAGGCAGAAATGACAGGCCTTGACAGCTGATTGGATATGGGGGAGGAGGTAAGAGAGATAGGAGTCAAGGATGGTGCCTCAGTGGAGCCAGGTGACTCCTGGATGGTGGTCCCTATACAGTAATAGGGAAGTTAGCAAGACGGGAGGGCTCTGGGGGCAAGAGAATGCATTCACCTTTGGACATGTTGAGCTTAAGACGCAGATGTCCGATAAGCAGCTGGAGATGTGAGATGGGAGGTTGGAAGAAAGGTTAGGGCTGGATCTGTCTGCTGAGAATTATCTACATAAAGATAATTGAACCCATGGGAGCTGGTGAGATCACCAAGTGAAATCAGAGGGATGGAGAGGAGAAGGGGGCCCAGGATGGGGCCTCGAGGGGCATCTGCTGTTAGTGAGCATGACCTGGACAAGTATCCAGCAAAGGAAGTGGAGGAACAGTCAGACAGGCAGGAGGAGAGCCAGGAGCCATCTGGCTCTCTGAAACCTAGAGCGGGGAGTCTCAAGGAGAAGAGATGACGGCCAGTGTCAGGGGCTCTGGAAGGGTGGAGACAAGGCCATTAGATGGGGCAGTTAAGGCAGCACCAGTCCCTTTGGAGAGAGCAATTTCAGGGGAATGATGAAGTTGGAAGCCAGACCACAAAGAGTTAAGAGCAAAGTGATGAAGGGGAAATAGAGGCGCTTATTGCAGATGGCCTTCTGGAAGAAGAATGGTAGTAAAGATAGAATATAATCCAGTAGCTAACAGGGACGGGCAGAGCGAGTGAGGGCTTTTTAGGATGGGGGAGAGATCGGTGTGTTTCAGGCTGGATGGAAGGAGGCAGAAAACATTGGAGAGAGAGCAGGGATGACAGGGGGGACAGTCAGCTAGAGAAGAGGGTCTGGAATGGGATCACACAGACAGGGATTTGCTTTGGTAAGGAGAAGGGCCACCTCTTCATGTGAGGCAGAGATGAAGGAGGAAACGGTGGCAGAAAGCATCTGAGTGATAGGAGAGTGGCAGGGGGGAGAAGACAGAGCTCTCGGCAAATGGCCTCGATTTTTTTTTCCCTGTCAAATATAAGGCAAGGTTCTCAGCTGAGAGGGTGGGGGGAGCAGGAGCCATGGGAGGTTTGGGGAGGGATGAAAAGGTTTGGAAGAGCCGCTGTGGAGAGTGGGAGAGTGAGTTAATTAGGGAGGTGTAGAAGGATTGCCTGAGGGCCCAGTGGAGGTTATATAACAGAAATTTGTAGTGGACCCAATCAGCTTGATTTCATGATTTTCTTTCCCCATCTTCATTCAGCAGCATGGAAGCAGGAACAAAGGAAGGGGATGGTGGGAGCGAGCCAAGGCTGAGGTTTGGAAGGGTAGAGGGACGAGGGCCTCAGTAGGATGGTATAGAGTTGGCTTGACTTACCAAAGAGTGAAGATGGTGAAAGGGGCAGAGTGCAGGAGGAATGAGAACTGAGGGGGTGGGAGGATGGGAGGCTGGGGTGAGGATGAAGAGCAGGGTTAGGAGCTGCCATACAGAGAGAGATGTGGAAGGACCACGGATTGGGAGCAGACAATGAAATGTCAGAGTTCATGAGCATGGATGGGAACACTTGTGGGTGATGGCAAGAGCAAGTGCATGACCATGTCTGAGTGGAGCTTCAGTGGGGTGGAGGAGGAGGTCATGGCGTTGTTGTTTGTCCTTCGTCTTGAAGAGGACCATGACGTCGGGGAAATGATGACACAACTTGCAGTTGACTTGGATTTGAGTGATGGAGGGCTGTGCAAGGTCAGGAGGAGAAGGTCATGGAACTGAGTTAGTTAAGGAATTGCTAGGATACTTGAGCTTTAGGTGGCCAGGGAGGGTGTCTCGAGCATCAGGAGCTTTGTGAGAATCAGATGCAATGGTTGGTGGTGACAGTGCCCGTCTGGAGGGGAGATGTCCCTGATGAGGTGCCATGGGGATCATTCTTTGAATTCAAAAGGCTGGAGAAAAGAAAGACTTCCGGGGATGGGGGAAGAAGGACAGGAAGCCTTCTTCAGATTTTCAAAAGACAATTGTGTGAAAGTCTGTTCTCCACCCACAGGGTATAGGGAAAGGAGGTTCACATTTCATCTTAGTATAAGAAAAAACTTCATCCTTGATAGAAATGGCCAAAAGTAGGATAGTGCCGCTTCAGAGAGAGATGATTTTACCATTGTTGGAGGCTGTCAAAGAAGAATAAACAAGCATTTTCAATCTTTTCATTCTCTAATCCAGGTGCTCTTAACCTTTTTCATGTACTGAGCCCCTTTGGCAGCCTTGAAAAGTCTATGGATCTCTTCCCAGAGTAATGTTTTTAGATGCAAAAAAAACACAACACATTGAATTGTAAAGTAAACCAATTATATTGAAATAGTTAACAAAATTTTGAACAGAAACAAATTCACATTCCTCGACTTAAGGACCCATATTCTAATTCATCCTCTGCACAGTTGCCAAATTGATATTCCTAAAGCATGAATCTGACCATGTCACTTCCCTTCTCATAAAGCTTCAGTGGTTCCCTATTACCTCTATGTTAAAAATGCACACGCCTCTCTTTAGTATTTAAAACCTTTATAATCTGGCTCTAGCCTCTCTTTCTGGATTTATTCACATTATTCTCCTTCACTCATTCCATATTCAAGTGTAACTGACCTATTTGCTATTCTTTTTATATAAGATTACACCTCCTACTTCCATGCCTTTTCAGACTGCCCTCCTTGCCTGGAACACCAGCATTCTCCCAGTTACCCACATTAGCCATCATGGTGTCATCTTCAGATACTCACTCTCTCTTTATCTTTATTTTTAAAATAAAAATTATTTTTTATTAACCTGTTCTTCCCGCCACCCCCTGCTCTCCGTTGAACAAATCTTAAAAAAAATAATGCTTATCTACATATTATAGCAAAACAAATCCACATTAGCTATGTTTGTAAAAGCGTGTCACTTTCCGTATGTTAAGTTTATCAAGAGGTGAGTGGCATGTTTCTTATTTTTTTTTGACTCCTGGTTTCATTATTGCATTGATCAGAATTCTAACGTCTTTCAAAGTTGTTTCTCTTTACAATACCATTATCATTGCCTGAAATGCGCTTCTAGTTCTGCCCACTTTACTCTGCATCAGTTCATAAAAGTCTTTTCAGCGTCTTCTGAAATTTACCATTCCTCATTTTTCATGGCCCAGAGACTCTCAACTACATTTGTCTGCCACAGTCTGCTGTGTAAAAGGGTGTGCACAGAGAGTTCATTTATTTTCTGGCTACGGCTACCCTCACCCTATGTATGCAGTCAATCCATCAGCAGATTCGGTCCCTTCACACATCTCTTGTATCTCTCCCATTCTCTTCATTCACACAACCAGTCCCCCTTGACCCATGTCACCTTTTTCTCCTGGGCTTTGCAATTGTCCAGTGTCGTGTCAAAGTAATCAAAGAAAGAGGAAAAGAATCTAAATATTAAAAAAAATTATAAAACTCTTTTTGTGATATCACAGAAAGGGAAACTAAGAGGGTGTCTTATTGGAGAATAGCTAAACAAATTATGGTATATGAACATGGCAGAATGTTTCTGTGCTATAAGAAATTATGAAAATTCTGTCAGGTACAGGTTGTGCTGATAAATTTTTACAACCAGCTCTTGGATGGGGAGGGGAGGAACGTATGCATGACATGACACACTTTTTAAAATATTTAATTTTTTTTAAGTTTTTGTTTAGTATTTTATTTTTTCCCAGTTATATGTAAAGACAATTTTTAACATTTGTTCTTAAAATTTTGAGTTCCAAATTCTCCCTCCTCCCTCCCCACCCCCACCTCCCCATTTAGAAAGGCAAGCAATTTTATATCGGTTATACATGTGTAGCATGACACATTTTAAAGTTTTGTCTGCATTAACCTTTTTTCCATCACTTTCTTAAGACTAGACAATCAGGGAGGGGGGAGGAGAGGAAGGGGAAGAAAATTTAAAACTCAAAATCTTACGAAAGTGAATGTTGAAAATTAAAAAGAAATAATTAATATATGTAAAAGAAAGAAAACCAAATAAAAAGTCTAGACAATCAACAGAACAATAAATCAAGCCCTGATTTATAGAGTTTACCAGCTCCTGAGATATAAATAAATACTCCCACTGAATTTTTTTGGAGGCAATAGGAGTTAAGTGACTCGCCCAAGGTCACACAGCTAGTAAATGTCAAGTGTATGAGACAAGATTTGAACTCAGGTCCTCCTGACTCCAGGGCTAGTGCTCTATCTACTGCACAACCTAGCCACCTCCTCACCCTGAAATTTAATAATGGTTCTGCTAAGCAGGTCAGAGCTGGCTCCAGCATGCCCCTACACAGGTCTCACTGTGTCACTGCCTTACTCAATAAACCCAGTGGCTCCCTGTTACCTCTAGGACAAACTGTCCTGGGTGATGTTGAAAGCCTTTCAACAACATGTCTGCAGCCTAACTTTCCAGTCTTGGACTTCCACGTAGTCTAAACAAACTGGCCTTACTGTTCCTCATGTGGGACCTTCCTCCAAACTGCCAAATGGTTATTTAGTATCTATTTCATTTCTGTTTATATATATTAATACTTTCTCCTTAATATAACGTAAACTCCTTTGGCATAAGAATGATTCTGTTTATTCAGAACCTAGCACAGTGCCTGGGACAGAGTAGGTGCCCAGTTGTTGAATCATTCAGCATTTATTAAGCACCTACAAATAAAAATGTGCTCATGGCTTGGTTGCTTAGAATGGACTCTCTTTTCCCTCCTGGAATCCTGAGACTTCTTCCATGCACCCTCAGGTGCCACCTTCTAGGAGAAATCTTCCTACTCCCGGCCCTCAACTAATTTTTTATTTACTTGGTATGTGTTTTGCAGAAAAAAGTGTGCATAAATAGAAGAGCAGAGTAGTATAGGGGAGGACAGAGCATCAGGCCTCGAAGCTAGGAGGGGAGAGTGAAAGCCAACCTTTTATACATATTGGCTATGTGACCCCAGGTAAATCAGTGAGTGCACTAGGAAACCTTCTAATCCATGTGTAACCCATGGACCCCTGGGAAGTTCCCAATACCCTTGAAAGGGGTCCATGAGGTAGAAACTTCTTATTCTATTATTTATTTATTAGTGTGCACTAGAATATTATTATGATATGTTGTATTTTATTATTATTTTCAAATTCATGTTGCTTGTCTAATAAAATACTCCTTCCCCCTTTTCCGACTGTTTGTCTGTGTGAAACTGGTGTTTCTCCCTGTATTTCAAAGCCCAAACAACTTATCTCGACAGACAGAATGCAGCAGTCTTCTCTTAAGCTGAGACATTAAAGAGATTTGCAGAAGTATGTAAGGTGATGCCACTCTTCCAACTAATTTTGTTGTGGAAAAGTTCTTTTTCATAAAATAGGTTATTTATGTTGGCATATAACAGGTTATCATTATGATTATTCCATATATTTTATATACATGTAATATACATGCATTTTACACATACGCACGTTTTACAAAATATTACATATGTTTCAAAATTTTACTGGTTTGAATTTTAAGTGCAGTGAATATTGATAGATGTAACTCATGAAAACAAGCTCTCTGGGGTCCCATTTTTAAGAGCATTAAGGGGTCCTAAGACCAAAAACGTTGAGAATTGCTGTTTTATGTAAAAGTCTGCGAAGAAAATGTGGATGTCTCTATTAATGAGGGAATTTCCTTACCTGGGAATCAAATCACAGGTTCGGTCTTGTTTGTTTTGTATCTGTTCACCTGTGTTGGTGCCCCTTCCCCCACTCTTGGGAGTCTGCAGGACTAATTTTGCCTTTGATTGATTAACACAGTGCTCTGTATATAGGGTACTTAATTTGTGTGTGTGTATGTGTGTGTGTGTGTGTGTGTGTTCAGTTGTTTTTTTCAGTCGTGTCTGATACTTCCTATAACCCCATTTGGGGTTTTCTTGACGGAGATACTAGAGTGCTTTGCATTTCCTTCTCCGGCTAATTTTACAGATGAGGAAACTGAGGCAAACAGGGTCAAGTGACTTGCCCAGGGTCGCACAGCTAGTAAGTGAATGAGGCTGGATTTGAATTCATCAAGATGGGTCTTCTTTGACTCCAGGCCTGGCACTCTAGGCACTGTGCCACCCAGCTGCCTAGCTCACTTATGAGGTGGATTCTGCATCCCGAGGACTCTCTCAGATATGGGATGCTGGGATTCTGAGGTGTGGTGCTTCCTTCTGTGGTTCTGCCTCTAAGCGGCTCTAGAGACTCAGGAACATTGGGGTGGAGAATGTGGGAGAAATCCGGGAAGACTTCTAGTAGGAGGTGGTATTTTCACAGTGGGCAGAGCACTGGGCCTGGAGTCAGGATAGACTTGAGTTCAAATCCTGCCTTAAGCACTATATGACCATGGATAAGTCATTTAACCCTGATTGCCTCCGGGGAAAAAATGAGATCTATGCAGGGAGCAAGGGTGGTACATGAACAAAGATGAAGCTAGGACATGTGTGTGTGTGTGTGTGTGTGTGTGTGTGTGTGTGTGTGTGTGTTAGAAGCAGTATTCTTATTCCTGCTGCTGCTGGTATGCTGGTACAACTGCCTCTCTGGGGAGGGGGGGAAATATGCTTGGCACACTTTTAAGTTTAATCTTCATTGTTAATATTTTCTCTATCACTTTCTTAAGTCTAGACAGTCCGTTTTCAAGGAGTAAATACTTATACTGAAAATTTAAAATTGGCTGCTTTTGCCCTCAAAGCACAGACCCTGCTTGTTGGGATCAGACTCCGAGCTGGTCATCTAGCCCAATGGCTTCATTTTACAGATTAGAGAAACTGAGGCTTAAAGAGCTTGCCCAGGATCACTCAGAGAGTAAGTGGGGGAACCAGGATGCAAACCCCCGTCCTCTGATTCTAAAGCCAGCCCTCTTCGTACCCACCGTCTCCATAGAATTCCTTAGGCTTCTAAGCCGTGTCCTACCACCAAGCCCGTGAGGCTCAGAGGGGACAAGAGGCTTGCTCACGGCCGCGCACCCGGTGTCTGATGTGGGATCAGAAGGTCACAGAGCTGGAAAAGCCATTAGCCGATATCTAGACCAGATCACCCTGTTTTTCAGATGAGGAAACTGGTTCAGGGAGTTTGTGACGTGGCCAAGGTAATAGTTGTCTGCTTTTCAACTATACCGCTTTGTGAAGTTGTGTGGTTGAGGGCTTCGGGAAAGGCCCCCCCTCCCTAAATGCATATGCACATAGGTCTAACTAGCAGCCTCCCAGACATTATGGCTCTTAACCTCCCCCAGCTTTGTGCCTCAGTTTCTCCTTTTGGGGAAATTTGTGGCTGCCCATCTCTTCAGGCCGGTGAAGGAGAAGCCAGGACGAGGGTATGTCTGTCCCCCAGCTGCCTCTGACTTGACTTCCAGTATGGGGACTGGTCTTACTAAAATTAGTTTGGCCTAGGGAAAGTGTCACGTCCTATAATAAGAGGGTAGGATGCGGGTCCACATTCTTTTTTCTTTTTTTTTTTTTTGGAGGGCAGTTGGGGTTAAGTGACTTGCCCAAGGTCACATGGCTAGTTTTGTGTGTGTGTGTGTGTGTGTGTGTGTGTGTGTGTGTGTGTGTGTGTTAAGTGTCTGAGGCCGGATTTGAACTCAGGTCCTCCTGATTCCAGGGCCGGTGTTCTATTCACTGTGCCACCTAGCCGCCCCGCGGGTCCACATTCTTGACATTGGGTGGGAGGTAGGATTGCTTGGTCTGGGGTCCAGGATCTCTGGCCTCTTAAGGGTTAGGAATCAGAGCTCTCCTCCCCTCTGGGGCAGTCTTAGTAAACAGTAGCCACCTGTCCCGTTGGCCCACAGCCTGGGCACATGGGCATTCTCCACCACAGTAAGAGTGCCTAGAAAATAGGCTTTTCTTACCAACCCGAAGTTTCTGAAGAAGGTGGAGGAGACTGGGCAGAGGGAACAGCTGGGCAACCAAGGCCACGTTCAGGCTGGACCACCATGTGTGGGAGAGAGGGGCCGGGCTCATCAAGGCTTCTGCCACCGAGCTAAGGGGTCAGCTTGGCTCGCTGAGTGCTGAGTGCCGAGCTGGGGGCTAAACAGGAGAGGGTGCAGTGCCTCAGTGACGGGGCCTTGTGAGGAAAAGACTCCGAGACTGGGAGACAGGAGTTCTGGATTCAGATTCCAACACTGCCTTTTACTGTCTCAGTGTATGACCTTGTGCACTAGAGAGAGAGACCTCCCTTTTCAGTTTCCTCATTTGTAAAAGCAAGGAAGTGAATTAGACAATTTCTAGGTTTCCTTTCTTCTCTGACATTGTATGTCTAAGACCCCTCCCAGCTCTGACATCCTGTGTTCTAAGACCCCTCCCTACTTTGACATCCTGTGTTCTAAGACCCCTCCCTACTCTGACATCCTGTGTTTTAAGGGCACTCCCAGCTCTGACATCCTGTGTTCTAAGGGCCCTCCCAGCTCTGACATTTTGTGTTCTAAGACCCCTCCTAGCTCTGACACTGAATGTCTAAGGGCCATCCCAGTTCTGACAATGAATGTCTAAGGATCCTCCCAGCTCTAACATCCTGTGTTCTAAGAGCCATCCCAGCTCTGACATTGTATGTCTAAAACCCCTCCTAGCCCTCACATCCTGCGTTCTAAGACCCCTCCCAGCCCTGATATCCTGTGTTCTAAGGGCCATCCCAGCTGTGACATTGTATGTCTAAGACCCCTCCCAGCCCTGACGTTCTGTGTTTTCAGAGCTCTCCTTGCTCTGATATTATGTGTTCTAAGGGCCCTCCCAGACCCGAGATACTGGGTTTTAGGCTCCTCCCAGCTCTGGCATTCTGTGTTCTAAGGTCTTTAATAATGGTGCCATTCTTTGACTTTAGACGTCCCTCAGCCTTCCCTTTCCAGACTGTCTTCCTCATGGGTTTTGCACGTTCTCTGTAGATGGCCCCAGATTCGAGGATGGGGGAGGGAGGAGAGGGGATTCTGTCTTCTCCACTGCTCCCCATCTCCTGCCCCAGCTGAGGGCATCTCCATGTTGCAGGTGAGGAGCCGGAAGAAGAGCCGAAGGTGAAAACCCAGTGGCCCAGGTCAGCAGACGAGCCGGGAGTGTATATGGCGCAGACAGGTAACCAAGTCTGTCTGAGTCTGCGGGCCTGTCGTGTGTCAGCCCATGTGCTCAGTGCATCAGGGAGTGTGCTTAGCATGTTGGGGTGTTGTGCTTGTTTCTATGTGTCTGCAGCCTGTGCTAGGGCTTTCCTTATCTCCAGCCCTTTGGGGAGAACAGGGGGACTGGAGCAAGAGGAGTTTGGGGACATTTTGGGAATGGGGACTTTGACTGGGGAGGGGTCCTTCCTCCATGCTGAGTCTGCTATGGCTGCAGGCCAGCAGGGGGGTAGTCAGAATGTGTTTGGGCTCTAGGGATGGTAGCTGTGCAACTGGTGGGAAAGAGGGTCTGCCCACAGGAAGGGAGAAGAGAGCCTCAGACCTACAGACAGGAGAGCCCCTCTGCCTAGAGCCATGCCATTGCCAGACATTGCAAATGACCCTCTGAGAACAGACGGATCAGCTCAGGGTCCTTGAAGCCAGGCCAAGATCATCTCCCAGATTGTGCCTTCTATGGTTGTGGTGTTATTTGAACAGTCTGGTGACCTTAGACTGTCTGCTTAGAACAGCCTGGTAACCCTAGACTGTCCATCTGGTGACCCTAGAGTCTTTGCTCAGAGCTGTCTGGTCACCCTAGACTCTACTCAGTACTGCCTGGTGACCCTAGGATCTGCTCAGAACTGCCAGTGGTCTTAGAGTCTCTGCCCAGAGCAGCCCAATAAACCCATAGCCACAGAATAGACCAGCCCAGTTACCCTAGCATCACTGTTCAGAACAGACCAGTGTCCCTACAGTCTCAGCACAGAATAGCCCTGGTGACCTTTCTGAGCAGCCTCGTGCCTCTACCCTAGGCGACATCTCTTGCCCCGACACTCCCCGACACTCCATGTCCCTTTCTCCTAGGAGACCCAGCAGCTGAGGAGTGGTCTCAGTGGAGCGTGTGCTCTCTGACGTGCGGGCAGGGTCTTCAGGTTCGGACTCGCTCCTGTGTCTCCTCCCCGTATGGGACGTTGTGCAGTGGGCCACTGCGGGAGACCCGGACCTGCAACAACACGGACACCTGTCCAGGTACGGCCCTTGGGGCCGCCCACCCCTAAGTGCACCAGAATACTGGGTCACCAAGGGAGGGGCACTGCCCCCCACCCAGCCACCAGGGCCTCTTCTCTAGTCCAGAGTGGACGTTCTCTGGGAAGGGGTCAGGGTCCCTAAGTGGAGACCCACTGGCCCCCATGTGAGGGGATGCCCTGAATAGGAGGGGGAATGTCACTCCCATCTGTTCCCAGGTCCAGAGGAAACCTGATAGTGAGGAAAGGGAACCAGATTTGTATCCCACAACCTGTTACTTTTCTCCTGTGTGATGTGGCAATCTTGGGCAAGAAATCCTCTCTGGGCCTCCATTTTCTTGTCGCTAACATAAAAGTGTTGTTTCCTTCAGGCCTGGATCTGATGATGTCCAGGGGAGGACCCAGGGCAGCAGGGATGTCCCCATAGCCCAACTCTAGGGTCGATTCCCTCTCCCTTTGGGGAGAAATTACGGTACATCAGCTCCTTCCCATCTTTTCTTAGCAGGTTACTAGGCACCTGGAAGGTCAGTTTCTTGCTCTCTGTTGGGAGACACATGGTTTTCTTATCTTGAGGGTTTGAGAGGCAAAGAGAAAAGTCCCCTTCCAGCTAGTTGGCTGTGGGCTGCCTAGGGCTAGGAGGGGGCACTGGACCCCCAGAAAGGGCTGGGGACAGGGTGGTCCTGCTCGTGGCCGTGGGGCCTGTGGGCAGGCCCTGTGTGTCTGTGCGTCCTTGTCCTCTTGTCTGTCTCTGGGTGCTGCTTGGCCCCTATCCTTCCCATACCTCTGCCATACCCCACACACATGTAGTACCTCTGATGGCTCCCCGACCCACATAGAACCGATTGGCCCCATCTCTCCAATCCTGCTATCTTGGGTCCTCAACAGCAGGTACCTTGGTGCAGGGGGTGATGACCATGAAGGAGGCAGGGCTTTCCTATTTGACCTAAATTCAAATCCCAGCCATGCCACTTAATGCCCGTGTAACCTTGGGCAAGTAACTTCCCCTCTCTGGGCCTCAGTTTCCTCACCTGTAAAACGAGCCTAGGAGTGTAGATGGCCTCTAAACTATAAATTGGTGATCCTCAGGCCTGCCGCACTCTTCCTCTGGGTTGCATCTATCCATGTGCTTTCTCCTGTCTGATAGTGGAGGGGGCTGTCTTGTAGGTATCTGGGGAGGGGGAGATGGTGTTCCTGTCAACCCTGCCCAAGGGGCACTGGGCAATGGCATTGGTCTCCAGCCCTCCTCCAATGTCAGAATCTGGACAAGGATTTATGGCTTTTGTGGTGTAGTGGAAAGAGCCCTGGTTCTGGAGTTAGGAACCCTGGACTCAAGCTTGACTCTGCTCGTCATGTGTTGTGACTGTTAGCTGATACCTTTTCCCACTCTGGACCTTGGTCCCTCCTGTATAAAAGGAGGGAGTTGGACCAGATGCTGCTGTAAAGTGCTCTGTCATTGTAGGGGGCTTCTGCTTGCTGAGAGGAGGTGGTCCTGGGATCCTGACTGGGGGCAGGGGTCCTGGCCTTCCCTGGGGTGTGTTAAGCCTGGAAGTGGTGCGGGAGGGTGGGGAGAGGTGACTTGGGCGGCGTGCTTCCTTACAGTTCCTGGCCTGTGGGAGGAGTGGGGGCCCTGGAGCCTGTGTTCCCGCACCTGCGGGCGGGGGTCCCGGAGCCGGACGCGGACCTGTGTGCCCCCCCAGCACGGTGGGAAGACCTGCGAAGGTCCCGAGCTGCAGACTAAACTCTGCAACCTGGCTGCCTGTCCGGGTCAGTAGCGCCCACCCCTCCCCTCCCTTCCTCTGCTCCCCTCTCCCCTTCCCCACCCTCACCTCACTCTACTCCCAATCCTACTGACCCCTCACCTTCCCTTTGCCAGGGCGCTAGGGTTACTTACTGAGTTTCTTGGGCAAGAAGGAGCCCGAGATGTGGGCTGGCTGGGGTTGGGGTTTGTTGGGGCTGGGGAGGGCCAGATGGGGAGACCCGTCCTGGATTTTAACCTATGTCCTGGCTGTTGGGGTTGGAGGGGGAATCCCTGAGACTTGGGTAGGGGGTCTTTCCAGTGCCTGCTTTCACAGGGCCCCCAAGGGAACTGAAGGGAAAGACTGTCTAACTCCATTCTCTAAGGGCAGTTGGATTTGTGGGGATGGGTTTGTGATGGTCTGATGGCAGACATCTCTGCAATAACTGATCCTTGGAGTCCCGAGTACCCCCAGAATTCTGGCTTGGCCATGGTTAGGCACACTGGACAACAGCCTGGTAGCCTTGGGAAAGTATGTAAACTGAATCTCAGGTTCTGTTCTGTAATACAAGGGAGCTGTACAAGAAGAGCCTGGTGGTTCCTTTCACCTATAAGCTCTGTCTAGGAAGGCCTAATTACAGATGTATGAACGTGGTGGGGAAAGTCCTAGAGGGAGACTTAGCCAGCTCAGGTCTCTCACAGAGAGCCCTCAACTCCTCAGAGGTGGCAGCCTGGAGTGGGGGGACCTGCTGTGGGTATGCTTTTTCCTCTTCTTGGTGCCCCCTCAAAGTGAGTTTCTGAAAAAAGAAGTGTACCTGTTGCAGAGGGTTCTGGGGCCTGGAGGAGACTCAGTGCCTTGGCTTTGGGTCAGGGAGTTCCCTCTGTTAAGAGGCTTGGGGTCCTAAGGTAGGTTATGGAGACCCCTTCCCCGGATCCTCCTCCTGGCCTCTCTGACAGCTCCTCTTCTCCCCTAGTAGAATCTTCACATGCTTGGGCTGTTACCCAGATTATGCCCGTGGAGGGCCTGAGCACAAGGGCAGGACACTGCCCACTAGGTTTTCTGTCTCTTGTTTGTGGCTAGCATTCCCTGGCTTGGTCCTGGGAGACTGGAGTGGACACACTCTTATGGGACCAGACATATTCAAGGAGAGCAGGTGCCCCCTGTGCATGAACCCAGCTAGTGTAGTGAAATGGAAATGCCCCAGATTTGGAGGTAGAGGCTGTGGGTGGGATATCTGCCTCGTAACCATCTTTGAGTCCCCACGATGAGCCTCTATTTCCCTTTCTGTACAGTGAGGGAGGGGAGACTAGGTGGTTCCTAAGGTGCCTTTTCCCTCTAAACCCTATGCCCTTTGCTGCTGGCCCCTCCCCTTCTCCTTAGCTCACCATCTGGTATCCTCTCTGTTTCTGTCTCCTGGGGGCAGTGGAAGGCCAGTGGCTGGAGTGGGGCCCCTGGAGCCGCTGCTCTGTGTCCTGTGCCAATGGGACCCAGCAGCGTAGCCGCCGGTGTAGCGTGACAGCCCATGGCTGGGGCGAGTGCCGGGGTGCCCATGCCGATGCCCGAGAGTGCAGCAACCCGGAGTGCCCAGGTGAGGGCCAGCCATGCCCAGGGGGAAGGAATGGGCAGTGTGATGTGATGGGGGGAGGTGTGACCCATGCTCACCATTATAGTGATGAACATTATATAGAAAGTGCCCTAGGTTTGGGTATCTGGGAGCGTGGCTTAAAATCTGTTGCCTCCCAATAGTGTGACCGTGGGTGAGTCTGATTTCTCTGGGTTTGGTTTCCTTACCCATTCAATAAGAGGAGTCATTTCCAGTTCTAAATACTTTCATCTCCAGGCAGGCTCCCCATCCCCTCCCCCTGCCCCCACCTAAGTGCTAGAGGGCACAAGAGGTCATAGGCGCAGGGAGCAGTGGTCATGCATGGAAGCCACAAATGGGCTCCTGGCTGGGCCTCCTCTCCCTCCTCCCCATGCCTCATGGGTACCATCCTCCAACCAGCTGATGGCAAGTGGGGCCCGTGGAACCCCTGGAGCCTGTGCTCCAAGACGTGTGACACAGGCTGGCAGCGACGCTTCCGCATGTGCCAGGGCACGGGGGTCCAGGGATACCCCTGTGAGGGCAGCGGTGAGGAGGTCAAGACGTGCAATGAGAAGAAGTGTCCAGGTACCCCCTCGGGCTGGGATCCTGGCACGCAATGGAGCAGGGGCTGGGTGGGGGGGAGACTGATGAAGAATGCCCAAGGTCATTCAGCTGAAGAAATGCCATGGGCAAGGAAGGTGGCACTGGCTTCATGTGGCCCCAGACTGAGGAGTAAGAAGGCAGCCAGAGAGGAGGGAAAGCCTGCTAGGGACTCGATGTCTGAAGGAGATTGGGCTGCCTGTGAAGGAGGGGGCTTCTCATTGCTGCTGGTCTTCAGAGGCTGGAAGATATCCATTTGGACAGGAATGAGGGTCCTCCTGAGGGTCCTCCCCACCTTAAGGAAG
>CM053596.1:57602652-57615048 GCA_028646575.1 Pseudocheirus occidentalis
CTCTGTCTCTCTGTCTCTCTCTCTGTCTCTCTCTCTGTCTCTCTGTCTCTCTCTCTGTCCCTCTGTCTCTCTCTCTCTGTCTGTCTCTCTCTCTGTGTCTCTCTGTCTCTCTCTGTCTCTCTCTCTCTCTGTCTCTCTCTCTGTCTCTCTCTGTCTCTGTCTCTCTCTGTCTCTCTCTTTCTGTCTCTGTCTCTCTCTGTCTCTGTCTCTGTCTCTCTCTCTCTGTCTCTCTATCTCTGTCTCTCTCACTGTCCCTCTGTCTCTCTCTCTGTGTGTCTCTGTCTCTCTCTCTGTCTCTGTCTCTCTCTGTCTGTCTCTGTCTCTCTCTCTGTCTCTGTCTCTCTCTGTCTCTGTCTCTCTCTCTCTTTCTCTCTGTCTCTCTCTCTGTCTCTGTCTCTCTCTGTCTCTGTCTCTCTCTTTCTCTCTGTCTCTCTCTCTGTCTCTCTGTCTCTCTGTCTCTCTCTTTCTCTCTCCATCTCTCTCTCTCCCTCTCTCTGTCTCTCTCCCTCTCTCTCTCTCTCTCTCTCTCTCTGTCTCCTTATGTCTCTCTCTGTCTCTGTCTCTATCTCTCTCTATATCTCTCTTTCTCTCTCTGTCTCTGTCTCTCTCGCCCTCTGTCTCTGTCTTTCTCTGTCTCTCTCTCTGTTTCTCTCTGTCTTTCTGTCTCTGTCTCTCTCCCTGTCTCTCTCTTTCTCCCCATCTTTCTTCCCCCTCCTTCCCTCACTCAACTCATTCCTTCTTTATGTGTCTCTCTCTCTCTTTCTCTCTGTCTCTCTCTGTTTCTGTCTCTGTCTCTCTCGTTCTCTCTCTGTTTCTCTCTCTCTCCCTCTCTCCTTCTCTCTTTGTCTCTCTCTCTGTCTCTCTCTGTCTCTCCCTCTCTCTCTGTCTCTCTCACTCTCTCTGTCTCTGTCTCTGTCTCTCTCTGTTTCTCTCTCTCTGTCTCTCCCTCTCTCCATGTCTCTCCATGTCTCTTTCCTCTCTCTCTCTCTCTCTCTCTCTCTCTCTTTCTCTGTCTTTGTCTCTTTCTGTCTCTCTCTCCCTCTCTCTGTCTCTCTCTTTCTCCATGTCTTCCTCCCTCCTTCCCTCACTCAACTCATTCCTTCTTTATGTGTCTCTTTCTGTCTCTCTCTCTCTCTGTCTCTTTCTGTCTCTCTGTCTCTCTCCCCCTCCCTCTCTGCCTCCCCCTTTCTGTCTCTCTCTGTCTCTCTGTCTCTCTCTGTTTCTCTCTCTCTCTGTCTCTCTTTCTCTGTCTCTGTCTCTCTCGCTCTCTCTCTCTGTCTCTCCCTCTCTCTGTCTCTCTCTCTGTTTCTCTCTGTCTCTCTCTCTCTCCCTCTCCCTCTCCCTCTCTCTCTGTCTCTCTCTTTCTCCCCATCTATCTTCCTCCCTCCTTCCCTCACTCAACTCATTCCTTCTTTATGTGTCTCTTTCTCCCTGTCTCTCTTTAGCTGTCTCTGCATTTTTATTCTGTCCCTTTCTCTAGATTTCTCCTCATTTTCTTCTGTCTCTATCCCTCTCCCTTTTTGTCTTTCTCTGGGTATTTCTGTTTCTCCCAATAGTGTCTCTCTAAAGGTCTGACTCTTTCTCTAGGCCCCTGGCTCTCCCCTTAGTGGCAGATCTGGCATATTTAAGGCAGTGGCTGAGTTGGGTGGGCTCTAAGTTGGCCCAAGGTGAGAGGCTAGAGCTAACCCCAACCCCGGCACATCCTTTTTGCCCAACAGCTGCGGGAACACCTGGCCAAGGGCCAGCGGATGCTGGCTGGTGAGGGCATGTCTCAGGTGGTCCGAAGCCTTTTGGAACTCCTGGCCCGGCGCACCTACTACAGTGGGGACCTGCTCTTCTCAGTGGACATCCTGAGGAATGTCACTGACACCTTCAAGAGAGCCACCTACGTGCCCTCGGCAGATGATGTCCAGGTGGCAGGGCTGGGTGCTTGGCACTAAGCTGAGAGGGGTCACCTGTCCTTACCCCAGCATTGTATAGATGGAAGAACTCAGGCCTGGCAGAGGAAAGGGGATAAGCTAGTCACACAATGAGTACCTAGGGGAGGCAGGATTAGAATCCGGTCTCCAGAGTCCTCTTCCTTTCAGCTGTGCTCTGAGAGCTCCCTCATAGACAGTGGCCTGTTGTGGGGAACATGGCAGGTAGAGGATGCACCCTCCACCTTTGGCAAGGCACGACTGTTCTTCAGGAGCCCTGGGTCTGGGGTTGGGGAGCAGGGCAGCGCCAGGACACAGTGAGAAACCTGGTGTCCTGTGGGCTGGCACCACACACACCTCGGTGTCAGCCTTGGCTCGTGATGCCCTTGGCACCCCCTAAGATCCTCTTCCTTCCCTCCCCCCACCCCCACAGCGCTTCTTTCAGGTTGTCAGCTACATGGTGGATGCAGAAAACAAGGAGAAATGGGATGATGCCCAACAGGTAAGGGGCCCTGGGCAGCTGGGAGGGAGCAGATGCCACCCCAGAGGATGGGAGTAGCCCTGGCCTGTGGAGCAGGGAGGGTTGATTCTGACCTGGAGGCTGTGGCAGGGAGGGATGGTGAGGGGCCCCATCCTGGACCTTGGGCTGTGGGGTGGTAAGGGGCCCAGCAGTGCCATCAGGGGCCCCATCCTGGATCCTGGGCTGTGGGATGGTGAAGGGCCCAGCAGCGCTATCAGGGGCTCCATCCTGGACCCTGGGCTGTGGGATGGTGAGGGGCCCAGCAGCGCCATCAGGGGCACCATCCTGGACCCTGGGTCAGCAGGCTCCTCATGCTGCCTGTGGCCTTCCAGGTGTCCCCGGGCTCTGTTCACCTGCTTCGGGTAGTAGAGGATTTCATCCATCTGGTGGGGGACGCACTCAAGGCTTTTCAGAGTTCCCTCATCGTCACTGACAACCTGGGTATGGGTCAGGCCACACCTACCTAGGGGTAGTGGATGGGGGGTGGCAGCAAAACAGAGCTGGGTGGTTCAGTAGGAGATGCTGCTACTAATACATTTCCCTCCTGGCACCCTTTGTCTTTCTGTGTCTCTCCATCTCTGCCTGCATTTATGCACGTCTCTGTCTCTGCTCCTGTGTCTCTGTACGCACGCCTCTCTCCCGTGTCTGGGGTCCTGTCCCTTACCCACCCCAGTGATCAGCATCCAGAGAGAGCCAGTTTCTGCAGTCTCCAGTGACATCACCTTTCCCATGCGGGGTCGCCGGGGCATGAAGGACTGGGCCCGGCACTCCGAGGACCGGCTCTTCTTGCCCAAGGAGGTGCTGAGCCTCCCATCTTCTGGTAAGGTCTGCCCTGCCCCGGGCCTCCCCTGCCTATGTATCCATGTGTCTGCCCTCTGTCTATGCCCCAATCTGCTCGACCCAGCTGCTCCCTCTCCCCACAGAAACAGACGAATCATCCTACTTTGTGATTGGGGCTGTGCTGTACCGGACTCTGGGCCTCATCTTGCCAGCACCCAGGTAAGGGCCAAGTCTGGGGATCCCCGTGGGCACCCTCCAAATCAGATGGACCCAGAACTCCACAGCATGGGGGGAGCCGAGGATGAGGGGTACTTGCTATGCCAAGCCCTCACGCCCACTCCCTTTGTCTCCAGGCCCCCTCTGGCGGTCAGCTCCAGGGTGCTGACGGTCACAGTGCGGCCACCCACTAAGCCGACAGAGCCCCTCATTACCGTGGAGCTGTCCCACGTCATCAATGTGAGTGAGGTCAGGGGATCCCAGGCCCCAAGAAGCTCCTGTCCTTTCCTCGCTGGCAGTGGGAGGGGCGTCCCTTGTCTCTTAGGCTCCCTCATGGCAACCCCACTTCTGGAATCAATCTCTCTCTGTATCCCACATCTTCCTTCCTATCCCAGCAGTATGCCACATCTTCCTTCTTTCTGATCCTCTGCTCTCACGCTTCCCCAGGGTTGGGCAGGGGGGCAGGGAGATGGACCTGGGGATTAGGCCTTACTCCTCATCATATCATTGTTTGTTCTGTTCCACAGGGTACCTCAGATCCCCACTGTGCCACATGGGATTACTCTAGAGCGTGAGTACCCGGGTTCCCAGAGGTGGGGCCTGCCTGGCCCTGCGAAGGACCTGAGTTGGGGGCAACAAAGACTCAGCCTGGGCTGTGGCACAGCTGTCCAGGGGCAGTGGGCCTTCATCTCTGAGGGCAGTGCCCAGCTAGGCCTAAGTAAACAAGATTCACTCTTGCTGTTCTGCTTTACCTCCCAGCCTCTCCCTGGGCATGCTGGTGATCTTGTGCTCTGTGTACTGGTTATCTAGGGGGTCAACCCATCTCCCTGTGTTCACCAAGACCCTCCAGATTGAAGGCATTCAGACCAGCCCTTGTACACTTGTCACCATTAACCAGTGGCAGGAGGGGCAGACAGGTGTCCCTCGGACTTCTCTGGTCCCCTCTCCCCCAGTGACAAGGATGCCTCCCCATCTCTAGGGATGCCAGCTCTGGGGAGTGGGACACAGAGAGCTGCCAGACCCTGGAGACCCAGCCTGCCCATACTCGTTGCCAATGCCAACAATTATCTACCTTTGCTGTCCTCGCGCAGCTGCCTAAGGACCTGGTGAGGGGGTGTGTGCACGTGTATGAATGAGAAAGCCATTCCAGTGTTCCATGCCCATACGTGGACATACATGGACATAGCTAGGAGGTGTCCATATGGACAAGTCTCCCTCTCCCCCGCCTCCCCACCTCCAACCCCTGGGCTGCCCCTTCCCAGAGTGCCCATGGAGGTCCCCTTCTAACAACTTTCCTGTGACCTTGGGCAAGTCCTTTCCCCATTTCAAGGCCCAGTTTCCCTGTCTTTAAAATGAGAGGGTCAGACTAGGTAATATTTAAGGTCCTTGTCTACTAACATACTGTGTTTTAAGCACTGCCCCCTGCCCTTTTTTTTACATGCTGTATTATAAGTTTCTTTACACCTCTAACATCCATATTCTGAGATTCTTCTCAGCTTTGACCTTTTGTGTTCTAAGGCCCTCCCACCTCTGACCCCCTGTGTTTTGAGGCCCCTCTTGGCTCTGACATCCTCTGTTCTAAGGGCCCTCCCAGGTCTGACCTCCTGTGTTCTAAGGCCCCTCTTGGCTCTGACATCCTCTGTTCTAAGGGCCCTCCCAGCTCTGACCTCCTGTGTTCTAAGGGCCCTCCTACCTGACTCCCTGTGTTCTGAGGCCCCTCTTGGCTCTGACATCCTCTCTTCTAAGGCCCTCCCACCTCTGACCCCCTGTGTTCTGAGGCCCCTCTTGGCTCTGACCTCCTTTGTTCTAAGGCCCTCCTACCTGACTCCCTGTGTTCTGAGGCCCCTCTTGGCTCTGACATGCTCTGTATGATTCCTGTGCCTGGCACATGGTATCACCAGCATGGATGGTCCTGTCTGACTCCATCCTCAGGAGAGGATATCTGGGGGCGTGTGTGGATAGAGCTACAGCACAGAGCTGCCTCTTCTCCAAGGATCCCCCTCCATCCCCCCTTCCCACCCCGTCTGCTGCTCCCTGATGCCCCCTCTCTCTGGCCTAGAGTCTGGAGCTCTCAGGCGCCCCCTCCGTGCCCCTCATGATCGGCTGCGCTGTCTCCTGCATGGCCCTGCTCACCCTTCTTGCCATCTATGCTGCCTTTTGGAGGTGGGTGCATGCATGTGAGGGCCAAGGCACAGTGGGCACACGGGTTCAGGGGTGAGGGAGGGAGGTGACTAGGAGCCAATATAGAGGCCATTTAGCCTTGCCCATCAGGTGAAAGAACCCTGGAATCTAGAGTCTGGAGTCCTGGGTTCTAGATCCTAGTTCCACCCATAACAACCATATGACAGTAGTCAAGTCCCTTTCCTCTTGGGGTCTCAGCTTCCCCCTCTGTGAAATGGGCATGATAATGCCTGGGTGGTCTACAGGGCTGCTGTAAAGAAGGCCCTTTTGAAGACAAAGCACTGTAGGAGAGTAGGTGCTGGTAGGGAGGGGAGGACCAGCCCCAGTGCCCCCTGGGGCCAGGTGGCTCCTCCAGAGTGGGCGCCTCTTCCCATGCCTCGTCTGCCCCCCAGATTTATCAAGTCTGAGCGCTCCATCATCCTCCTGAATTTCTGCGTCTCCATCCTGGCTTCCAACGTGCTCATCCTGGTGGGCCAGTCCCAGATACTGAGCAAGGCAGGTGTTGGGAGGCCTGGGGGCAGAATCCACATCTGCTGGTATCTCTGTGCACACTTGGGGGGCTGTGTTGGGATGCACGTGTGTGTGTGTGTGTGTGTGTGTGCGCGTGCATGCACGTGTGTGTGTGTGCGTGCATATGTACCAGTTAGTCCAGCGTGCCTACTTCTCCCTGTGACAGCAGAGGCTCTGAGCCTGTGTCTGTCCCTGGAGCTGCATCTGAGCGTGGGTGGCCTGCCCGCCTCTCCCGGCTGCCTGTGCGTGTCACCAGGCCTGTGTCGTGCTGTGTGTGGGCGCTGGAAGTTGGGGGTGCTCCATGAGGCTGCTGGGGAGAGGGAGGGATGGGGCCCGGCACCTTCATGCTCCACAGGAGCCTGAAGCAGCTGCCAGGTGGCCGTGCCCACTCTGAGAATACAGCAGAGACACACCTGAAGAAGAGCCAGGCAGCACAGATGTAAAAGGGGCATCACATTTGGAGTCAAGGGGCCTGGGTTCAAATCCTGATGGCAGCTTATTAGCAGTAGCACACTCCCTCTAAGTGGTGAGGCTTCTGGAATCAAGAGAATCAAGAGAAGCTTGGTTTCCAGATCTTGCCTCTCACACTCAGTAGCTTTGGGGCCACAGCCAGTTGTTTTACCTCAGTTTCCCCATATGTTAAGTCAAGGAGAATTGACCTGACGAGGTCCTGGGTCCCTTTTGGTACTGGGCCCCATGATGGCGTGACCATGTTGGCCACCAGGCTTGGCACCTGTCACCCGTCATGCTAGCCAAGGCAGAGGCTCTCCTCCGTTGAGAGAGGGACCAGCTGGGGAACAGGTCCCTCCCTCCCGTTCCAGGGTGTCTGCACTATGACGGCTGCCTTTCTTCACTTCTTCTTCCTCTCCTCCTTCTGCTGGGTACTCACAGAGGCCTGGCAGTCCTACCTGTCCGTCATCGGCCGTATCCGCACACGCCTCGTCCGCAAGCGCTTCCTCTGCCTGGGATGGGGTGAGTGGGGCTGGGGGAGGCCAGCTGAGGGCACGCCGTCTTCCCTATACCCCTGCCACCTGTGTGACCTTGGCAAATGCTTTTCCTCTGGGCCTTGTCTCCTTGGCTATGATATAAGGAGGTTGAATTAGGTGACTTCCGAGGGTGCCCTCTGGCTCTAGGTCTGATATCCTGAGATTTCCAAGAAAAATGGAGTCTGGGGCTGGCAGGTGGGGGGGGGGTGCTGAGTTGGCCTAGAAGGTAACATAGATGGGCCATTAGAACGGCCTAGGCTTTGGAGAAGCCTGGGAAAGGTGCCTGGGCTGACAGTTAGGAGGCTTGAGTTCCAGTTTCACCCTTAGCTTGTTGTGACCTTGGGGACCCCTGTCTGGGCCTCTGTCTCCCAAAGGGCTGTTGTGAGGGAGGGCAAGGCCAGGAGCTTGTGGCTCTTACTGTCATCCTGGCCCCTGGGCCTGGCTTGCTCAGGTGCCCCCCCCCAAGAATGTGTGCTGGGCCTAGAGCTCAGGAGTGAGGAGAGCAGAAGGGGCCATGGGAGTCAGCCCACCGGATCGGGAGTCCAAATCCTAGCTCTTCTACAGACTCTTCATTATCACCTTTGGGGCCCATCTGTAGAATGAGGGGGTTGGATTGGACCGCTCTCTGGGAGCCAGGTCTACATGATGGCTAATGCTATGGCTATGTCTCTGTGCTTGGAGGCTGGGGGAGGCTCCTAGCCTTCCCAGCCTGTCCTCTCTCCTTCCTTCTCTCCTGCCTCCTGACCTCCCTCTTTCCCCAGGTTTGCCCGCCCTGGTGGTGGCTGTGTCCGTTGGCTTCACCCGAACGAAAGGCTACGGCACAGCCAGCTAGTACGTGAATGCTTAAAGGAGGGGGCTGTACTTGAACTCGGCTCGGGAGGGTGCAGGTGTAAGGTGTCGGGTTCTTTGGGGAGCAAAGAGGGGAGGATCATTTACTAAATACACTCTGTGTTGGGCACCCCACTAAGTTCTAGGGATACAGAGAATGAAATGGTCCCTGCCCTCATGGAGCTTATAGTCTAGGCGAGGACATACACACACACACACACACACGCACACGCACACGCACACGCACATGCACATACGCAAGCATATACCCAAATCTGGACAAAATGAAGACAAGCTAGCTCAGGAGGGAGAGTCAAGAACAGCTTTTGGGTGGGGATCAGGAATGGCTTTATAGAGGGGTTCCTTGCCCTGAGGTTTAAAGGAAACCAGGGGTTCAAAGGTGGGAGGTGAGCCCTGGCCCAGGAATCCCCCAGACCTGGATTCCGGTTACAAGTCTGTCTTGAGCTCACTGTGTGACATGGGGCAAGCCCCTCCCCCTCTCCATGCCTCAGTTTCCCTGGATGTATGAGAGGGGTGGACTTGGTTTCTCAGACCCCTCCTGGCAGTAAAGTTCTATGACAGTGTCTAAAAGGTTTGAGATAGATGAAATGCCATACAATGTGAAATTGGGACTGCTAGTGAGTGATGGGTATTAGTATAGAGAGAGAGCTGGACCCCTGGGGTGGTTTGGCTGAGCAGGGACCAGAATAGGATTTGGGGAGATCCCTCTTAAGTGACAGACTGTGTTCTAGGGTCCCTTCTGCCTTTGACAGACTGTTCTTTGTCTCAGCTGCTGGCTCTCCCTGGAGGGGGGACTTCTCTACGCCTTCGTGGGTCCTGCAGCGGTCATTGTCCTGGTATGTGTTCCTTGTCCTTTGGGGCCCACTGAGGGTGGAGGTGGCTGATGAGGTCAGCATGGCCATCCCTCTGCTTCCAGGGTACTCAAGCCATCCCAGCATGGCTCTCTGTCCTCCGCATTTCAAACCCCCTGACGTGGAGGGCACTTTGTGATCCCCTCTGATCCCTTTCCTCCCCACTCTTTCTCAGGTGAACATGCTCATTGGAATCATTGTCTTCAACAAACTCATGACCCGGGACGGAATTTCAGACAAGTCTAAGAAGCAGCGAGCTGCGTAAGCTAGACCCGGGGTCCTGGGCCCTGCCTTCTCCTGCCCACTGATGTAGGAAATCTGAGTCCTGTCATCCCGAGCCCTGGGGACTGCTAGCTCCTGCACCTGGCATTCGGGGGTGTCAAGGGGGCATCCCCAGGGGTTCTGAGCTGTGAAGAGTCTTCCCCACACTCAGGGCCTATGGCTGTTAACGTAGGCACACACACAGAGCTCAAGAGGGAAGGAGGGCAGGAGTGAAACATTGACCTGAAAGAGTATCAGACTTGAGATCAGGAGACCTGGGTTCAGATCCTAGTTCCCAAAGCTTTGAGCTAGAGACCTTCTTTTGGCCTCATTTTCCCCATCTGTAAAGTGGGGCTAATGGCACTGTGTGCCACCTACCTCCCTAGGCTTCTTCGAGGCCATCAGGTGGTCTAGGAGCGAAGGCAGTTTTGGTGACAACCAGGGCCATGGCCTTGCCCACACTAACCGGGCTCTCTCTTTCTCTCGTCTGCCCTTCCCCTCCCCACCGCTCCGGGGGTGGCTCTGCCTCTGTCTCTCCCTGGTTTTCCGTCCGTCCATCCCTCTCCTCCCCTGTGTCTGTGCCCCCCCAAGCCCGCAGCGGCTCCCCTGTGCCAGCCTCCTCCTCCTCCCCTGCTCGGCCTGTGGAATGGTCCCCAGCCCCCTGCTCAGCTCGGTCACAGCCAGGAATGCCATGTTAGTCCTGCCCCATGGGCGGGGGTGGGTGGGGAGAGGGGGGATTGGGCGGAGGATGGGGGAGTGGGTGCTGGAGCTGGGAGAGCTCAGGGACCTCCAGGGCTCCCAGGTGCCCCTTCCTGAAGAAGGACAGGCACCTCCTTCTTCCTCCAGCCTGTCCTGTCTCCTTGCTCTAAAACCTGAGAGCCAAAGACTCTTGGGGCTGCCACTTGGAGTCCAAGAACCTGGGTTTGAATTTTTCCTCGGTTACTTCTGTCTGTCCGTAGACAATTCACTTCCTTAACCCTCATCTCAGTTTTCTTCTCCTTTTAAAAAATGGATGGAGGATTGTCCTCACGGACCCCTAAAGTCCCTTTCTACCCTCCATCCTTTGAAAACTATAGAAGGGGACCTCAGAGGGGAGCCTATACTTAAGCAGAAACCTTACTTGCATCACGTCTAGCACGTAAGTGGTCAATTTGGTCTCTGCTTAAAGACCTCTGGTGATGGATGGCTCACTGCCTTGCAGAAGGCAGCCCATTCTCTGCACCTTCCACCCGTGGCTTCCAGTGCCTTCTGGGGCTGAGGGGAGCAAGTCTGACCTGTCTTTGTCAGGACAGCCTTCCACATACTTAAAGACTAATATAGCCCCCTCTCACTGACCCTCCACTTTTCTTATCTAAGCTAAACACCCCTAGTTCTTTCTATCAATCTTGGGACAAGGTCTCCAGGCCCCTCAACATCTTCCAGCTTGTCAGTGTCTCACTTATGATGCTGTGAGCCCAGACAGGCCTCTGATCTGACCCTTGCCATCCTCTTGGGCGCCTGCCAGAGCCATTGACAGCTAATGCCAGTGGGGGGGAGTGGCCAGGTAGAAGCGAGGTGTGAGTGGGGACCTCCCTGAGCCCTGTCCTGGGATCTTGCCAGCCATTCTTTCTTCCCCTTGGGTATGGGCCCCCCTCGGTGCTGGGGCTGGGGCAGGGAAAGGGAGGGGAAGTAAGTCAGGCAGTGGGGCAGGGCGTCTGCATGAAGCAGGGGCTGATAATGTCCTTGGGCATCCTGAGGCTCAGTCCCCAGGGACCCACCCAGGTCTGGGGAGGGAGTGGTAGAGAGGGAGGAGCGTGTGTTTGAGGTGGACTCATCTCCCGGGCCTTTCACTCAGTCTTTTACCTTCCAATTCTTCTCTCTTCATCTTGTCTCTGTCTTTCAGTCTCTCTGTCTCTGTCTCTCTGTCTCTGTCTCTCTGTCTCTCTCTGTCTCTGTCTCTCTCTCTCTGTCTCTCTCTGTCCCTGTCTCTCTCTGTCTGTCTCTCTGTCTCTCTGTTTCTCTCTGTCTCTGCCTCTCTGTCTCTTTCTCTCTCTCACACATACACACACACACTCCCACACTCTTCTGTATCTGTCTTGTTCACAAGGCTCCCCCTCTCCTGTCTTTGTATATCCCCTGACTGCCCCTTGGTGGGCACATCCCCACTGGCTTTCCTTGATGGTTTTCTCTTTGTGGTCTTTCTCTGGGGGGCCACACAGCATGTTGAGAAAGGGATGGCTCTGAAATCGAGACCTTTGTTCACATCTTGCCTGTGATCCTTACTGCCTGTGACTTTGGCCAGGTTCCTTAACTTCCCTGTGCCTCGGTTTCCTGTTCTATAAAATGAGAGCATTGCACCTTCGGCGGTCTCTTCCAGCTCCGTCATCTGTGGTCTCTGTCTGTCTCCGGATCTCTCTGGGTCCTGGGTTTCTCTGTGTTTCTGTCTCTCTCTGGTCTGGGCCTGAGATCTCTCAGCTGCCTCCTTTCTGCCCTCCTTTCTACTCTGACAGTCCCTATGGCTTGAGCCCTGGCCTCCCGCCCTCTGCCCAGGAGGAGCGTGGCTGAGCAGAGGGGCTGACGGGCCCATGCGGGCATCCTCTCCTCCGCTGCAGGGCCTCGCTCTGGAGTTCCTGCGTAGTGCTGCCGCTGCTTGCCCTCACCTGGATGTCTGCCGTCCTGGCGATGACCGACCGGCGCTCCGTCCTCTTCCAGGTCCTCTTCGCCATCTTCAACTCGGTGCAGGGTTTTGTCATCATTGCAGTCCACTGCTTCCTTCGAAGAGAGGTGGGAGTCCTGGTCCTGAGAGTAATGGAGATGGGTACTAGACGCAGGGACCCCCACCTCCCAGGCTGGGCACCTCCACTAGGCAGACCTGTCACTGATCGAGGCTCAGTCTTAGCCATATGCCCCTGTGTCCTTGGAACTCTGTGAGGCTCGGGCAGCAAATGGGGGAGAACAGAGAGTCGCTGGAGGGCTGAGAGCTCTGTCCCTGGTTTTGTGGTAGATGAAGGACAGCTCCATGGCACAGTGGATAAAGCCCTGAACTTGTAATCAGGAAGACCAGAGTTCAAATCCAGCCCTAGACACTTGCTGGCTGTGTGACCCTGGGCAAGTTACTTCATTGTGTTTGTCTCAGTTTCCTCATCTGTAAAATGAGTTGGAGGAGGAAATGGCAAACCACTCCAGTGTCTTTGCCAAGAAAGCCCCAAGTGGGGTCAGAGACTGACTTAATGATGGCAACAAAAGAGTCAGAATCTGGGTTCCCTTGTGGACGCTTGTCCAGCTTTGTTCTGTCAGTGCTCCCCGAGCCCCGCAAGCCCCCAGCCTAATACCGCCCTGCCCCCAGC